>VZSV01000017.1:3036506-3098395 GCA_013398735.1 Nothocercus julius
CTTCCCCCGGGGTGCTGGCACAGAGCCCTTCTCCTTGTCCTCTTCTTGATTCCTTTTTTCCTCTCGCTCTTTGCTTTTTTTTTTTTAAACTTTTTTTAACTCTTTACTTTTTCCCTTTTCTCCCAAAAGTTGCAGCTGCCTTAACCGCTCTGCAGGGCACAGGTGCTGCTCAGCCTCCTCGCTGCTCCCGCTGTGCCGCTGGAGCCCTCCCTAGCGGGCTGCTTGTTGGGGGTGCTTTGTCTCATTTCGGGGCTGTAGGAGCGCCGCGGCTTTGCACGGGTGCTGTGCCGTGCCCAGCTGCACCGCACGTGGCCCCGGCGTGCGGTGCTGCACCTGGGCCAGCTGCGCAGCTGGAGCGTTCCTGGGTCCGAAGGGAGTATCCGTCCTGCTCCCTCCTCCGTCCTTGGCTATTTATACTGCGTGGGGAGGCCCTGTGGAAAGGGCACCGTGCTCAGGGTCAACAGCGTTGTCCCAAGGTCGTGGTGAGAGAGTGGATTTAATAATAATAATACAAAAAGTAAACTTTAAGTTCGTCATCACAGGCTCCTTAAATCCCAAAGATTAAGTGTCCTCTGAACACCAGGGCTGAGGGGCTGCTGGCTCCGGATGCAGCCAGGATGCTGCTGTTGTGGCTGGGGCTGTGCTCTGGTTTTACTCCATCTGTTTTACTCTCGTGGTGCAGCAAGGTTAACCCTCTGCCGGGGGGGTCGCCTGGCGGATCAGGGCTCATGCCCTGGCAGGTGACCTGAGGCACTGAAATGGTTATTGGCCACACTCTGTAAGGCCATAACTAAAGTGTGCCCTAGTTTAGGATATCATTGATGCTACGCTTGCTAAGAAATCGGGTAACTCTTGGTCTGTGTTGATTAGATGTTTATGGTTAATAATTGTCTGTTGTCTCTTGTTCCTAAACAAGCTTAGTACGTGGTAATAACTCCTCTGCTAATGTGAGAAGAGGTAGGTTTTGTGTTATGAAACTGGTGTTGTGGGAGCAGGAGCACTCCAGCTGCCGGTTTATATCGCTCTGATTCGCAAAGGGTACAGTCGAGACGGGCACAGCTCGCAGCCTGGGTTACTTAACACGACTGGTATTAAAAATTGTTTATGCCGTGTGACGTGGGCTGTGTCCTGCTGTGGAACCGCAGCCGTGAGCTGGAGTGGCTGCCTGGCATGACTCTGCACCAGCCCATTGGGGCAACTTAGCTTGCTTAAGGCTAATTACTGTAGGCAAGCAATAATGCCTGCTCTTGAAGTTTTCTTTTCTAATGGAGCTTAATAGTGTGTCTGCTGGCAAAGCTGTATTTAAAATTCATATAGCCACTTTTTAAAATAATGCTGAGATCAGGCTGCCTCGAGGCTGTGGCTAGAATAGTTATAATAATCAGGTAGTTCTGATGATCTAATCTTGCTTAGCATTTTTTGCCCAGTGGAGAGAACTCAGTACACAAAGATTCTGCAGTATGAAAATATTTGAAAAAATATTCAACTTATAACAGATGTCATCTTAAAACTGGCTTTATACTGTCTGTTTGAGCAATTTAGATCATGCAAATACCAAGCCTTACTATTGGGAGCCTTACTTGTGCTTGGGCACTTGTGAGGTATAGATTTCAGTTTTAAGAGTAGACCTACAATAATGGGCTGTAAAGACCTTGACAAAGTACAGAGCTGGCAGAGTAATGATACTTTAAATGCACTTGGGGCTCCCACTTTTAACTCTTGCATTTTGTGGTTTCAAACTTCTGTCTGCAATCATTTATGAAAGACGCGGGTTTCTTTTTTAGGAATAACAAAGGTTCTACCACAGAGCTGAGTTATTACAAACTAAGTGAATTATCACAAGGCTTGTTTTCAAATTGCAGGACCTGGCACTCTGCTGGGATCTAGCATGTCAGATAGCTATTGATCTTGGCAGTCTGAAAAAAACTTGAGTTGCAGTGGAAACTGGAGTGCAATTTAGCCATCTGGTAAGGGAGTACTGGATAGTAGTAATTATATAAATTTATAACATACTTTATACATAACATCTTAAAATGTTCCACAAGTGTATTAAGATCAGGACACCTTATAGTTTTTGAGGTGCCTATATAGGCACAAGTGCTGTGTGTCCCATGATAAGCTCGACTCAGAAGTCCACATTCTTGTTTATGTAATTTTATTTCCTTAAGTTGCTATATGGTAGGTCCTGATTCACTATTAACTCAGAAGGAGAGCAGGAGGGAGGAGGGGAAAAAAAAAGAAAAGGGAGGCAACTTGCAAAGCCCATCTCATGGATCGTGCATATTACGTGGTGTGTTCCTGGACCGCTCAGGCTCAGTGCGGAGCAGGGAGTTAAAGCAGTGCAAGGTTAATGCTCATCATGCTGCCTGGCTTGGCTCCTTGTGAGAAATGAAACAAGAACCGGTGCTGCTTGGGTGTTTGTGAAGTGTAAATGGTTGTTTGTTTTACAGTTCCTTTTGAACAGCCATAAAAGTGAGAACAATAAGTTCTTTTCAAGGGAATACTTGCACTGTGGAATTGTTTCCGTTTCCTGGTTCATTTATGAAAATGTCTTTGGACTCATCAGCCCTTTTATATGGACAAGGGAGTACTTCAGTTGTTTACAATTTGCCCTATTTTCTCTGTTAGCATTGAAATTATTGAGCAGAATACATTCCCTATGTATAGCTTATGGGGTAAAACTCACTTTTTTCAAGTAATAAGTTACATAATATTAATTGTGAATCTTCATTTTCATACACTAATTTTTGTTTCTTCTTTTCTGTCTAAGAACTAAAATTATGCCAAGTTTTGACTTCCCACCAAACTGTAGGAGAGCTTCCACTCCTAGCACCTATATTAACTCTAGATTTCTTCCCCTGTCCCTTCTTCCCTTCCCTCCCACCCACTAATGAACTGTATCAGTCCTTAATTATTTTCCTGTGGTACTTTTCAAGCTGAGTTACTTGTGCCTGATTGTTTCAGGTAATGTTTCGTTTAGTTGCTGTGCCAGAACCTCTGCCAATGTATGGCATTCATAATGCACGTTCTGGATTTGTTAGATTGCACCAGTGGGTTGTGATGCCTTGCAGGGATGGAGCTGTGAAATGGTTTCCCTTTTTCCCCTTGCGAGTTCAGCTGCAATAGTAAATTAACAGTGTTGGCCAAAAAATACTTCTGGTGATGGCTTTGGGTTCAGGATGGCAGTACTCGTGAATGATGGCGAGCGTCGGGTACGGGAGTGCTAGACCTCATTGCCTGTTTGAGTTGTACCTGAGGCTGGTGGGGAGAGGTGCTGGTTGATCATGTCCCCCATGCATTGAGTTGCAGCTATCTGTCTTGTCTGAATAATTTGAAAAATAAGGGGATTTTATGGAATGTCATTCTAGAAGAATGAGAGCTCCAGCTGGGTGACACTGAAATACAGGTTCCTGGCTGTCTCTGCTTTTTAGCCTGCGTGTGAAATTATAATCTGATAGAGTTGCCAAAGAGTGTGGGCATACAAATAAGCAATCATGAATCAACAGTGAGGACTTTTTAACAGCTTGTTCATTTACATGCCTCTTCTTGCAAGAAGTGTGGTGTACTTGTTAAATTTTACTTGGTATTTTATCCCTATGTTCCTAGTGAGCCAGGTGCTGCTACTGGTTGAGAAATCTAAAGGTAAGATAGATGTAGTTTTTCAGGCTAATTAAGTGAGGCCGGCTTGAAACTGGAGATAAGATGGGAGATGTCCCTGACGGTGAATTATGCTCAGCACGCTTAGTCCGCAGTAGCGAGCAGTTTTTGCATGAAGCTTGAGTGTTATTCTTAATATCTGATTCAAATCTTTTAGTGATAGTGAAGTGCTTCGCATGCAAACTGTGGTTACTAGAGATACTTTAAAGACATGTTGCTGGCAATTCAAAGAAAGGCCAGGAGGTGATTGCGGAGTTATTTGCTTTATTACAGTAGTATGTGCATTCACACAAATACTTCAGTTTACGGAATTATGGAAAATTGCCTGGGATGGATGTTCGGAGGTCAGGTTGAAGAATGACTGTTGCCACTGCTACTAGATCAGCTTGCCTGTGGTAAATGGCAGTGACCCCAGCTGAGTCTTGAAACCCGCCATGGATGGAGATACTGCAGCCTGTTTGGGATACCCTTGCAGACCACTTTGCTCCTAGGAAGCAACTAGCTCAAGTTGGAATGGAGGAGCCACTTATGGGCTTGTAGGCAAGGGTTATTGTGGAGGAGGTGCTCATAACTAATTTCAGTTCTTGGAAGTACATTCAGAAAGAAAATGAGAGATTCAAGCAGAGTGAACTTAAAACTCTTGGTGCGCCTTGCTTCTAAAATTATATTGAACTGATAAATCAATCTACACAGGGTGTGCAGGGTGACAGCTCTTCAGTGTGGTTCCAGGCTGCATGCAGGTGAGCTCTGCCTGTAGGTACTGTGCAGTTCCCTGAATGCCGGTACTTGATAGCAGGGTTTTTGATACCCTTACTGTGACTTTAGTTGCCTACCCTTTAACCTGACTTTCCTTTGATCCAGCTGAATGATGTATAAAATGTCTTTAGAATAGCTTTTAGTTTAGGGAAGAGATCTTCCTTTTTCCTCCTGGGAAAAAATAAGAGGAAAGGTTGCCTTTTCCTCCCACCTCCTTTACACCTGCCCTCCCACCCCCACGAAGCACAGATTGCTTTATTAATTATTTTGCAGAACAGTGGCATATAAAAATCTACAAATTTGAAATTGTTTCTGTACTAGCTTTACCTAAAACCTCAGGAGTTTCGGTAACCCAGGTTAGCCTTTGCTCTGTAATGCTTCCAGTTTGTGGAGCAATAGCTGCATGCACCACTGGTTGTTACTGAGTGTCCTGTTCTGGAGAACTGCGAAGGCTGTTTGATTGGAATCTGTTAAATTGGACCAAATTATCATGGGTTTCATCTTGTTCAGTTGGTTGCTTCCAAAAGCTTCAATTCCATATGGTTATGGTGTCACTTCTCTGTAGCTGCAGTGTTACTTGTAGTCTTCTCTAAAAAGACTGCCTTCAAGTTAAATGTTTTAATGAAAAATGATTTTTGGCCAACTAATTAACCATGAACTTTTGGGAGCACAGTGAAGTCGGATATTGCTTTCGAGAGATGCTGGTGTATTAAAAGCAATATACTTGTATTAACTTCTACATTAGGATTCCTTGTAGCGCATGTTTACGTCTTCAGTCACCATAAAACCTCCTTAAGCAAAGTCAGAACACTGTCCTGTTCCTGAATTTCTGTCATCATCTTTCAAGAAGAATCTCAGGATAAGCTGAAATTAGGTTTAAAAGCTTTGACAGTCACTACTGCCCCAGGCAATGCTGTTGGGAGTATCGTGTCATGTGTAATTTGATGTTACTTGAGGATTAAACCCTTCTTTGCTGCAGTTGTCACAAAAACCTGTCCCAAAGCATGGTATAGTCCTACCTCTTCATCACTAGGATTTATTTAAAGAAAGTCCTGCTGATTTGTAATGCTTAGCTCGTATTTGAATGTTTTGCTGTTTGGAGGTAATATCTGAAAAGCCTTACTTTTCAGAAAATACTGTTTATAGTAAGTACTCTTCTGTAAGCTAAATCAATCTATAATTATGTCAGAAACTGGAATTAAATAAGCCATTAATCTTCAGCCATGAAAAAATGAAGGGCTGTGTGTTCTTATGTCACCCAGCTCTATTAGCAAAGTGACTTGTATTGGTGAAGTTGGTGATTAAAGAACAACAGAAAAAGTTCAAATAGCCTGAAAACAGTTAGATGGAAAGGAGCAATTGTAACAAACAGTTTTTGCAATAATATGTAATATTCGGATTTCTTTGTCAGAGAAGGGCAACCTAGAAACTTGTGTTCAAGATGGTATTTTAATTATTGGGATTATGGATTAAGCACATAAATAGATTTAAAAAGTGATTTTTGGTGAGTTTAAGAAATTGGCACTGAGATTGTGTTTGCCAACTGTTATTTAGCACACAGATCTAAGCTCTGAGGCTTCGGAGAAGCTTCTGTGGAGGCGGTGCTGGCGCATCGGGCATGCCTGATAAAGGCTCCCTGTGTTCTGTCATGCCAGGCGTGTTTCTCTCTAGTTGGTCTGGTGCCACTTGATACAGGTTTTCCTGTCCTGCAGAGCTCCAGAGCTGAACCCAGGCTCTGCTTACTCCCTCTCTGAATGTGGGCTTCATGGTTCCCTCCAAGAGGCTTGGCTTGGCCTCCAGTCTTGGAAACACGCCCATGTTCAAAGCAGTGTCTTGTCGATGCTACCGTTTAGGGAAGAAGGAACAGAGTTCTTTGTTTTGATTGTTTCTACAGCAGTCCCATGTACAAGTTCTTACTCCTGACTTGCAGCTGAAGCTTCTGGCGCGTTGTGGATTTGTTGGCCCTGACTGTGCATGGGAAGGGTTTCCCCTTGGTGCCTTCCCTGCTGAGTCTACCTAGTCTGTGTTGTTTAGTGGTATAATCCTTACCTTTGATATGGCTTCTTTATGGCCATGTGCAGGCTGCTTTTGGGTGTATAGGCTTAGTGATTCTTGGTACATTAAGTAGCCTCTCTGTCAGCCTCATCTGACTTCTGTGTATTGCTTTCCTCCCATGAGTAGCTTAGGATCTTAAAACCATTACTCTGTACTTGACTGTATCTAATCTGGGAAAACCTATAATCATATTCCACTGTTGTAATACTACCTAAGCACAGCTTGTCTGCCAACTTCATCTCTGCAAATCATCTCTTGGCAATCTTTAATGCTGTCTTGGTCTTTTTGTTGGATTTATTGATATTTTGGAGGTGATATCTGGAGAAATTTCGTGTTTAGTACACTCTAGGCATCTCACTGCTTCAGATATGCTCTGTACCGCATATTTGTTGTTGACCAATATATGTATTGTCCATATCACAGGTGCTTTTCATATGTGTGTAAGCTTGCAACATAGGAGCTAGATGCTATTACAGGTTTTGTCTAAAATGTGTTATTTTGTGCACTTGCTTTATTTTCATCTAGTGATAAAAGGAAAACTTTGAATGCTTTTCCCTCTCAAGCTGTGTCTGGAACGTGGACCATGTTTACTGTTCATAAAACCTTATCCTCTTCAAGTCCCTATAGTTAAGGAGGAGCTGCCCTCAGCAAGGTGAAGGTGGGTATTTACTAGTGGATTGCTGCTGTTCTTGCCTTGCAAGCTTTTCCCAAATGGAAGGAATTCCTTTCAAGTCTTGTGGTACGGATACATCCTTAATGTCATTGCTTCACGGTGTAAAAGTGTCTCAAACCGCAGGCCTCCTGTGTAGTGTGTGTGTTCAGGAATTGTTGTAGGTGAATATTATGAAATTGAACTGTGTCTGGGTGTTGTCTTGAACTGTACTAATGTAATGGGCTGATCTGATGCCTGGAGCTAATAGCTGGTTCTGCAGCTGGCAGGGGTTGGTGGCCCAAGGCTGCTGGTTGCCGTAGGGCATTGGCACTGGCAGGACCTGCCTAGGAGCATGGTGGAGACTTGTCGAGCTTCTAGGGAGCCTGCTGGCCTCAGTGCTGGCATCTAGAGCTGCAGGAGAGCTGCTCCCACTCTGCACACACTCGTGGCATGAACAGCGTGAACTTGGCTAATGGCTTTGGGTGCTCACTGAACTCTAGGCAGTGTTGATGTCCCTGCGGTTTCTTTACCCTTCGTAGCTCTTTTCTGTTCTCACACTGTGTGGCACAAACTTCATGGACTTGAATGTTTTCTCAGTAGATCTGTGAAGGCTTTTGGTCCTGCACTTAACCAATGTACGCTGCAAGAGGTAAGAGTTTGCTTCTGGCTTAAACAAGCAAAGCAAATCAAGGTATCTGAGTTGCTTCTGATAAATGAGGACATGTCCTTGTCTTTCTCTGCTTATTGTGAGCTTACTTGATGTTTTGTGTGCCGTGGATTCAATGTGAAGCTGTCTTGCTACTCAGCAAGTCTAAGCCAAAGTCAAATGCCATAAAGCAAGTCTCATCCTGAGTTTCCTTTAGGCCTAACAGTGGTTGTTTTGTGCCTAAGTGGCATTTGGCCATGCCTTCTTGCTTTAATACTGCTGTATCTCAACACTCAAGATGTTACTAAATCTGGTTCCAAATTTCAGCTGGCTTGAACTGGTGTTTCATTTAACAGCTTAATTGTGAAGTGAGAACTGACTAGCAGTTGTGCTCAGCTCCCTGCATGAGGAGTCATCTGGGATGGCTGGACCTTCTGAAGTCTTGCTAAAGGCTGTCACTAGTGAAAAATATGTAGCAGCTTTAGCTTTGCTGTGCAGTCTGAAGAGAGCTGACTCCAATGTGCTCCAGACCCGCTGGAGAAGAGGGTGGCCCAGGGTCTGCGGGCACTTGGAGCAGGCGGCCAGCCCTTGTACCTCCAGCGTGCCCCGCGTGAGCGTTGTCTTCTAAAGATAGCTCCTCGGTGGGCATTTTTTCTAATGGGCTATTTTTGGTGCTAAATAACGGGTGAGGAAAGCTTTGTCTCGAGCACACGGTCATCATGCTTCCAGGAGTCCAGCTTAAACCCTGAAGACGATACGTGAGCTGTGCTGGACTTGGCGATCTGTATTTTTGATTAGTTAACTATGATGGGTGTGTGTCACTGATCAAAGGAGCCTGGTTCTGTAGAGGTCATTCCATAGTATTCATGTAAGTTATATTTAGAGCTTGTTTATAACCGATTCGTGTCAAAGTGAAGCTACTGTTACATGCTGCTTGCGTAGTTATAAACAGCACAGTGAATGCCAGTTTCCTGTGTGGGGGCAGACAGAGCTTTGCTCTTGAAAAAAGAGTGGGGGAGGAAAGGGTTTTTAAGGAAAAATCGGTTGTAATATCCTCTTGATAGCCAACCAAGAGCTTCATATGAAACTCTTAATGCTTTTCAGACTTAAATAGAGCCAGATCCTGGAAAGCAGGAGAGGTCTCAGTCTGCTGGACTGATGGTCGTCTGCATACGGCAAAGGGTGGTTTGCAAACCCCCTTAAGAAGTGGCCTTCTAGCTCCTTCCCTCGTCTTCTCCCTTCTCCTTCTCTCCCCAGTTAATGGATATCTAGTCTGGGTAAGCACTTCCCTCTAAGGGGACATTTTTTTGAGTGAAGCAATGCAGTGCTGCACAAAGGTGCAGGTTATCACCTGTCCTCCATGTGCCTGGCCTTTGGGTGCCCACGGGGGCCGCTGCTTGTCTGTTTGCTTTGGGCTTTTTGTTTGTTTAGAAAATCACCATTTTAGACAAGTTTTAAATGGAAAATTCCAACGATTTTTTTTGCCTTAAAACATTATTAGATGATTGAGTAATCATGTAACCTATTAAGAAGGAGGAAGCAGCAACACAGTGCTGGTTCTTTCCATTTGTAGCTGCTTGGAATTTGTTTCTTAAAACATAGTATGAGGTCAGTGTTCCTCCGCCCCTCCAAGCTATTAGATACAGTTTCTTATTATCACAGGAAAATATGTAATGTTTGCTTTATTTTTACTTGTAGGTGTTCATCGAAAATGCTCGCTATTACTGTTTGGTATCTGTTTTTTGATATAGGATAACAAAAAGAAAATGTGCTTGTGAGATGCACCAAATCTTTTCACTTTATTGACATGAAATGTTAGTAATCTAAGGTGCTTAAAAGGCTTAGGTGCCAGAAAAGGAGAATGCCACGTAACGTGCTGGCACCCATAATTAAAGTCATTGAAATGCTCAATAATGCTCCAGAAAATTTTGTGCTCTTTGATTCTTCCAGAAATCACTTTCAGAAAATGGCCTTTGTATTCAAGATACTGACCAGGAAGCAGCTTTAATCTCTCTGGAATAATGGCTGCTTTTCTATAAACTAGTAACTTTGAGGTTAATGTTTAAATATTTAAACGGATTTGGCATATTGCCTCTTTAAGCAGGACAGCATGTGCTTAATGTTGAGAATCAAATAGTTCCCTGTGTAGCCAAAAAAAAAAATCTTGTTCAATAGTGCAATGACCTGGTAACTTCAAAGACTGAAATTAAAGGCTAATCCTGCAAAAGGCCATCCTAAAGGAGGACTATTTTGGTGGGTTGTTTGCTTTTATTTAGTTGAAGGGAATTAAATTTTTACAGATAGTTTCAGTACTTCTCAGATGAAATAGGCCTATGGGCAGCTCCTCCGAAATCCTGCATGGACCAGCCAGTGTAGACTCCAGGAAAAACAATTTGAAAAGATACAGATCTACATGTAGAAATTTTTAACTTGTTGAAAAATGGTTAATTTGCTTATTTCAAATAACTTTAGTTTTCGTTTAGTTTTTGGCTCTGTCTGGAGTGGAAGGCCAGGGCTAACTAACAGCCTGAGTGTCAAGTTTAAACTTTTGGAAATCTAGGTATTTAGGACATGAGATGGAAAATGAAGAAAGCAAAAGCTGAAATTGTTCAGGTTTCTAATTTCTTTACCCAAATCCAGAAGACAGTGTTGCCTATCCCTGGAAGAGAAGTGGGAGCTTTGACCGTGGGCCTGCATCTCTCATCCCGCCTGGCTCTGACCTCACGCTGACCAGGATTGCTGCTAAAATCGTCGTGCTCGGGGGAGCTTTTCCTGGCTGCTCTTGCAGATGATGCAAACCCAGGGTTTGTGCCAAGCTCGCCAGTTATCCTTTCTTAGTGGTGTGGTAGCATTTGTGCCATGTCGGTGTTAGACTGGATGTTCCCTGTGCTTCAGGGAATGATGCAGTGCACAAGGAGTGCTGAGATAAGGTTGGCTTTGCTTTTTGTTGTCTTGCTTTATACTTAGCAATTTTCATGTTCAAGTCCGTGATTTTTATCAATGTGCCTAGAACGTGTGAAACCTGATGCTTAAAGAACACTAAGGGGAAAAATATCTATAAACTCCAAGCCTCTAAAATAAATATTGTTTAAGCTTGATGTCACTTCCCTGATAACTTGTAGTTTGTTTAACTCTGATTCAATTGTATGGTATTTGTATTCAAGCACAGAAGTGAAATATGCTCTGGGCTACTGCTGGAGTCAATTACTTGAGCTTATGTTTGCTTATGCTAAAGAAAGGATACTGCAAATGGTCAGCTCGGAAGGAACCCCTCACATGTTATGATGTGATTTATGTGGTCTGAAAGGGTGATGTCTAAGTCAAGGGATACAAAGTCTACCCAGTGCCAAAAAAGCGTGTTCATGCAGACAGCGTGACTGCTAAAACTATGAAAGTAATAGCGAAGAAAGTATTTCATAATACCCATGTGAGCTGTTGGGAGGGGCCGGGAAGAGGGGAGAGGAAATTGTCATTGAACTGATTTGGGAATTTCATTACAAATGAAATAAAAGTCTACTTAAATAGCTCTTGCTTCCTGTCTCACCCCCTGAGAAGTATAACTTACCAGCACTATTTTAACTGTTCTTTGGTCAAAAGATGTGCAGTTGGCATTAAGGTGCAAGTCAGTAAAAGTTTTTAAAAGCTCAAATTAATTAAGAATTGCTTGAAGTGTACTCTGCAGATACTCTTGTGATAATTTGCTGTTTACTTGCACAGATATTAGAAATAATACATGAAAACTGAGATTCAGCTTGATCATAGGCAATGTTTAGGCGCACTGTAGTACTTCTGCAAATAGACTGAATAATGACCTTGACAAGGTATTCATCTGTAATAGCTGCTAATGACTCCTTGGGAGAAGTGTGGTGGAAAGAAATGCTTTGAATCTAAACGTTCAAAAAGAATTGTAAAAACAGAGCAGCTAGGGAACTGTCGCTAGGCAATGAGGGATCAGCTGTCCCAGCCCAAGGGTGGCCAGGTGCTGCTGACAGGAGCCTTTATAAATAAATTAATAATGTTCAGGAGGAGGCAAACAGACTTTTGATTGACCAGGCCATCTTTTTAGCTCGTACACTGGTGGCTCAGAGGAAGAGGCAAGATGTGATTACAGAAAGAAATTAAGTTTACTACAGATTATTTCAGATTGGATAATAAAATTATATTCTGGTTTTGGCCTAGAACCAGGACACTAAATAGCTCCAACAGGCACAGAGAGAGGCTTGAATTTGCCAAATTAGTAACTGAAGTTTAGCACATTGAGGCACTTGAATGCTGCGGAGTTGAGCGTAGAGAATCGTGTTGTCTAGGGACGTGGGCGGCTAGCTCAGAGCTGGTGCTCCCAGAGCACATGTTCCTCTAGCATCTCTGAAAGGCTGTTTTGGTTGGGTATTTGCACGTATTGCCCTGTAGGAGAGCATGATTAGTCTGTCATCTTTTAAAGAAGATTCTTTGTCAGTTCTCATCTATAATAGAAAATATTTGCATCTTCTAATGCTTTAATATCCCTGGGATAATACACCTTATGCATATTATACCTTGGATTTGTAACATCTTACATAAGGAAGCTACCTCTGGCAGCTTCTGCTTACTGTATTTCTGCTGCTTTAAGCTCAATTCTCAACAAACTCAAATTCCATCTATGTATGATTGAAATATTGGTATCTAGATGGAATTTATAAATTGCATGTACCTGTTGACAGCTGACTATCCAACATATTTAATTTTTAAGTTACCTCACTTGTACTTGAGCCCTTAAATGACTCTTTAAGATGACTCGGTGGGTTTGGGTAGTCGTGCCAGTGAAGATTTTAGAAGTCCGCAGCATTAGAGAAAGTAAACTAAAAGACTTCCAAGAGTTTCATTTCTTCAACATAGTTCCATTTCTTACAGCTTGAAGGGGATTGAATTGAATGAATGAAACAGTCTGAAAGCAGCTACTTCTCCTTCAGACAGAGCAATTCCTCTGGAGTGTTTTGACTCTGCAACTCTAACCCTGTGTGCTCAAAGCCCGTGCTACGCCTGGTGTTAAAACGCTAGCAGTGAGTGCATGGTGCTTGAATGCCTTAATTTGAATGATGAATATGTTACAGTGGTGTTTTTAATATAGCTGTCATAATTTCAAATTTAAATTGACTTTGTTAAAATATATTTGTTTATATTTATTTCAATTCTTATATACCCTGAGGAAAGAAATACTTTCAGTTTCTGAAAGTAACTGTAAAGCTGCTTTGCATAGCTTGTGTAACTTAGTTTTTTGTTTAGTTCTCCTGTAATGCTGAATTAATTGAAAAGGCTACAGCAATAGGTGTAATAGCATATTATGCTCTTCTAAGGTAAATCTATGATGTGGTAAGCTGGGTAGAGGCAAGTCTGCAGCCCAGCTTTCTGGAAGGGTAGTGTGCTTTCCTTGCCTGTAGCAGACAGGAATAAGAGACTGTGGTTTATGTTGCCTTTAAAAAGGTGAGGGAGAGCTGTCAGTTCTGTTAGGGCAGAAATGAATAATTATTTGACATGTTGCAATATGACTTTTCTTTTTTTAACAACTCTTCTTTCCTTGGGCTCTCTGAAGGCAGGCTCAAGAGAAGTTGATTCGTGCTTTTCTGCAGACTTCTTTAATATACAATTGTGTTCTAGAGTAGCCATTTGTCCCAGCTTACAAAGCCTGGTGAAAGGGAAAAAAAGCCACCTGTAGGCCTGGGTTCCTGAGGCTTGGAGCACAGGTGCAGCGTTCCCCCGTGCTCGTGCCGGCTTGCTGTGTGTGCTGAGTATCTCCCTGCCTTTCCAGCCCTGGGTGCAAACCTCGTGGGCACAGCTGTGCTTGTGCAGTAGGTTTGTGTCCTGTTTCACACGTGAAGCGCAGTGGTCTGCAGATTTTGGAAAATACTACCTTGTGTTTTTAAGCCTTAAACTTGAACAGTCTTTAAACTTTTCTTGGAAGAGCAGGCTTAATTTTACATTTATAAAGGGAATTTTTTGACCTTCGGAATTGCCAAGATGAAAGGTGCATGTGCCCTCCTGCCCCTTCAGCTGCCCATCCTGGGGTTTCCTGGTCTCCTGGCAGAGCAGCTCTCTGGAAGTTGCTAAGTAAGAGAGTGGGGAGTTGAACGAGTCCAGCCTCCTTGTGTGCCAGACCTGGACGGGCAAACCAGTTCCTCACTTGGAACCGAACTTGTCTCCTGCTGTAAGGAAGGTATGAAGTTGCAGAAAATGCCTCTTTGCAAACTCTGGGTATCATCTCTCAAATCCATGAAGTGTGCCTGACAAATTTGCCACGGCACTGCATAGCGAGCACGCAGGGAGCTTTGGATGTGCTCTTGGCAGATTGTGCATTTGACTAAGGAAAATTCCTTAGCCTGGAAAACAAGGCAGTGAGCTGAGCCAGTTACTGCTGCGTGGCTGAATTGATCTTTGAAGGCTGAAACGTCAGGAGAGAAATCTTGCTCTGGTATTTAGGGTTTTTCCCTTCATTTTACTCACTGCTTGTGTTCTGGTGTGTACCACTGAGCAGGGCTTTTTAAGTCTAATCTAACTCAGTCTCAACTCATGTCTCTTAAAAGGCCTGTGTTTTGATGACTGTGGTTTAGTAGTTTGTGGTGCTTCTTTCCCTCATGTCTTTCAGCACGACAGGCTGCTGTATTTCAAACACTTTGCTTTGGTTCAGCATTTATGGAATAATGCATTTCTTACTACTTTGACTCTTGCTGCTTAGTGGGTAATAAGATTACTCGTTTCTGAAGTTACCTGCCAAATCATAGCCCCAAGTAAACCTTTTAGTTAAGACAATTATATAAAGGCAGATCATCTTTGTAAGGGAGGTTTGGTAACTTGTATAGAATGATAAACATGTACTGTCATTGATTTAATGTTCCCTGGTGTGTTAAATTTAACAGCTAAAACAGAAATATTAGTGGCTACCACAACTAATGCTAAAAACATGCCAGGCTGAGGGAGAAATGCCAAAAAAAAATCCTGCAAGTAGTTTCCATATGGTGCTGACACACTATTTCCTGGAAGCCTGGTTGACACGCTGGCAAAACTAGTATAATATGCCATTTTCTATTAAAGTTTGGGAAGAGCAATTAAGTTGTTCTTAAAATGGGGAGTTTGGGGTTTTAATAGGGCTTGGAGATTTTTTTATGTCCCCAGTAACCTGGAACGTGATCATCCAAGCAGCCTTTGCGGCCCTTGAGTGCAGCCGTCTTGGTCTGTTGAAGGGGGGAGTTAACTCAGGACTGTTCCCAGGAGGGAAACTAGGTGATCAGCACCGAGATAACTTTAACAGGGCAAAGATACAGTGTCAGAGATGGAAGATAATCGTGGAATGGACTGCAGTGCCTGCTGAGCACTGTGTAAACATCTAAATGATGCTCACATGAGCCTGAGAGCTTTGCTGGGAAGGAGTATTGCAGGAGGATGTGCTGGTGAGTGACTTGCTTGTGCCTTCTTCCCTTACCCCTGCCCCATGTTAGTTTGGTTTATTTGTAGTTTAGGCTTGGGGAATATTAAGTTAATAAGCAGTAGCTTGTAGAAGGATAATATGCAAGATATGCCATGATAAATGAGGAAAAGATAGGGCAGAGACTTAGGGGATGGTGGAGATTGAGCAGAGGTGGCAAGGGGGGGGGATCTGAAATAACATAAAACAAGCTGCTTATTGAAGTTAATACTCTCTTTGAAGAGCTGAATTATAGTCAAAACTAGCTAGCCTACAGCCACCTAGAGGCACAGGGCAAACCGGTAACTGTTGAAGACCTCTAACTTAGCACCATTCTCCACTGGTGATTCGGGCACTAGCGTCAAGCAACTCAGTAGCCTTGGCTTTGTCTCGGATTTTGGCTTTACTCTGTTCTTTTGCCTTTCCTCACAAAGCAGGAACACAGGAGGGAAAGGCTGGATGCCGCAGTCATGGATCTGTGTGGAGGTCTCTTAGATAAGACATTAATTGTTTCTAAAGAAATCCAGGAAGTGGCTTTTGAAGGTTTTGTAGTGTGTCAGTAATATCTTAGATTTTATTTCTAATGAAAACAAACAAAAATTGCTGTATCCTCTCAGTGAAGAGAGGAAAACATTGTCGCAGCTGGCTTAGGTGCTGTTTTTATTACTTTGGAAGCTGGTCCTTTCCTAAGCATACAGGATGAGGAGGTTGCAAGGTAGGTTAGGGGCCTGGTGGTTGAGGACCACTGACTTTCTTTCCCTTACCATGATCCAGGAGGTGAGCACGGGCTGCAAAATGATCCCAGTACTGACTGTTGTGCAGGAATGGGCTTTCACTCATCTTAAAAAATAAAAAAATGCGGGTGAGTGATCCTTGCACAGCATGTCCTTTTCCAAGAGCTCCTTCCCTTGACCAGATTGCCTGTGCCAAAGCATTCATGTATTTGAAAAAGTGCCTGGGTATGTCCTACAGGCTTGACTCTCCGGCTTTCCTGTAAAAGCTGGGCCTGTGCTTTGCTAGGTGTTAGTTGGTCAAAGCAGATCACTTAGATTTGCATCAATACAGGTGTTAAGTTTTTTTTTTTTTTTTTTTTTTTTTTTTTTTTTCCCTCTTGCATAAGAAGCTGTTGCTGCTGTACAAATACTTAAACAATATCTAAAAGCTTCTAAGCTCCTCCTTTCAGAAGGAGTTGGTGACTGGTATCTCTGTGTATATATTCTGTCTAAATAACTGTGACAGCACTGACATGTTTCTTTCTGGACCTGGTAGGTATTAAGCAGAAAGGAATCTTGTGACTCTTGCCTCTTAGGCTGTTTTGTGGGATTTTTCTTTTCCTTCCTCCCTTTTAGTATTCTAAAAGTGACCTATTCGGTTCACCCTGGGCAACTGTAATTTGTATATCTCAGAAAGTATCTTAACTTTTCTTCTTGTGTCGACTAACACTTCAGTAAAACTTTAGCCAATGTTTAGCATTCAACTAAAGAAACTACTTGGTGAGCTAATTTGTAGATGACAGTGTAGTTTGTCCAGGGCTGGAAGAGTGAAATGGGACAGTATAAACGAGCAAACTTGACTGGGTAGGATTTGGACATGGCAGTTCCCCCGTCTGCCCTTGGCACTGTCTTCAGGCATCTGTAGCTTCTTTTTAAGGGAGTGGGTTGGTGAAAATGCTGTGGTTTGTTCTTGTGGCAAACGCTGGTGTAACAGCCTGCAGGAAAGACTGTTGGTGACTTCCCTTATCCTGATGATGATCCAATTCTTTTAGCCATCGTGGCTACTTGGAGTGAGCAGCTTTGCTGCTGTTGCATCTCTTGAGCTGCAGGAGCTGCTGAGGGGGCTCGGTGGGTGCTGCAGGAGCTGGCAGCTTTGCAGGCACGCAGCCGGCTCGGGCATCGTGGCACGGAGCTGCGGTGGTGGGACGGGGCTGCCGCGTCCTTGTGGCTCGTGCAGCGTGAGCTGCATCAAACCTGGCAGCTTGAGCTGGAGCGAGATCTGGTGAGGAGACCCTCTGGAGGAATGCACTCTCAGCAGAGATTTGATTTCCCCTCCCATACTGAATATTTTGAATGAATTGAAGTTGGTTCAGGTTTTTTTCCACATGCAGGGCTGGTGCTGAGCAGACTAGTCTAAGATAAGCGTGCCAGGGTGGTGTTGCATCTTGTGTGCAGTCCTCTTGGCGCAAGTAAGCGAATTGCCCTGTGGACTGGTAGGATGGAGATGTACAAGGTGGCTGTTCAGCACCAGGATGATGGTTGAACAGGAAGAGGCAGCAGTGGTTGCAGTGCTTCCTGCGTTAGTAAAGATCTTTCAGCTGAAACCGAAACATGGTCTTCGATTTGAGAATAAAGCAAATGGTCACATATCAGCAAATGCAAGGCATTGGATGGACTTTGTAGGAAAGTCTCAATATGTTAAAGGTCA
Source organism: Nothocercus julius (assembly GCA_013398735.1). Classification (NCBI taxonomy): domain Eukaryota; kingdom Metazoa; phylum Chordata; class Aves; order Tinamiformes; family Tinamidae; genus Nothocercus; species Nothocercus julius. Next base: position 3,054,129 of record VZSV01000017.1, read on the forward strand.
AAAGCATTCCGGGACAGGATCCTGAATACTTCGTGTCTGCTAATGGCCTTTGCTTGGCCTGGATTTGGTTTGTGTTATGACCTGGTATGTGAAATTACAGAGTCTCTCAGTTGTATATGGAATTATTAGTTTGTGTACTTAAGCTCACGTTCAGGGATAAGTGCACTTCACCCATAACATTTGTTTCATAGCTGGCAGCTTTTAATTTGAAGTGTGGATAGGAATCATCAGAAAAACCCAAACCCCCAGTCCTGGTTCAGACCTTGTGTGGGTGAGTACAGAGCTTGCTAGGGAGAGCTACAAACCAGCTTCTGCACAAACCTTAAGGAAAGGTGAGAGAGAAGGGGGTAAGTCTGAAATCCTTTAGGAACTGGGAGCTTGAACAGGCAGTTTATGCTTCTGACCTGGGGGAGGATGTGAATTCTGTGCAGCTTCAACTCTGCTTAGAATATCCTGACCTAGGAGTCACTTCTGCTACTTTTCACAGCTGTCATTCTCTGTAATACAGGGATTCTTGCAGAAAATGGCTACAGGACTCAAACTTTAATTGTATGGATCTCTTTACAGGTTAATTGAAAACTTTTTTCCAAGCAACTTTTAATGATGTGGCAAATTTGTCTGACACATTGAATTAAACTTATTGGACCTGTATAAAATCAGTGTTACTGTACTCAGAAGTGGTGTCTGTTGTGTGGTAAATGAGAATTTAGTTTTTTCTCCCTTCTGCTTTAAGAGTCATCAGAGACTACCTCTAACTTTAGCAATTTAAAGCCCCTTTTATGTAGCCCATGAAGTACCATAGCCAACAGGGGATGATATGGAAGATGAACAGAGCTATTTTGAATTCTTGGTAACTATAGGCAGATTGAGTCTTGGTTTTGTTCATAGAGATTATCTTAATCACATGGCTGTAAGCCCTCCTTGGTTATATCATATCTAATTTTGACTGGTAACTTCTTCGTAGGCACAAGAAGTTGAGCCTAGAGAAATCATTGCACCCAGGGAATTCCCACGTCTGTTCTAACAGATTGCTATTCCTCAGTGTTTTCAGAAAACTTCTGAGCAATTACAGCTCCAACCAGCAAATGGTGTATATATTAGTCTGCAAATGGTGTGTGTGTATATATATATATATATTAAGTGTGTGTGTATATATATATATATATTAGTCTGCAACTCAGAAAGCTTGGGCATAGACTGAATTTCTAGAAGAAAATGAAATGATTGAATTCCAGATGCAAATCCCTTCAAGTGCCTTTTGCGAGGCAATTTTCTCTTGAGACTGTTTCTAATGCAGCATTAATTGCTTGCAGTTGACATGGGTGAGGGCTATACTACCCAAATTACTTGTGAAAATGCTTCTGGTATGTGTAACTTGGCTCACAGAAAACAGAACCCCAGTGGCGTATTGGAAGGAAAAACATCAAGGCAAAAAAGAGCTGTCTATTCTAGGAACCACCCCCAGGATCTTGGGACAAAGAGAAAGGCAGTCTGAAATAGAGAAAAGGGGAGGCGACGTATCTTGTGGATTCACAGTGTACGTTGGGTTAAGAGTGCAGTTAGCACAAATTTTCTCTCGAGTTTCCATCATTAGGACCATGTATTCTTCTCTCAGAAGAACCTTCCTGACTATTTGCTTTATTACTCAGCACTTCTCTGGCTAAGGGTATGTGTGTATGGTTAGAGATTTTCATCTTGTGGGTTTTTTCCTGCCTGGGCAGATCTGCTCAATTCAGGACTATGTAAGTAGTCTGGGATTTCATTTGTCAGAGTGCCCGCATCCAGACACTATGCATTTGGAGAACATGAGGATCTGTGTTTGTGGGCTGGGAGCTTCAGGGAACAAATCTAGAAATCACAGCATGGTTAACAGGTTTTGGAGAACTGGCTCGTAGAAGAATCAATTCTGGCATGTAAGTTTAAGCTTACTGAGGTTGCTGTGAAAGGAGTTTGTTATCAATACAGGGCAATATTCTATTGTTATGGTTTGAGTCGCTGTTTCATTAGATACCTAAGCAGTGTGTTTCATTAGTGGGAAAACTTCTATTTGCATTACTGAGTTTTAAAACTTGGACAGAACTTAGCATAATCAACTTTTCTAAGAACTTAAAGGCTCTTGCCTCACTAGTTATTAATGGTTCTTTCTGGCAAGCTTTTCTTGCTCATGAAAAATGAGTGCAATATAGGATTACAGAGCTTTCTGCAAAATCACAGCTTGCTTTTGTATTTTTTGAAAGGTACTAATGTTAAAAATGGCTATACCCCTGTAGCAGAGCTGCTTACTGTTAGTGCAGACTTACTAGCTAGTGTTGCAAGAAGAGTAGATCTCAGGTATGGAAAAAAGGAGACAAAATGAATTTAAATCAAGGAGGTTTTGCAAGCCCTTAAAAGCTTTTAGAAGAAGTGGACAAATAACTTCTGCTGTTCCAGAAAAGCCTTTATTGGGGGCCTCCTAACACCACCCAAAGTTTACCTTCAGCTTGTGTTTTAGGCTTCCTTTAAAGGAGCCTTTTTTTCTTCAAGAATCTACCTTCCTTATTCCTATGAAAATGTCATGCTGTGGGTAGTCAAAATGCTTGTCTAAATAAGAGGTTTTTGTTCTGTTTTGTTTTTGGTGTCCTTAAGGTGAAAGGCAGGTGGTAGTTGCTTATCCCTGTTCTGATTTAGCCTGGGCTCTATGAGGTTATTTAAGTACATTAGTGAGCCCTGTGTAAGGGTTTTCCACTGCATTAGAGGGTAAAATGCCCTGATAGTTTGGACTGGCTTCTGATACGGATGACAATACTAGACTTTCTGTCCTGCTAGGTGACTATTTTGCTCAGCAGCTGCCAGATGGTGTTGGCACTTAGATTCATTTGACTTACAGAATTAAATGATGATCTGTGACTAAAATGCACCAAGAAGTAATAATTCTGTCTCTTTTGCCCTCTTGATGATGAATGTATATTATCTCCTTGGAGGAAGAGCTTGTGAAGAACAGCCTCTCAGAAGTTTGTATGCAGTGAAATTGTATGCTCTGGTGTAGTGCTCTCTACAGCTTTAAGCAGAGGGAGCTTTAAGATTTGATCTTAAAAATACGTAAAGGCATGATTAATCTTTATTGCCTGTTCCTGTGAAGAAACTGTAAGACTTCTGATTCTTTTCCACTAAGCTGACTTTGCTTTTTTGTAGTGATGTAGCACACCTTTTATCTTCAAGTTCTCCCAACTACTTTCTACTGTGGATTTGTCTTAAAAACATACACTTTTCAAAAATAGTTTGTTGCTAATGAACAGTGGTTATAGAATTGATTACTGATAGTGTACTGGATCAGACAAGTGTCCTTCAAATCCTGCTCTTTCTGGTAATATGCAACCTGGGTCACCCATCAGGCCTTGACTTGATGAGCTTCGTAAGCCCAAGGGTTAAGTGTGAGGTGGTCTGTGCTGTGCGCTGGGTAACCTGCAGGCCCCATGTCCTACAGATTCTAGAGAACCCATCAATGAAGTGGCCGTAGGGTTAACATTAGGGTCGTGCTGAAAAGACAGAGTCAATGGCCTCAAAAGCCACCCAGAGAAACAGCAAGGCAGTTTTGGCCTGTTTATCATGTTGGTATTGCCAGATGTTTTTTTTTCTGGGGCTCTGACCCCATAACTGCAGCTATAGCAGCTTTATGGTACGGCTGTTTGTGGCACACACATGGAGCTTCCCCAGAGCCTGTGACACGCTCTAGTTGTGCCTTTCTGGTCAAGGGGGGATGCCAGCAGGTGCTGAATGGAGCTGCCTGGGGAACGTGGGGCATGGAGGTGTTTCTGTGGCCCTTTTGCCACTGCCCCTTATATCGTGTTAGTTGCTCTAAGCTGACAGCAAAGCCCATGTTCTGGTCTAGGTGCTGCTCTAGTTCTAGGGTTCTTGCCAAGATCTGCTCTATCTGTTCTTGGCTCTTCCAGGAAACTGATGAATAAGAGTTGAAAGAGGAGAGCTATTCTGAGAGGTCAGCCCTCTGATTAAACTCTGTGGAGGTTTGACTAAAATAGTAAGTAAAATATAGCCTGTAGCAAGCATCACTTGAGTGTGATGCTGAGCTTTAAGCAATTTGACTCAAGGAAAGATATTAAAATCTATTTGTGCCATTTGCATTGTGATGAAGGAGTTAAAATTCTTTGCTAGATGATAGCATCCCGGAGCAGTACCTGAGGAACTGACAGGCCGGTTTCTGCTTGATACTGCGGTATCGAGTTCTGCTGTTAGCCTGTGTGTGCAGGACATGTGCATGCAGGACATGCCACAGCACTGCTGCGGTACTGGGGCTCAGCTGCAGCCTTTTCACTCAGAGGGATCCACAGGGAGCTGGGCAGGAGCTGAACACCTGGATTTATTCCAAGTCATGCAACTGAGATGACCTTGTCCTACACATCTTTCAAGCAAACTATGCCTGTCCTTGGCTTGGTCCCTGTCGCGGGCAGTAGCGGCAGGTTGTAAGCCACCTTAGCCAGCTGCCCAGAGCTGCTCTTCAGAGAGCACTGCTTGCACCATGCCGCCTTGTAGTGCGGCCTGGATCAAGCTGCTTTCTCAGAATAGCTCTACAGAACTGTCCGGAAGTCCTTTGTGTTCTTGCAGTTTGTCTGCTATGGCTGTGCAGTGCTATATGTTACTCTGCAGGTCTAGGAACTAGTCTTTTGCATTCAGAGGGGTCCAAAACAAAAACATACAGAACATAGGTAAAGAAAAAAAAAAAAAAAAAAAAAAAAAAAAAAAAAAAAAAAAAAAAAAAAAACCCTAAAAAAAACGATCTCCCCCCTAAAAAAAAATTTTGTTTTAAAGGAAATTTTTTTTTTTTTTTTTTTTTTGGGGGGTGTAAATACAGTTGCTTTGACTTGCTTCTGGGAGAACAGCATTTTGGCTGTTGCCTGCTTGCTCGGATGACAGTTAAGCAATACTGCAGGTGAAACAGTGATAAAATTGTTAGAGTTGATACTGTTGATGGATACTTAATTCAGAGCTGCAAACACACAATAGCCACCATACCTTTGACTTCTAATCACACAGTTGGAGCAGGCTCTTATTTTTTGCCAAAAATCTTATTTCCTGTAATCAGCTTACTGTGATCAAGTTAGGTTTTGTTCACTGCACATAGTCACTAGGATTGCATGGAAAAATAAATGCACAGGAAGAACTGTACCAGACCACCTTTCTTTAATCAGCAAGTACAGTATCTTCAAAAATAAATTCTGCTGGGGTGCTGTTGCTGTGCAGAAGTGTAGTCCTGACTAGATGGGAACTGTTCTTGGCTGGTTCAGGCCTTGTCGGAATGAATGACCACTTCTGCAGAGCAAGCATGGCTGAGTCTGCAAAAAAACACGAGCTGATTAAACTTCTGACCTCGTTAAACTGAGAAACCCTAAGCATCCTGACTGGATCTTTTCATAGTGCAAAAGGATACTGTGCCAAGGGTGCTACTTTCTCAGTCTTTAGAGGCTGTGCTGGTGAGCTTTTTTTCAGGTAAGTTAATGAAATTATAAATTGATTCCACAGAACAATCCTCTAGAGCTAAGCAGCACTGCTGTGCTTCCTCCGCTCCGCTTCCCTACAGACTGTGCTGAGAGTTCTCCAAATGCTCTGCAAACTAGTTCAGATTTCATGATGGTGTTAAATATAGCCATAAGATGCCAGTTTTAGGTGAAGATTTGTAAGGAAGTAAAACACGAGGGAACATATGAGTCTTCTTGTGTCCTTAAGTACAGCGATCCTTTTGGCACTATTTGTTATGCTAGTCAGAACACTGGTACTGTCCATTCTATGTTGTGTAGTGCCCCACAGAGCCGGGGGCACAGATGCTTCATAAAATAACTCAGTTCACGTGAAAAGTTTTGAGCCAGCTCATGGGCTGTAAGTAGCTTCAGTGTATGCTGGCTAGTGTATTGTGGTGTATCTACTTGGCATTAAAACTTGATTGTAAAAGCAAATATTTAACACAGGAGTTCTTACAGTCCTCATGATTGAAGCAATCTCTGCTCTGACTCGCCAAACAAATGACTAAGTTGTGGCTCATGGGTAGGAAACAAGAGCTCTCCCCAACTTCCCTCTGAGGTGTGACTGGTATTTTAGCCATCACCTCTGCAATAGGATGTGTTGATAGCTGTTTCTGTTCTTGCAGAAATGTTTCTGGTATTTTGTGCTTGCTGCTTCTTGAAAGCCTTATAAATCTCTGTCAAGAGGAGATTACCAGCAGAGAAAGTCTTTGCTTCGTTACAAATGCATAGGTATATTATCCAAGAAGGCTATTGAAAAAAACAACAACAAAAACCCCAGAACAATTTAAAAAAAAAAAAAAAGAACAAAAAACCCTTTGGTGTGAATCTGAGTTGTAATAACTCTTCTTCACTGACTCCACATGTGCATGCTTCTGTGTTAAATGTGACTGGCTAGGATGAGGGATGAGACATGGCTAAGGAATATAGGGCAAGTTAAGAGGACTGGCAGCTTGGCAAAAAGAGGAGATATGTAATGGTGAGTAGAAAGATGAAGAGGACTGGCCTGTTGATTGGTCTGGAGGTCAAGTCACCTCCACTTTGAATATCTGAAGTTTCATCAAGGAGGATGGCCAGCATGGGTGCTGATAGCTGAAACTGTTTTAAGGGCTGAGAAAAGTAGCAGTATTTTAAGTTTTCATATTTATTTTCATCTGAAAATAGGGCAAAAAGCTACTGTGCCTTTTGAACACCATGAAGTGAGCTCTTTATTGCAGAGGATTATTGCATGGACTTTAACACCCTGTAAACTCAGCTGCATAGAGAATGTTGTAAATAGGATCTGTTGTAGGATGGGAGACTACAGGAAAGCTTCTAGCTTTTGAAGGCTGTTAATGACAACCTTAAAGAGCACAAGCCTTACTTGCTCGGCTTTTGAAGTTCTGCTTATTTGCTGCACATAAGTGGCTATCCAACCCACCATGAATTCAGAAAGAATTTCTTCATAATCTATTACTACTTCTGTTTGTAAACCTTGAACATCTCAGGCTTGCAACAGAAGGAGAATTGCTTTGAATCTTCTTGGCTGACAATTTAAATTTGGGTGTCTTGAAATTTCAATAAATGTCCTGGTGAGCACTACTTGCAGTCCCTCTGCTCAAAGAATTCAAACACTGAAAAGTATTGTTGGAAATGGGTTTCAGATGGTCTGTCTTGTTTGTGCTCTGCTATTTAATCAAAATCTTCCCAAAAGAGGAATTTGAACCTTGACCTTTCTATCTGAAGTCCTGCATTATTGTCTTTTTTTGTTTTCCTAGTTCTATGAGGTAGTAAGTAATACTTGATACTACTCCTACAAGTTCCTAAATGCAGAGAGTAAACTCTGTCTTCATGGGAAAACACGTATAACCTGTGTTTGACTGGGGTTGCCAAACTAATGCCAACTGAGTTGATAATCGACCGTGAGTGCTGTTGTGTCCTGTACCATATTTTGAAAATCCTCTGAGCAGTCTTCTGCTGTTTTTAGCAATCAGTACTGTCTGAATGAAATGACAAACAAGTGCTTGGTGAAAGCACAACAGTGAGTACCAGGGTAAGTGAGATGCCTGCTGCAATTCTGATGGGCACATTAAGGTAGATGATTTTGGTTGTATTTGGTTATGTGCCTAATCTCAAACAAATTTGCTTATTTACTGTACCGTGTGAGCTGGTATTTGCCCGCACTGACTTGTGTGAACTTCTGTACTTCATGAGTTTGTTCTCAGTGTTAGCTGTAAAACAAAGCTGGGGGGAAATGCTAATGAACTTCCTGGTCAAGGGAGCTTGAAATAACTTAGAGTTCAAGGTTAAAATTAATGATCTGATTACGTTTGTATAAAAACATCTTTTATGAGGATATTGCATCTGAAGGCTGTGAGGAATAGTTTGGAGCAAGTTTGCAGCAAGTGCTACCCTTGTTTTGTTAGACAGCTATTATAGCCAATGCTAAGAGTAAAGATTAGGGTAGGTGGACGCTGTAGGTCAACAGCTTTATTTTGTGGTAGCCTGACAAGGTAGTTGCTGTGTTATATGGGCTCAGTATTGTTACCTTTTACGTGACCTCAGCATGTCCGATCTCCGCACCTGGCTGCTCCGTTGATTTCTTCTGTACTTCAGTGCCAAAATTTAACAGCTTGAAATTTATGCTCCTTGGTTCCCAGTGTGTGCACCCTTGTGCTTGAGCGAGTTGAAGCAGGGCGGCCAGTGTGACCTGGTGGTAGTTTGTGCCTTTGAGTGATCCTGCTCTTTCAGTCCACCGTGTGTGTGATGGCTTTGTGACCGTAACTCATACACGTCTTGCCATAGCAGGTGTCTTGGGGATTTTGGTTTTAAAATGGTTTTAAGTAAAACATGTAAAATCCCCCAGAGTAGCAAAGGGACTTCTGTGTTATCTTTATAACACCTTCACAGCGCCAGTATTGATGTTTCTTCTTAAGCAGTCATGTTAGCATATGAGTACTTCATGTGATTTGCCGTTCAGAGTATAATACTTGTAATGTTACCAGTGCCTGGAGAAAAGTTGCTTTAGGAGCTTATGTGGTCCTCTTCTGAACTGCTCGAATTAGCTCAGCAAAGACTGCTCAGCATCTTGAAACTAAGGCTGTGCAGGGAGCAGTGAAATAATGATACTGTGCAAATTGAGTATTATATCTGAAATTGCCAGTTTTCTTAGTACCTTCTAATACAACATGCTTGTGTGACCTTGCAAGAAGTGTGCTGAGGGGAGCCCTCATCATGGGGGAATTGAGTAGATCCTGGCCTGTGTGCTGCTGGCTCTGCTTGCAGAAGAATATGCTGAGAATACTGACTTCATTACTGTTCTGAGTGTAGTGTAGTGTGTTCGCATATGAAATGTCTTAAATGTATGTTTAGATACAGTTTAAATGTTTTTTTGCCTTGAGTGACCATGGTAATTGTGGCAGCATCATATAGCTTTCTGCTGAATTACAGACTCTGAAATGTTTGTCTGGTGTCAAAGCCTGCTCAGGTGGTGAGAGCACTTCTGGGCAGCCTTTCCGTGTCTGGGCACACCCTCCTCTTTTGGGCTTTTTTCTTCTGCTTTGCAGAGAGTGCACAAACATAGCTGGTGGGTTTGAATAAACACTGTGTGGGTGAAAGAGTTGAGTTCCAGATGGAGTACCAGGAAAAGCGTAAATTATTGCTGTCTGCATTCTGACACTAATGTCAACTTGTACCCTTGTACTAATTTGTAAGTCTGTAGCTTGAATTATTCATAGTAATTTATGCTTTAATTCTTATTTACCCAGTGCTAAGCTAGTCACTATCAAGCTATTAGCTCTCCCTTTATAGACAAATAGAAATTACAGAAACTTAGAGCATGCACAGAAGAGGGGTCACAGCTCTAGTATAGTTATCTTGGATTTGAGGTTGGTGGCATCCAAACACTTGACCTTTTTAAAAGAATCTGCTTGCCAAATTCCTTTCCCTTTTTTCCTCTCAAATGATGTTTCTACTCTCTTAAGCTCTCATCGTGTTTAAACTATGGAGAAAGGGAGAGCTTAGGACTCAGTAACTAGCACTTGTTTGCCGTGTTGAGGCATTTGGAGCGTGCAACCGAGGTCTGGCAAGGGGAGCTTTCCTGAGAGCACGAGGCAGCTGAGCCGCCTCGCGCGGCACCGAGGCCGGGCACGCGCCATGCCCGCTGATGCAAGGCCATGTCCATGCAGGTTTGTTGGTGTTTGGTTTAGCTAAACCACTCATTCTCAGGAATGGGGAAGGAGTGTTCCTGGGAAGAGTAACTATTTTTCTGTACGTCTGCTACCAGTGAGCACTATAGAGGAGGTACTGGTTGATGTTAATCTTTCATTCCATCTGGTATTACAAGGTTTGAATCTAAAGAGTCTAGCATCGCCAGCAAGTGGTTTCGTGGCCTGATGAATGACATGAAGTGCTTGCAGAATAAGAATGTCAGTATGTTAAGGGCTACTATTAATGAATCTACTGTATGCTTATATGCAAGGTAGTTAATCCTTAGAAATACCTGTTTCACTATTCTTTTGCAAGTCATCTTTTGCCTCTAAATGTGACTGTAAAACAATATTTAAAACCACTAGGTGATCCTGAAATTATTACTGAAGTAAAATGTTGCTTACAAATAGATGAATCACTGGGGTTTCTTTTGCATATTCAGACTGTGTGAAAGTCTTGAGTGAGCAGACTTTGATAGCTACATGTACACGCTTGTGTGTGCAACTTTAATTTTTTTTTTTTTTTTTTTTTTCATCTTCCTAATATGTGGTCACAAAACAAACTTTATTCTCGGAGCTTCTTGAGCATTGATTGAGTTGCGTACGCTGCTGTCTGTAGTACATCAGGTTTTGGCCTGATGAGCAATCCTGCACTGCAAGCTGCTACCGTGTTGTCATGCTTCATACTCCTGCCATCTCGCTCTTGGCATGTTGGAGTTCCTTATTTTCTGTTGTGAGGGAGCTCTTGAAAGAAATAAGAATGCTATTTGGATCTGAACTACTGTAAATCAAAATGAGATCCTTTTAACTTGATGTTGCCTGACTCAGTGAGCAAACTGTATTATGGTGTAGAGTCCTAACAAGTAGAAGCTAGTTTTAATGTGTCAGAAAGGGAATGAAAGACAAGTTTGCAAATACTTTTCACTAGCTGATTCTGTGGTTGACTTTTGAATCAATGGAAAATTACTCAGGGCAGGCTCTTGTCCTGCCTCCGGGGAAGATGTTTTGAAAGAACACTGGAATCTTTGCTTTGTTAATAACAGATTAAAATAAAAGCACTAATATTGTTCCTACCTCCATAGGTACGGTCTAATAGTGTCACCCACTAAAAAGGATCTAGCTCAGCCTTAAGGAACCAGCAGAATTGAAGCGGAGTATTTCTAGTCCAGCTGTTTAGAGGCTTAGCTTTGATTTTCTTGGGAATTGGAAGGAGGCAGGAATGTCTGATCCAGATAACTTGTTGCTGGTTCCTTGTCCATGGTATTTTTTTACTGGGTGCTTAAATCTAGTCCCCCATAAAGAAAAACCTGTTGACTTGAGGCATCTCCCCTCTGGCCCAGAGCAAACAAACAAAAACATCCTGGGGTCCTTCTAGAATGGTCTGTTTTCCAGAGTGTTGTATTTGTGTCCAAACTGTTAACAAGCCCTACAGCCTCTCTGGGAAGCTTTTATACCTTTGCTGGCTTTGAAAAGCCTTGAATATAGTTGCTCAAGTCCTGTTTCCAGCTGAGGAAAATGAGATTTGAGCAAGAATGTCAGCTTCTTGACAGGTGTGCTTTTGCTCTTAGGAACTTCCCATGCTGTTGTGCTGGCTTTATTTTACCTTTTAAAGAATATTTCTTGATAGGTATGTATTTTTTTTTTTTTTTCTCTCCCCTGCTGTGTTTTTCATAGTTGTTTCTCTACTTTGAGGATTTAATTCTCATGCTAGAGGGAGAAAGTCAAAAATTTACTACTTGTCTTCTTGCAAACTCATTATTACCCAATGCAGTCATTAATGAATATTTGTAAATGTGATCCTGGTTCAGCTAACCATTTTTGATTTCTTCTTCATTTTAGAACCTTTGAATATTCTTGGCAAGCATGAAAACAACTGTTTGAGTGTCTTGCGGGACAGTTGATGTATTCCAGAGAAAAGCTGTTTGTTCTGCAAAGCTCAGAAGCATCTGCATTTTCTTGGATTTTAAATGAATATAAAATGAAAGTAGTTTAAAACTTATCCTCCAAAATGAATATTGAGGAATCAGATGAAAAAACAAAGAATGGCTTGAAGTCTTCATTACTTATAAGTGATGAAAATGGGAATAACTACGCATGTGGAAAAGCTCCATCTTGCCCAAAAAACTGTGCCACCACAATGCAGACAGACCAAAATGTACTGACTGAGCCTGACTACGGTACCAATGTTGAAGATGAGGGTGACTTTAAAAGTATTCCTTTTAAAAAGCAGTGTACTGAAGCACTTGATCTGCAGAAAGCTCCTGGTGAGTCTAACTGTCCAGGAGCTTTACTGGGAGATACAGATGCCCTGCGCAGGTCATCAGTGACTGACCAGACTTATGTGTGTACTTTGAGCTGTGACCTGGATGAAACACATTTGCTAAAAGATAACCTTGCTATGGCAAAAATGCAAAATCCAAGTGTTGAGCAGTTGGTGCCTTACAGTCAGACTGACTTTAACTGTGTGTTGCCTCTTGCTGCTTCAGAGCAGAAGGCCCAGCCCGTGCTAAAAGATGGGGGGCACTGCCACCTGCGCACACTAGACGCTACTGACAGCGGGGGGACGTTGGGAACGGATCGAAGTCAAGACGTGTGTCTGAGGAAAACACTAATATCTTCTGGCAGTGAATATCCAAAAGAGGAATTTGATGCAATTGGCCCAGAAAAAATGCCTTATTTCTCTTCTCTGCTAGTGTCTCTGCAAAGCCCGTATACCCATTCAGAGCTTGAGGTGCCTCGTCCTAGCTCTGCAGATGTCAAACACTCTCCAGAAACTGTTAACTGCGTTGAAAAAGAACCGCAGAGAATCGAAATACAGTCCACAAAACTAGCAGCTGGATGTATAGATCCTCCCGGGAGGGACTTTTTGTCACCATGCATTAGTACATGTGACGATGAGCAAAAGAAATCCCAAGAGCATACCCTTGAGCATGACAAAATGGGACATTCCACTGCTGAAACACAGAGGGGTAGACCTGTAAGCAAGGTACACCTTCTTCCAGTAGATACTATTGATGGGAAGCAAGTGTCAAAAAAAGCAAGTGATTGTTTAACTAAAGAACAAAGTATTCCTGGAAATGCTGCTTTTGGCAATAGCAGCAGCAGGTCTTTCATGACCGAGACACAACTCTGCAGTAAACCAAAACCACAGAGGACTCTTAAACCTGAACTGAAATGTGACACAACTTTTGTGGTCTTCAGTCCTGTGATTGGTGAAAGTAGTTCTGCTCTATGTACTTCAACCCCTAAAGAGCAATCAAAAAACTCAACTTTTTTCATTTCAGCTATGGATGAACTTGGAGACAAACCTTCTAAACTACTTGCCAATGAAGTGCTTCTGGGAGAGCATGATAGGAAGCCTTCACTTAAAACTGGTTCAGGTCAAATAGCAGAAAAAGCAGTAGGCAGATCTCCTATTGTGTCAAAAATAACCAAAGCAAAGAAATCCGAGATTGTGAGTTTTCCCAAACCTAATTTCAAAAACGTAAAGCCAAAGGTTATGTCCAGACCTGTGCTACCCTCAAGAGAAAGTGTGTTATTAAAAGGATCTCCGCAATCCCCCCAACTGTCTACTGCCTCATCGTGTTCATCGTTTGCTTCCCCAAGGCAACTGTCCCCTTCCATAAAAACGGTGAAAAAGAAGATAGATCTAGGTAAAGATAAAGTGGAGCTGCCTGTGAATAAGCCCCACAAGCTACATCTTAGCAAACATCTCTTCACGAGCCAAGTTCTACATGCCACAACTCATTCCAGAAACGCTTCCCACAAGGCTTCAAAGACACCTGCATTCAAGCAGAATCCGGAAGACCTTGGTAAAGCAAGCTCTTCCAACTCGGCGTGCTCTCTGGTTTCTGCCGCGCTGACGTGTGCAGAGAGCTCCAAAGGAGTGCTCCATGATAAAATGGAAAGTTCAAGCGCTTTAATGCAGCCAAGTGCTCAAAGCCTCTGTCAGACCGGAGCTGAAAAAGAGCAGCACGACAGCATGGGAGTTCTGGAAGCAGAGATGTTAAAAGATCAAGCAAACGAAACTTTTGACTTGCACTCTGTTCCTTTGGTAAGTGTTTTAAATATAATTATATGTTTGTATGTGTGAAAAATCTGCATTGCATAGTGCTGTGAATGGAAATTGCGGGATGGAGTTTGTCTGCTAATGTAACTGTAGGCTATTGGTGCGTTTGGAATGAAATGGTAGATTTCTGGGGGCAAGTGTGCTTTCAGTACAGGGAGAGGAGTATAGTTTTACTTGTTGGCTGAATAGTAAGCATGCCAAGTACTACCTGATGTCTTCAGCTGTCACTTCATGGTTTAAAGTTTTCTGTCAAGTCTTACTCAAAGCTGTCAGTAAGCTTTCAAGTACAAGTATGCAAGTCTTAACTTGGTCACCCTAGTAAAAGTGTATAGTATAAATTGTTAAGATCTTTCAAAATATCATGCATATTAATAGACACCAAGATAGTTTTAGCAGTATTGCAACTTTAAATGAAGCTTAGAAATTCCTGGTTTTGGTAATAAATTCTAAAGCAACTTTAAGAAGTAATTTTTTTAACCTTGCTTATAGAAATATTGCACATACACTAACAATTTCAAGTAACAAGAAATCCCAAGGCCAGCAAGTTGGTCAAGGACTTCAGCTTTTTAACTGTGTGCTTTGAATAATTTGGGATTTTTATTTATCTATTTGAAATAAAGATAAATCTTGTTAAAATAGTTGGATGAGCCAAGCAGTCTCTTTCATGAAGAAAGCGTATACTTTTTTTGGGGCAGGCAGCCAGCTGGAAGGTGTGAGCTTCCTGGCCGCAAGGTACGTCTCCGCTCATTGGTTGGGAAGTGTTTTGGGGCTAGTCAGCTACCTGTCAGGAGAAACGTGTTGCTTTCAAATGCTCTGAAAGAGGCTTGCAAGAAGAGGAATGGTGGGAAAGAATGGAAAAGCTTTGAGTTGGGTGAAAGAAATCAGAGAAGGCATCACACAGATGCAGAGTTGGAGTCCTGAGGCTGTGCAGAGTCCCTTCTGTTGGCTTGCTTGTTCAACAGTCTTACTTTGAGGCAGTGAAATTGAGGCAGCCTGTATTATCAGTAAAACTGGTGTTGCCCAAGTCTTTGTCAGGCTTTGTGTAGAGAAAGTTCCGAAGCTTAGCAGGTCAAGGAAACTACTTCAGAAGCAAATGCCCATTTTGGAAGCGGTGCAGAACAAACTGAGTTATGCCTAATGTTATTTATCAAAGAATTAAATGGACATGAAAGTAAGGGCAGGCCCTCTGCTTCTGAGATGTTTTAAAGCTTGGGTTGTTCTGTCTCACCCCTTGCTTTTGGAAGTGAGGGTTGAAGGAGATGCTTTTAATTTATCAGGTTGCCAGGATGGAAAATCCTGCTGTACTAATTATGCTGTGTGGGCTTGGAAAATCCATTAAAAAATATTCTCTAAAATGCTGCACAGTAATCAGATGGAATCCATTTAAGATTATCCTCTTGTAAGTGTAAAGTTAATTTTGGAAAATGAAGACTGTGGTCAAGCGTGACTGCATGCAAGATGACCAAATCATTGCTTACCTGCTTGAGTCGCAGAAAAGGAAGGTGTTGGATGCTCGTATGCTTGTCTTGGTAGGCCTAGCTTGGTAACACAAGTAGTTCTGCTTTAATACCTCTTTTGAGCAGGAACAAGAATTCTGTGCAAAAGGTAGGTGAAGGATACGTATAAACCAGTGATTTTTAAACCTGTCCTGGAACTGTGCCTGAATTTGTGTTGTCTATGCACCTGAATGTGAAAGTATTTTCCTGTTTCTGTGTTGCCAGTTTAAGACTTAGACCAGGAAGCTTATTACAGTAGCTGTGATATTTCAGATAATGTAGCGTAACTAACAATTCAGCATGCTAACTTGTGTAGTTGGTTGGTAGAGAATTCATCTTGATTAGGTGCGTTCATGTAATCAAATGATTTAATTAAAGCTTTGGTGGGGGAGAGGGGGCAGGGTGGGAACCCTGGCCTGAAATGATAACGTGTGTAACCTCATCAGCATGTTTGTTGTTATCAGTGACTAGCTTCCAACTTTTGTGTTGCTTAAGGCCATGTAAGAGAGTGTTTTTGAAGCTCTCAACTACGGATAATATTGCTGACTGCTTCTTTTGGACCATGTGACAGCAAATGGCTAAACGTGTCCCTTATCTGCACGATCAGTATTTTATTGCAGGTGCCAGAAAGTGTGTTTTTGTTTATTGGCAGACATCTTCTGCAAAAGCTGGGGCAGCAGAAGGGAAGGATACATCAAAGAAAGGCCCCATGGCACTACGAAGCACACCAGCTTCCAAGGTGAAAATGGTGTCACCTGCCTTGAAGAGAGGAAATGAGAATATCTGCACAGCTAAAGGACCTTCTCACAAAGCAGCTGTTTTATCAAGCTCTGGTAAGAGAATTTGTCCCTGGGATACTGCCACCTAATCTAATTCTTAAAATTAAGGTGTCACATTTAATGCACTTTATAAGAGAATGTGCACTAAGACACAGAGCTATACTCTTTTTAGGGCTAAATGTGATTCTACCTAGATTGGAAATCGCTAATATGCGTGACAGGGGAGACAGGTCATCGTCAAATCTTGTCTGGTAAGAAACGTGCTTAGGAGGATGTGGTGCTGTTAGAAGTAATATTTCAGTATTATGTGCAGGCTGGTTATATAACAGTACTTTGTGCAAATGATTCCTAAAACTGCTTGAAGAATGGGAAAGTGAAAAGAAGGGGGGAAAAATAGATGTTGGACACAAACAGTGCCTGACAAGTGGCTCTGTACTTGTAGAGTGTACTTATAAGGAGAATGAGCTCTCCTTTCAGGGCATAAATGACTTTTTCAGTCTAGTTTCACTAGCTCTGTTTCCTGGAGAGAGGAGAACTTAATTGACTGAGATCCTCCAGTTTGAGCCTCTGTCTGACTTGTCTTTAGCCAAACACTGATGAGAAAAATCTCTCTACCAGTCTGTATGCTGCTGTTTAAACTTTACAAACTACACTTTATAATTATACTGCAGGGTTTCAGAAATGCTCCTATGAGGGATGTGCTCTAAGTGTGTGGTGGTATAGCTAATGGCCAAAGTAGCTTGGCTATAAATGACTGCGCTACAATGCACTGTAATTTGAAAAGCGTGCACACCCAGCTATACCCAGCAAAACCTGTTCTTCATTTTTCGTCACTCACCCAATCTAGGATATAAAACAGTCCAAAACACTCGCATCAATTATATATGGGTGGTGAAATGAAGTGAAAAATCTGTTTCTGTAGTCTCTGGTAGAGCAAACCTCTCAAAGTGGATTTATGCTATTCTGACTGGAATCTTGCTAAGGTGAAAGACTTGTTTATTGAACAAGGTACCTGTAAACCACCAATCTCTGGCAAGGCTTGTCACTATCTTAAAATAGCACTTCAGAGCTTTCCTATCATTAATTAGAATCTTAGAAGAACCAGGATGGGTGGTTGTGGTTGTTTGGTGGTTTCCCTCACTCCACACACTTTCCATCTGGAGCAGTTTTGTGTCACCATCATTGTCAATATATGCAAGTCTGGATGGCTACAGGGAGAATTATGTTTTACTTCTGAAAGTTGTTTTTTATTTATTTTTTATTTTTTAAAATTTGTTTTAAGGGGGGGAAGAAGGTCGTTCACCATGAGCACCTTTTTCTTCAACATTCAGATCCCAACAGCTTGATTGCTTCCTGACATAATAGCATAAATTCAGCAAATTTTTAGTCAGTTGTTGGGTGTGTTTGGATCACTTGGGCTGGAATACAAATGTAGTCAGTCTATCAAATACTGATCGCTGAAAAAGAGAAATGGATGGTGTAGCACTGTGTCATGTCTCCAGTGTATGCTGGGGGACAGCAAGCCCATCTGCCCGTAAATCTCTTGTGGGTGGATCTTTAGTGCAAACAAGACTTGTAAGCAATGGGTTGTGTTACGCGCTGTTATTTTGGCGGGGAAGCAGGAGTAATTTCATTTACTGTAAACAAACTTTTTTCATAGATAACACACTAAAATAAGAGGAGGCATGCATTCTAAGAAAATTCCCCTGTCTCCTTCCAAATAGTTGGCAGAGACGTAATTCCTTCTGCGTCCTGTAAACATTCTAATTTTATATGCAGAGCATTTTAAGCTAGAAAGAAAAAAAAAGTCCTCCATGTGTGACTGTTTCAAAATGCCTGCTGAACGCTGTTCACCACGACTACTTGATCTTGGCTGAAACCTGAAATTTTTGCTGATTCAGAAACTTGCTCTCTGAGAGGTGAACCAAACTAGACTTCTTGTTCCTAAGTGGTTTGTAAAATGAAGAACCATTTGTGCAGCAAAGGTAACTTCCACATCTAGCTAGATACGTCCAATGGTTTCTCCCTCTATTTTCTTACTTGTATCTAAGAGAGATTGACCTGCCATTACATACTTATTCTAGAATGAAAATCTTAATACTCTAAAGCTGATTTTTCCATAATAGAATACATAGGAAAAAAAAGTGTAGTACTGGATATCACTGAGTGTGCCTTTCTGTTTCCTATTAGTAAAAATACCTATCAGAATTGGAGACGTAAAAATGAGGTGTTTGAGTCATAGAATCACAGAATGCTTAAGGTTGGAAGGGACCTCTAGAGATCATCCAGTCCAACCCCCCTGCACACGCAGGGTCACCTACAGCAGGTGGCTCAGGACTGTGTCCAAGCGGGTTTGGAAGATCTCCAGAGAAGGAGACTCCACAACCTCCCTGGGCAGCCTGTGCCAGGGCTCTGTCACCCTCACTGTTAGGAAATTTTTCCTTAAGTTCCTGTGGAACTTTTGTTGCTTTGGTTTGTGGCTGTTTCCTCTAGTCCTATCAGCGGCCACCACTGAGAAGAGGCTGCCCCATCCTCCTCACTGCCTCCCTTGAGGTCCTTATAGACACTGACCAGGTCTCCTCTCAGCCTTCTTTTCTCCAGGTGTGTCTAATTTTTGGAATCTTGGGACTGACTTAAGGACCTGAACTGAAATGAGGAGAGTTCTTGTTTTCAGTCCCAGCAACGTGTACAGCCATCTAATTGGATACACTTAATCACTGTGTGAAAAGTAGTGATCTGCTAGTAGCTGAGGTCATGTGGCTTCAGTCATGTCTTTGATTCAGAGCGGTGGCTGGTCCCTTGGAATGCCACTCCAATTTCTTGCTCCAAATTCTATTGCTGTCAACCACTTCCCAAAATTATATACTGCCACCCATGGAGTTGGACTGGAGGGTTGTGATAGTCTCGGCCACAAGAAATTTGATTTGCGTTTGAGCAGCGCAAAATTATATATGATTACTTCAGAATTAAAATATAAATGTCTATCACTGTTTTCCTTGTGCTGAATGCAGCCTAGCCATATGTAAAGTATTGAGACTTTTACTCCTTTTCCATAGTTATACTTCTGATATGTTAATGCTTTACCTACACTTTGCCTTAAAATTATACTATCGTTTTCAATTTTTCCTTTTTATACAAAACTTCATGTTGTTGGTGCTATTTTAGCTATGAGGGCTTTGTCAAGTCTTCTGTGCAATTGCAAGTATTTGACGATCTGAAAGTGCCAAAAACAAAACATTGTCTGATAGATGTTAAGAATTTCTGGAAACTAAAGCAAGCCATTTAGACCTTCAAGGATCACAGTATCCTTTGCCACAATATCCTATGCCTAAAGCGTAGTTCCTCTTGTAGTTTTCTGCCACATTCTACCCACTGTTGTTCTGACTTGGATTAAGTCACTGAGATCCCATTGGTGGAGTTACTGAGATGCGTTTTAATTCTGTGAGTCTAATCCAGTGGCACTTCCTTAATGAGCTCCTATCTCCAAGCATAAATCTTCAAAATGCTGAATTTTGTTCTTGAACTTATGGAAAGTTGATCATGCTGAAGGACTTAGCATTCTGCAGCTGAGTAGAGGGAAAATTAACAGACCATGAGTGATAAAGACACTACTGAGACTGTCTTTAGACATCACGTAAAGACTGACATCACTGAGTTTTTTTGCAATTTACTGCACAAAAAAAAAAAAAAAAAAAAGGCTTTTCAGATTCCAAATGAATTAAATGGATTTTTATTGTTTCCATGCAACTGGAAATGGACAGGTAAAGTTTGTAATTCAGGACTTTTTGGGAAGGCCTTCCACAATACTAGTGAAGCAGACCCAGAACAGTTCAGTTTTAATAAACATTCTCAGTCTCGAATTGCTGTTCTGACACTGAACTGAGGGTTTAAACCAAACCTTGTTACTGCAAATCACAGTTCAGCTTGTATCGTTCCTGTTATCTACCATGTGATTTATTAAAACTGGATTGCTGTGTTGCCAAGAAGAAACAAAATACTTGAAAAAATGAGCATAACCTTCAGGTTATCTGGCCTGAAACTGCCAGAACTTTCCCAAAATGCTGATCTGGAGATTTAGGCGGAGAGGGCACCTGCCATTGGTGTGCATTCTCTTGGTCAGTCCTGAAGAGCACTGGAGAGAATGCAAATAGGATGAAAAGCTAGTGTCAGCTACTCTTCTCCTTTCTTCCTTCCAGGAGAAAACTATTAAAAGCTGTTTTCCTCATACTCACTTGTCCAAGATATTGTTTGTCCTTCTTGCTATCAGTCCAGTCTCACAAACTTGCTCCATGATTTTTACTAACAAAATCAGTGCTACTCGGGCTGCTTCCCTGCCTCATCCTTTCCTTTGAGTTTGCTAGGTTCTCTTGGAGTTGCGCTCAGGGAAAAAGCTTGTTTCCTCTCTTAAATCAGTAACTATTTAATGCCTCTGAAGGGCCTTTTGTCCAGGTAATCAGTTTGTTGAGACGACCTTGTTAGTTGTGAGGGCTCAGGAATCTTGCAGGGCCTCCTTTCTCTGGAAGTCTCTGAGTGAATTAGATTTCAGAGCTGGTGTTTCTGCTCCAGCCCACTCTTGCTTCCTGATTGTCCTTGGGAGCTCCCCAAAGCCGTGTGTATCGTTGTGCCAGACACAGACCTCCTGTTTGAGGCATGCAGTGATTTGTGTACAGAATAATCAGTTGGCCCTTTGAACCCAGAAAGGAGCTACAACTGAACTGGGCAAAAGGAGTTTGCTTTTTGATCTCTGGTGATATAACACTAGGAGAGAAGCTTGCCATAGGTAACTTAATATTCTGCGAGCCTAACATTTAGTTTGCATAAAATCTCCTAATTGAAACGAATGTACCATTAATCTCAAGTCAAATGGATCATGAGGAATACGCATAATGCTCTTTGGCTGTGAGGTAATCTGTGTCCTGTTGCAATGAATGACATCAGTAGTAGGTTGGTTGGTTGATTGAACTCTAGTTTGGTAACCTTAAGTGTGTCATGTTTTGGGTTTTTGGTAGGAGGGAAGGGACAATGTCTAAATTTAATGGAAAGATCATTAATGTATCCTAATACTCTGAATAATCTCCAGTATTCTTTGGAACACACTTAACCCTTGACTTTAGACTTCCAAGAGTAACCCATCTTGTTAGTGTTGTTTCTGGTGCAATGAGTGAGCCTGTTTATGAAAAAATGCACTCAATTCTTTAAATGTTTCCTAGCTCTTCACAGGTGACTTGTGGCATATCCTGTTAATGTGCTGTATCTGAAGCAAGAAAAATCTGGTCATACTTGCAATGAGTGGTATTAACAGTCCACTTCTTAGTGCTATGAGAAATGATAATATTCTTAGCTATATATGCCTTAGGAGTGATGTGTGCACCAGTTTTCTGTATGGAAAATTTTTGGTAGCACTTGCTAGATTTAATGTGCTGATATGCCTTCAAATAACTCTTTACCTTGACTGATCAGCCCTCACTTCTCTTGGGATGTGAGGGGAAGAGGAGAAAAGAATTCCTGTCTCTCTGAACTTTTTTTCACTTCAGTGCAGGCTGCTCTTCATACAAGAGGTGGACTACATAATTTCTGCAACAGAAAGCTTGAAATATTTTATAGGTACTGTGGATATAAAAGCTACAACAAAATTCTCAGTCATATAAAGCGGTATGTGGTGTGGAGGGCTGGACAGGAATGCAAAGTGTAACTGGGTGTAGCCGTTGGCTTCCTCCTGTTGGTTTTCTTAGTATTGTGCTCCTTCCCTTTCTCCCCAGACCTATTACTACTAAATAGACAGTGTGTGACTGCTGTGTTAAAGCTATTGGTTTTTTGAAGCTAGTTAACAAGCAGTTTATGACAACCTCTTGGCAAAAGTGGAATGGGCAAGCCTGGCCAGGGTTCAGGGAGGGGAGGAGAGAAGAGCTCTGAACTTCGTACTACTTGTAGGTGCTGGAAAAGAAGATGAAATGAGGAGTTCAGCCTGAGAGAAAACAGAAAAGGGAGGAGTTTCGCTGATCAAGGAGGGGTCAATTTGTGAGGAAATCTGCCAAATATCAGGACTAGGCAAGACAAACTTGAGCATCCTTTTCTGGACTGTTTTGGAGCTTCCAGGGGCTTGAGGATGCTCAGAGTAGAGGAAAACTCAAATGAAGAGGAGAAAGTGAGGTGGTAAGATAGCAAGGCAGGGGGAAAAAAATGAAAATTCACAATTGCTGTTCTGTTTTTACCCCAATTGAAAAAGATGAAATTATTCTGAAAGTGGGATTGGTTAAGATAAATTATTTTACCATAAAATATTAAAAATGCTTTTTAGCACTGAGCAGTTCCCCAGCTTTACTCTACAAGCACTGGACTGCAAGAGGAGGAGCATGTGCCTGCCTAGCCACACGACTGCTGGTGGCTCGGTTAGGTTTTTGGCACAAGCTTGCTGCTGGTTCCTTGACATGAGTGCCAAAGAGGAGCACTTTCCTAATGGACTGAAGGTGGATGAAACAGGTCTGTGGAAGTCTCCATCAGACTGGGTTTTGCCTTAATATGTAAACTCTTCCCTATCTGATTTGTTGCTGGTCCCTAAACAAATCTCTACTGTAAATATTTGAACACTCAGCAATAACTTAACATTCCCTATCTGGGTTTGTGTTTGTGTTTAGCAGCTGAAATATTGCTAGTAACAGAACACAAACTATCTTTTCTTTTTTAACTTTGGTAATTCGAGAACTGGAAAATCTGGGACTTCAGTATTAGTATCAGGCATTTGGTAAAACTGTGGTAATGTCCTGTAACCACTCATTACTCCTTCAGGAGTACAGTATGTGTATAATGTAATATATAGCATAACAAATGCTGCTTAATGGTTAACCAGGTAATCTGGGAAGCTTGTAGCTATTAAGTATCTTAAAATTGATGCTTTACAGTGCTCAGAATAGCAATTATAAACAACTATGTTAATATTAGTCAGTTGGAAGCTATAGCCAAGTCTGGTACGTCTTTCCATGATTTACTACTTTTGCTCTATAAGTCTGAAAAAGCAATGCGCTTTCTTGAAGACTTAACGCCTCTCATTTTACAAAGACCTCCTCCAACCTGTAGACTTCTTTTGTCTTGCTTCATAATATTTTAAAATGTTATAGTATTTAATACTTCTAAAATAAGAGCCTTCAGTTTAATACTTGCAGAAAATTTCTGAAAAATCAAGTAAGGCAAAAATCAATAAGTTGTTATGCTGAGTGGATAAAGCAATGGAAACTCAAAGCAACTACTCTTGCTGGCATTAGTATTTTGTACAGGTATCTGCTTCCCCCATCCACACTTCAAAATGCACCCGGTGCACTTAGTCTGCCCCAAGTTTCAGTTCGGTAAAGGCTCCTGGGCATTCATATTGGTGTTGTATAGTTCCGTGATTTGTTTCCAGCTCTTCTGTGCTTGGTCCTGGATATCTGAATGTGGTTTCAAGCAGGGGACACTTCATCTCCAAATTGGTAAATACATCTTTAGTTTTAAAACATAACTAGAGTTAATGCCATCCTAAATTAGCTGCTACTCGTGCCTTACAAAACACGGGCATATATTCTCTTGATTAGAATTTTGGTGACTTAAAAGGCCTCTCTACTGAGAATGCTTTGTTTGCCCTTTAAGAGGAAGTAAGGAAGTTGGCACTATTATAAATGTACCTATTAAAACAACCTATGCCCATTTCTCTTGAAAGCATCTCCAGGCAGTGTTGGCAGTGTCTGCCTGATACAGCTCCCTTGTGAGGAGGTTTAGGACATGGGTAGTTCTCAGAAGAACTAAAGTGTGACTTGGAAAGCCCGAGAATGGAGGTGGATTCATCACAGGGCTGAGACAGTCTTCAGGTTCTTGCATTTTTGCCTTCCTCGAAGCACGTGTTACCTGATTTATGTCCTACTGTAGGCTCTAGTGCCATGTAAAGGAAGCATTGATTTATTCTAAATGGTATCTCCTGTGTGGGATTCACAAGGGAGGCTGACTTAAGTTGGGGTATGAAATCTGACTTCAACTTATTGAAAGATGAGCTTTGTCCCTTCCTTATTTCATTCTAATATAACAGATACTTGAACGCACTCGATGTAACGTAATTATTGTATAGAGCTTTTTCTGAAGAATTGCCAACACGTTACTCCACTGTAGAAGAATGTGATATTTCCAGTGTTCTACTTCAATGACTGGCTTAAATAACTGATGAAAGCCTGTTTTTTTGAGGGACTGTTGCTTGTTGTCTCTGCAGTAAATGATTCACTGAATATTCCACTTTTGTGCTTCTTGGCAGTACTCTTGTTCATCTATCATGTCTTCTTGCTTATGTCTTCAGAACACTTATTCCTGTACTCTTCCTTGTTCAGGGAATGGTGATTTTCTTTTAAAAACTTAATTAAAAAAAAAAAAAGCTTAGTGGTTCTATGTCACAATTTAAAAATCTTTTTCCCCTCAAACTGGGTTATTGAAAAATGCGTTTGAATGCATGAATAATTATTTTAGCAGAAGCTTTATAGGCAAGCACTCAGCAGTAGAAGAAATAAGAAAAAAAACACAGGCCACCTGTAAACAGGACCCCATTGGTTTGACCTCTGAAACTGTGTATGCCAGAGCTTGTAGTTGCTGAATATGTTCTGAGTGTGCAGCTGGTTTACAGCAGTGCCACATGGGGATTTTTGTGCAGAAGCCAGGGTGTCTGGAAACATGTTTATGGAACAGGCAGTTCAAAAATAAATGGAAGAATTTTCACATGCTTGCCTCTGCCACTCTTGAGTGGAAATTACTGCTAATAAAACAGGATTTCTTTCCTGCACATCTGAAGTGGACAAACTGAAGAGCCCGGCATGGTAGGAATCAAACATGCCACCCCTCATCTGTAAAGAATAAAGTGCAGCTGATAAGTTACTCTTGTTCTGCTAGCTGCCTTTGAAATGCAAAACTTTAACTTGCTAAGTCATCCAAGCTTAGCCTGCAGTAGTTGTGGAGTAGCTCGTTTCCTTGGTGTCCTGCGTGGGGCTTTTTTACCTAGCTTTGCTGAGAGTTTTTTCTCTCCCCTTTAGTATGTTTAACCATTTTAAAAATTATTTAAACACTTCTAGAAAGCAAGGTGGCAAGTTTTAAGAGTGTCAATTTGTTTTATAAGGTTCAGATGTTACAGAAACTTCTCTTTTGTCATGCAACTACACAACTTCAGATTTGTCTGCACTGCTGTTTGATGCTTGCGAGTATTTCTGCAATAAGTTGTTCAAACTCTCATTGCAATGACCTGTACAAGAAATTCTAAAATACAGCTGATAATTTTGTCAGACTTTTACACTAAGATTTCATTCTCAGATTTTACGTCTATACAGAATCAAAGACCTGCATAATGACAAAGAAGTAGTAAAAGCACCCCTTGTAACAGATGTAACAGTCATGTTTAATGACTTAGTGAAGCTTTTGTCATAGCCGGTGACCAGTAGTACAGGGGATACTGCTACATGTTTAGTGTATCTTGTGGTGTACTATAATTACAACCCCGGTTTAGTTGACCTAAACTGAGAGGATTAGCATGAATGCGACTTCCTTCACTATTATTGCTCCTATTTTTCTCTAGTCGATGTGGAAGGCTTGAGACAAGCATCTAATCCTCTCGCACCACCTACTGTTGAAATGCAGACATAGGGCATTAGTGTTTCCTTTGTCTAGATTTTAGCATAATCCCCTCTTTAATGTCACGCTGCCTTGGTCTGGCTGCAAGTTCATGGTTTCTTAACCACTGCTGTTAGAGCGGAAATCCAGCAGCAAAGCTAATGTGGAACGGGCTGGAATAACTGGCTAAGTGTGGGGTATTTGAGCTGCCTCTTGTGCAGCTTAAGCGTAACTGACATACGGTTACAGGGACAAGAGTAAAAGGAAGAGTGTTCTTATGTAAAGAGAAATTTGATTGTTTCAAGTAAAATGTAAAACACTTTAGGCACGCATATATGTTTTTATCGAGCAAGATAAATTTTGCCATGTGAACACTGCACAGCTCCTCTCTTCTATATATTCTTCTTCAGCTATTTTGCTTAACTTAGCTTTTGGTCGCTTGCATGCAACAAGCTCAACCCAAACCAGCAGTCGGTGCAAGAACGTCCCTGCACGGCGTGGCCCTTGGGAAGGTGCACCCAGCATGGGCCGTATAGCGCTCGGCCCACAGAACTGGGCAGTTCCAGGTGTATTATCTGAGTGCGGCACTTTTTTTGTGCTCCTTTTATCTTTGAAAGGATGAAATTATCTTTTAAAATGGAGAAATAAGTCTGTGTAGGACTTACAGGAGGAAAGCTCCGAAACCGTTCTTTGATTGGCTTTGAGCCAGAGGACTGGTGTTACCAGTAACCTTAATATACCTGAGAATGCAAGAAAGATGGTGTAGGCAAATGTCTGCCCTGAAGGCCAGTCTTTCTAGGTCTTACTTTGATCCTGAGGTCAGTATGCAGGTAAAACTGGATGCCTGAAATCCTCAGGACTGTTTTGTCA
This sequence comes from Nothocercus julius, assembly GCA_013398735.1. Lineage (NCBI taxonomy): Eukaryota > Metazoa > Chordata > Aves > Tinamiformes > Tinamidae > Nothocercus > Nothocercus julius. Next base: position 3,080,649 of record VZSV01000017.1, read on the forward strand.
TTTTTACAGTTTTTTTTTTTTTTTTTACCAAGGAAAAGATTATAGGAGCTGAAAAATTGAGAGAATTGCTTAGATTTGCCATGCAAATATGCAGTAAATCAAGTTTTCATATGTATGTTTTTATATATGTAAGCCTCTTAACTATAGGCATGTTGAAGAAGCACTTGCTTGAGCTTTGTGTGAAGTCCTTTTTAACTCCTCCCCACTTTTTTTCCCCTGCCTTTCACCTTCTTCGTCCACCCCAATTGCCAGGTATAGGATCTTCTCCCAAAGAGAAGCCTGCCTCCGTGAGAAATTCTGCAGCCTCTTGGGCTAGCTGTGGTAAACTGCTTCCTAAACCCAAAGTGCCCGTCAAAAGGTACCTGGAGAGAACCCACAGCGTCTCGTCAGTCAGTAGCACTCAGAGCGAGCAGAGTCGTCTCAGCAGTAATTGTAAGTATTGGTCAGTGTCACGGGTTGTCGCTGAGACCCAGCACCAATTCGTTGCACAATCCTCGAAGGAAGATACTGTCTCACAAAGAGCTGTTAGTTCTCACCTTACTTCTCTTACTAATTCTGGGTCTTACTCGTTTTGCTTAACTGGCAAGTTTCATTCTTAAGATATACAATCCAGGGAACTCGGGCTGCTTTGATTTGTTGACTAAAACTTTTTGTGCATCTCCTTTTCCATCATGAAGCATCACAGAAACAGTCTTGATTAGAAGTCTTCTTGCTAGAAGTTGTTCCCCTATTAGAAATGTTATTAGATACTAATAAGTTCCCTTATTCGAAATAAGGGTGAGTGCTATGAATGGAGTACTTGTATTAGTGTAGAGACACAACAGGTCTCTTACACTAAATGTTCATGATGACCTAGGCTGTATCTTGTTTTTAGAGTTCTAAGGCAAAATGTGTGCCTGAGATAAACAGTCTCAGATATCCTTTTTTTTAATAGGAAGTGCAACTTTGAATGGGTAGGCTTTTATCCTTTCTCACATAACTGCCAGCACAGGTGCATGACCTGAACCCATCTGAAAGCCATCTGAAGACTGGGGGGAGAAGAATAATGCAAGTGGCTCTAGTACAAAGCTCTATGCAGGGTCTGTACCAGCAGCTGTGGGAGTTCACAGGGAGAAGGAGTGCGAAGGAAATAACGAAACCGACTCTTCGTCAGACATGTCAGTCTTCCAGCTATACATATTCAAATGAGTGCACTCAAATATTCTGTTGCTATCGCATGGCCTGTTTTATCCTGGAGACAGGGTAAAGGCATTTCCTTTATGCCAGATGTCTTCAGAGTCCGTCTTTAATGGAAAGAGGACGGTCAGTTAGCATACATGTATAGCTTACACGTGCATATGCATGCATACACGTATAACAAGTCCTCTCAATTCCTTGTTTTTCTTCCTGTAGTCTTCTTACTAAAAATGAAACCCTACCATATTCCTAAAAGGAATGAAAAGGTACATAACAAAATGTGCAGCGTGTGTTTCTCTGAGCAGGCAGATTCTGCGCCCCCGAGAGCCCTGGTGCCTCGCTGGGTTTGGGAAGCGCCTCGGAGCCGCGAGCAGCTTTGTTCCCTGCCCTCCCGCGTGTAACAAAGGCGAGGGTCGCGGCTCCGTGGCGAGGCAACGCGCGCCCTTCTCGGGATTAGGCATCCCAACTGCTGGCTCCTGATTCAGCGTGATTTGCTAGCCGGCTTAATCTGTTTTGTTGACTGCCTTGAAGGCTTCCCGCTTTTTCCACTCTGATTCACCCCAAGAGCACGCGTGGGGAGTAGGAGAGGTTGAACATGGCTGCAGCGTCTCTGGCTTTGGGCTTGCTCTGATCCTTTTTAAATGACTATACCAGGAGGACTCCGCAGCTGCACACAAACCAATTTTTCTCCTCATGTTTTCATCAATTCTACACTAATGCCACCGACTGCATCAGGAAGCCACTACGACCTTACCTTACTGACCTTGCTGGTAGTGGGATCTTACAGCTTTTGTATTATTCCTTTGTTAGCCACCTTTACTGGGAAAAAAAGTAGGTCTTTTTTCTCTGTTTTGTTCTTAAACCATGTGTTTTGTTTTGTTGAGACTGCTAAATATGGCAAATGTTCTTGCTTGTTTTTCCCCAACATGATTTCCTTTGGATAAATTGTTTAACTTGGTGAAAAAGACTTGAATCTCGTCATTAGTTCTTGTGAGCATCATGAATTTGGGTTGCATATAATTCATGTGTTAGTATAAGGAAGTTTTTGTGATTCTGAATAAGACTGGAAAGAATTAAACTTACCGTTAGTGTTTTCATGTACAGTGCTGTTCTTTTTTTCATTGCCTTGGTCTTAGGCAATGATGTCAGGAGAAGAAAAGGCAAATTTGTATTTGCAAACAATACTGAAATACTTCTGTTAAATTAGTGGAGTCCAAAGATCAAACCAGGTGGCTTATGCTGTGAAGGTCATGGAAATTCATGACCAAAAATTTTACAGCCTGTGGACAGCATTAACTTGATGGAGTCTAGCTTGTTTTGTTTAAGGACTTTGCTTTTTGTTGATGTATGACAGAGTGTTCCTCCTGCTGGGCCAGCTCAGCCCTTTGTTATGAGATGTACTTAAGGACCAGTAATTTCCTCTGACAGAGCTAATCTTTTTTTGTCTAATGAGCATTTGAGCTTTATGATTATTTCCTCTAAAGAAACTTACTATTATAAGAAAATTGGAAATCATGAAATTTAAAACGCTGCTGCTGCTAAGCAGTAAAATGCTTACAGCAAACAGGCTTTAGGTTTGAACATTGGAAGAAAAAATTAACAGTAGAGAAATTGTGAGAAAAATCGCAGCAGTAAGCTGAAAATACTGTGATTGAGCATGTTGAAATGTTTACGCTATGAGGTTAAGAGCAAGAATCCAAATGGGAATTGTCCTGGAGTAGTTACCTACAGAGGGAATAGTGTTTCAGTAGCTGATGGTAGCAATTGACTTGGAGCTGCATTTCTGAGTAGTTTTAATACTTAAATGTGTGTGGGGGGGGAGTTTGTAGATGTTTTGTGTGTGTGTGTGTGTGTGTTTTTTTTTTTTTTTTTTTTTTTTTTTTTTTTTTTTTTAATTATGGTAAGGGGGAAGTTTTTAACCCTTTAGATTTTGGCTGGAGTGAGATAACTGTGTACCTGTCAGCTGTATATCAGAAGATTGCAATAGCTACTCTGTATTGTAGAAGAAAACATCTTTGGGCTAGTATAATGACTAAATTGTGCAGATCTGCCTTGCTTTTCTGCATGCTGCCTGACTAGCTGACTCCAGAGCTTCTAGTACAACAGAACAGTGCCAAACTCATCCTGTGCCAGAAGTGTGCTTAATCCAACTGCTGCTTCTCTGCTGAGTTAGAAAATTATAATGCAGCAGTTTGCGGGCGTTAGATGCCCGCGGTGATCTCTGAGCAAATATCCTTAACTTGGTCATCTCTGGAAAAAGCTATAAAATGCCTGAGGGCTGATGCTTTCTTTACTAGAACAAATCAATTTGGCACTGATCAATACCAGATAATTCAGACTCCACCAGAATAAATGCATCACTGACCCAAATTGTTTCTCACGTGTAGATTTTCTTTGCAAGCATTTAGCTTTTTGCTTTTAGAAAGTGACAAACAAAGCAAACCTGGTCCTCCTGGTGTTGGAGATGCGTTGATGTAAGGTCACAAAGCGCTACTGTGAAACAGTTAATTTTATACAGCTTTTTGTCTGTACATTCAGACACCAAAATCTTAGAGCTATGTGTATTGAATCTTTAGTATACAATATTTGATACATATTTAATGTTACTTTTTAATCAGCTTTATTAAAATCCTAATCTGAGGCAGACCTGATGGATGACAGTTTTCTCTTGTCAAAAACAAGTGCAGATTATTTCAGTGTGACTAGTTCTTACTTATCTCAAAAATGCAATATAAAGTTAAATCTTAATGTGTCAATATACACATCTCTTTAGTATTTGAACCAAAGTGTACTTGTCTATATTATTTTAGAAGTCTCTGTGCGTGTGATTTAGTTTTGCAGGACTTCAGTGCCCCTGGGGAGGGGAGGATTTCCTTTGTGTCCCATCACCTCCTCGGTGGGGGTAAGGAGGGCCTCTTCTGAGCTCTGTCCTCCTTAGAGAGCTACTGAAGTGCTTCATGAAGAAGATGGAAGGAGTGCAGACTTTTGTGGTGTGCTGGTGGCTTAACAGTAAATTCTGTAGTGGGAATGACTTTGTATGTTAATGATACTTTTAGCTTATTCAAAATGAAATTTATTCGGCACTTTTGAAGAGCAAGTTGAGATTTCTATTATCTTTATGTACATTTTACATACATTTCCCTCTTGCACAGAACCCCAAAGTCTTGTCTAGTTCGGAGGTGTTTGTGATTCAGACTAGTAGATTACAGATCATCAGTCTCTATAGAATAGATATCACAGGTGTTAATATTTCAATGTTTGTTAATTTAGCCTGGAAAAAAAATGCTTGTTTTAGTTTGGGGAAAATTAATCCTATGTACTGCCTAGAGCAAATTCTTTGATTGTCCTTCTGTGTTGTAGCTACAAGTGCCACCATAATCATCAAAAATGGAGAATGGTCTTCAAAAACAGCTTGTCAGAACGGTACTTCTGGATCGCTCCCTTTAAAAGCATTACCAAGGCCAAGAATACACTCCTTGAAAACATCTCCAAAAGGTATCTGGGTCTGTCTGTAGCTGGACTGGAACTGAAGCTGCTCTTATTATGGTACCTTACCTTTAACACTTGGTTGCTTTGTGAACTAGGGGCTATTAAACAGCCATTCAGGAAAATTGTGTGAGGAAGTAGAAGTCACACCAATTGTGCTTTGAGTTTAGTAACTCTTTTTCTGCACTGTGGTGTGAACTGATTCAGGAACAACACGGCTGTGATTTGCCTGTAACTGAGCTCAGCCTAATGCTTTCTGCTAAATGGCAGGTGTCACTGTTTCAATTGTACTGAGATATATAGTCCAAAAACTTAGGCAGAATGACTCTGTAGCTGATGATCTGATGATCTTCAGGATAGCTGGACCAATGCTGAGTTGGGAGGCTGACTAGCTGGCATCTAGAAGTCTCATTCAACCAACACTTCTGTAGCTATGCTCCATTTGCTGCTGAAGCGAAGTCTTCACTGATGCTTCCTTCTGCTTACAAGCTTTCCTCTTAAGTTATTTATTTTTTCCAGTGTAAGTTCTAGTAAAGCAAACTTAAGTTTAAATATAGGTTGAAACTTTCTAGGAAACTTTTTTTGTTTAGAGAGACTTGTACAACATATGCTTTCTGTAAAGTAATTAAAGCTAGATGTGTCTTTAATTGTTGACATAGCTTTGTTTATAAGGCTGATCTAAGTCCTTGTATTTCTAGGAGCCAAGACCAGGCCTGCTTCACTGAACCAGTGCTTGCCAAAATCATCTGGGCCATTGCACTCAGCAAGGAAAGTCAGTGAGGCTAGAAGCAATCAGCTGTTGGGTAAAGTCAGTTTTTTATTTGTGTTCTTCAATCCTTGCCCTCTCTCTTGAGAAAGATTAGCTGTGCTCTGTGACTGTGAAGTATAGGAGATGGTCAGTCTTTTCACTTACAGCTCATAGTATTGGAGAATGGCTTTGCAGAAGCATTCGTTACACATTTGTCTTACCTAGGGATAACAAACAGGGCTTATTTCCACTATCTGCTTGAAATGTCTGTCCTGTGAGGACTCAAAACACTGGATAATGTCCCCTAAGTGATGCTATGTTATCTACTTTAGAGTTTGTATGCTTACAAGATGCAACAAGATCTGCTTTCTGAAGCTGATTTTTAAGCAAGTTTCTGAATTCGCTGCTCAACTTTGGCTGTTGAGGATAATGTGTGCTTGACTGTCTGTTCCTGTCTGCTTTTTTTTCATTTTTAATTGTTGTTTAAAATTAATAGCTTTTACCAGAGTGAATCTAAAGCAGATTTGAATCCTCAGGCAAGCTCTAAAACACAACTTCCTTTTTGGAAGCAAAATTACATTTCTATGACTAAAGTGTAAGGGAAACAAGTGCAAATGGCTTCATACTGAAAGAGCTGCTCTAAGGTCATAGACTATTTGTGAAGAAAAGATGAATCCAAAAGGTGTTGTGAACATCTCTTATAAACTTTTCCATGCAACTTTTTCACTTATACTTAGCAATCCCAAAGAGCGCTTTGGTTTTCATATGGCTTTGGAACAATACACTAAGGATAAAGCAACCTTCTCAGTGTTTTCATTTATATTTAATTTTCCTTTATATTTAATTTATTGGCAGCATGTTTGATAATCCTTTTTTACATATAAAAAGAACAGCAGATTGAAGTAACAATGGTGCCACTATGGATGACTAGTTGCTAAAATCTGGTCCTTTATGAACTGGGTAAAATAAGAATGCTACCTGGCTTTTGGGATAATCTTGTAGTGTGTTAAATGTGTTAAATTGTTTGGCTAAAGATGAATTCATTGTCCATTTTTTTTTTCAAATAGCTTAACTTCATGTTGTCGAGCATAGCTGTCAAACATGCTGTCAAACATCACATGAAAAAAAGCTTAGATTGTCTAGCTTGTGAGGAGGTTATATGCAAAGATGCTCAAAATACTCCTTCTTCACCAGGTCCCCAGTAACAGCTTGAATATTAAGAGAGTTGAATTGTTTGAATTCTTACTACTTTTCACTTTCTTTCTGAAAAATCATAGGTACTCCTGGGAGAAATGGACCCCGAAGTCTATCTTCTTTTGGTTCTGGTGAGTTTCTTTGGATGTATTTTTATAAAGGCCTGTGGTGGAGCTTAGTTATATACATAATATATTGTGTTTTTCTTGGAAGAATAATTTTGCAGCAGGTCATGTCGTAAACCATCACTGATTCCAGTTTCCAGGGATTTAGGGAATAAGTTTTATGGGGGTATCTTCCCCTCCCACCCCTCCTAATTTGGATCTTCTGCCTACCCAGCTCCTGTAGGATGTGGTTGGTACTAAGTACCTGTCACTGGCACTTTCCCGTGAAGTACAGGCAAGTTATAACAGTAACTAAGGAACATATATGGCAGTGAAACTAGGTTGTAGTTTTTGCTGCTTAGCCACACTGAAATGATCATTGAAACTCATGTTGTTTTAAACAGAATCCTGCCGAATGCCAGTGTGTTCTGGCTGGTTCATGGTGGATGACCTTTGATTTTTAGTGGCAGCAGTTTCTGTATATCACTGAGGAATGCACTTGAAATGTTACAGTTATCTAAATATATGTTGATGTCTGCTTGTGTGGTGGGGGGAGAAGTCACAGTTGATCAGGTGGCAGATGGCACCCCAAGATCTGGCGGGGTTTTAAGGACTTCATGTTGGTGTTGTTTTGTGTTTCTGCTAGTCAGGACACCTGGTGCTAGTTTATCCCTGGCAGGAGATAGGAGTTTTCGGATGAGGTTTATGAAGAAATGAGTTTGCCAACTCTCTTGGAAGGACCCAGAGCTTAATTGTTCTCCTCAGTATTGGGGTGTTCTTGTCTTGAAGTGAAAGCTGCTTGTAATCAAAAGCACTTTGAAAGATGCTGAAGATCCATTAGAAAGCCCCGTGTCCCATAAGCCAAGAGCAGATGTAATCCCTAAAGAGGTGCTCCAGCCAACCAGATGTTATGAATTTACTTCTGGAATGACTGGGTAAAGCAGTTCTGATCTGAAACTCTGGTGTTGTGGCAGTGTACTCTTCATCTCCTGTAGTTGTAACATGAGTCTTATGGTTTACTCTGGTCTTCAGATGTTTGCTTATCAACCAAGTTCTCTGCATGAGACCTGTTCCTAGTCAGGGAGCCTGTCAAACAGCAAGTACGTGCATAGGGGCTTAGTGTGTTTGTTGCTCTTGTTGATACTTGGCTGAACTAATGTGCTGAGATGAGTTTCATGAGCTCTTATGTGTAAGTCTTGTATGTGAGCCTGGGTAGGGAGTACACCTAGAGCTTAATGGTGTTGGTTAGTTGGCTTGAGGAGAGTTAACAGTAAGCATCCAAGTGTATTTCTGGATTAGAAAGAAAAAAATAAATTCCTCTTCCGTTTCATGGTGATCTTAAAATGAAGCTGTTTTTCAAAACCTACTACAGTACAGCATTTTCATTTCATTTTCAATGAAGAAAGCAACTAGTACCTTTCTTGTACCTGTTTTTGCTAGCTTAATGTTTTTCTTTTAATTGGTCTTTTCCAAGCTAAAAAGAACATGTAGTTCTGAAGTGTTATATTTGATGCTATAAAGGGTTGTAACTGGAAATTGGCCATAACACCTAATGATTCTGTAGCTTTTTTTTTTTCTCAGTTGAATAGCTGCAATTGAGTGCTTTCTTTAGCAATATTTTCTGTGTTAAGAATCAGGGCCCGAAATTGGGTGATATGTAAGATTTTCAGTTCTGTAGCTTGTACAGAATATTATGTATGGTATGCAAAGCTTGTTTAAACATTTCCCCTGGCTCACAATTGAGGATAGGTTTTAAAACATTAAAAACACTGTGTAGCTGTTTGGATGTTCTGCAGTACAATGTCTTCCAAAAACAAAAAAAAACCCACAAAGGATGCTCTTAAAAATGAGCTGAAATAATACCAGCTAGTACCATGTGGAAGGAGACACATTTTTTTAGTAGCTTTGTCTTCATAGTAAAGCTTTTGTTCTAATGATTTTAGCTAATTAAATCCTTTGTTCTTAAATTACAGTGCTGTTGTTGACTACATGTTTTTAAACCCATTCAGTGAAGAGGTCCCAGCCTCACTTGCCCTAACCTGTGTGTTCTATTTGGCATCAGAACTATAATTTCTTGCAACAGAGTTTTGATAATAAGTTGATTACCATATTTATGCATTATCTGTCTAGCTCAGTTATTAATGTTGCATTTAGCATTATTTTGTGGATGAAAAATATAAGGCATTTCTAAGATGTGTTTTTTTTTTTTGAGTGCTTATGCTTTTATCCATTTCAAGTTACTTTCACCCAGGTGTAAAGCTAGAATCTGTAAAGCTAGAATCTTATTAGACCTAAAAACAAGATGCAATTCAGTGTTAATCTGTCTGCAGAGTTGAAGAAATGATGCACTTGGTGAGCTCTTCATGCCTTGTTCATGCTAAAGTATCCCCAAGGCTACTTTTGTCTGAAATCTATTTTTTCATGAGCGTTCTTCCAGTAGACCAGGTCATTTCTGCAAGCTGGGTTACTTAGTGCTACAGTAGTGGCATTATTTCTACAGCAAAATTTGTGTTGGGCAAAATATATTTGACTGCGTGTATTCTTAGCTTGCTAACTTCAAATAAGAATGTATTTGTACCTGTGCTGTAATGTCTCAATGTAAATTCTAGGACTAAAATGGCTGCCTTCTGTGAGATGTGATTTTGAACTAGATATTTTTTCTGTCTTCCTGGTAGAAATGGGTGACCAAGCTCTAATGCAACTGCAGTTGCTATATACAGTGAATATTTAGGTCTCCCATCTTTACTGCATGGTTAAAGACAGTTACAAAAGCATAACACCTGATAGTAAGCAACCTGAGCAAAAGCTAATACTTTCTTGTTGTTGGTTGCCCTTAGGAGTAAAGCAAGGAAATACTTACTGGAATGCAGTGACTCTGAAATGCACATGGGGTCTGTTGTGGAAAAGAAATTGCTCATGCTTCTAGCACAACACTGGTGCTGGTACCCATAAGGTATTATCAGTTAAGAGCAATACAAATGCATTATCTCCCTTTTTTTACAGCATTACTGTCCATGTCCCTGCTTGAGCAGGGGATTTGAACTACATGATCTCTGGATGTCCCTTCCAACCTCAACCATTCTGTGATTCTGTGTGTGATCATTTAGTAAAGAAGACTAAAGAAGCCATGAAAACTGAAGAATAGGAGAACATGCTTGATCATAAAAGATAAGATTTAGTTTTCTCAGCCTCCTAAAAGACGTTTAAAGGCCCTTTATTGTAGTTTGGTCATCTGTAAGGATTATAATGTTAGGCAACAGAGTTAACTTGAGTCAGTCATCTTACTGCAAAAGAGTACTTAGTAAGTTACAGTTGTAACAGTCCATATAGTTTTTTTCTTGGAGTAGATTATTGCTGGTGAGTTCTAGATTCTGCCTTCTCAGTGAAATCCTTGCACTGGGATAAGATCCTTCATTTTCTAACACGATACTGTGGTTCAAACCAAAACGCATGGAGGGCGACTTTTAGTCGGGTTTAGTTAGCATGCCTTCCTGTCGTGCCTGCCTGTATGGCTGTCCACTTGGAGGATTTAGATGGTCAGAATATGTTGATCCTTCCTACCTTGTGAATTCCTTCCTTTTTTTTAAAAGTATGTTGCCCTCAAAAATTGTTCTCACTCTCTTAATGTGTGGAAAAAAAAAGGGATTAATCAGATAATGCTGTGCGTGATTCTTTAGCAGCAACAAAAATGTTTTCATGTTTTAAAATCTGTCATGAAAATGTTTCCACTTGAAAATGTGAACGCTTTCTTCAAATAGTGTGAAGACGTGTTATGGTCATTGGGTCATTTCTTAATTGATGAAGGCATTTGTTGAAGACCTCATAGTTCATCTTGAGGACTGCATGGCAAGTTACCCTACTGATGTAGGTTACGCGATCAAGTAGCTTGTTAGCTTGGTTTCCGCTTTCATATCCAGCCTGAAGCTCGTAACACTTCTGCGGATTGCAGAAGAAACTGCACGTTGTGTGAAGGTTTGAAAAGAGCTTGATGCATATGTGAGTACAAGGGCTAGCATGGTCATAGAGCAAGTCGGATTGAGGAACTGTTCTGAGTTAAAAATAAGACAGGAAGAGTTGTGCTTCTGGCAGCAGCTCTGGCATAAACTGGTCATGAAATAGTGGTGCTAAAAAAGCATGCAGAAAGCCAAGCCAACCGCTCGTGTCTCAGTTCTTTGGCTGTGCTCTTCTTTGGCCTTATTTTGGACTTCACTTTTAATAGACTTCTGCTCTACAAGAAACTTGGTATCAGGGTTGTCTCTAGAATGTAAAGATAGGCGGATCTCTTCCTTGTTTTTCTTTCCCTTCCCTGTTGTCCTCTCCTTGGCAGGTACCAACCTTTGCAGGTGCAAGTTTACTGAAAGCAAAATGAATCGTCAGTTCAAAGGAATTTCATTTCACGTGAGAAATCTTAAACTGTTTTGAAAAGATCTAATAAACAAGACTTACTGTGAAGTTCTACAGGAGAATCCCTAACAAATTATATTGTAATGCTGCCTAAATACCAGTTTGAAGTTTTATTTATCCATTAAAGAGTTCTGTGGTAGTCTTGCAGAATTTCATAAACATTAGTTAAAATAATACTGCTTTTCTTTGTGTCTTCTAGCATCTTACTCTGTAGGGCATGGGAAACATGACTTTAAGAATAATTCAGGAAACCAGTGTGCGTGTATCTTAAACATATTCAATTTTTCTAATGTTCTACCCTGAGAACCTTCTGCAGTAGTTTAAACTCCGGAGGAATATACCACCTCCGGACAGTTCTCGGCTTGTCTTGTGCTTTAGCCCTCAGAATGTAGCAAAATGGTGCTCAGGTGCCTGCTGAGATGGGGCAAAGCAGGGAGGATTTAGATCCAGGTCTTCCGTGTTCCAGAAATTGGTGTGTGAGCAGTGTTCGACAGGAGTTTCACTATGGATTTATTGAAATGGAATTCTCAGTCTCATGTTAGGAAAGTCTTTGAGTTTTGTAAGTAGGCTGGAGTTGTTTGTTTCTTTCTCCCCTCCCCGCCCAAGACCCTGGAAATTCTGCAGGCAAAAAAATGGAAAGCTTTGTAAACTCTGTGGGCTGAAACATTAGCTCCAGTGTTCATTTACTAAGCATACTTAAGATATTACAGATTGGAAATTCTAGCAGACCGAGAATGTAACTTCCTATTTTTATCTCTTGAAAGTTAACAGAAAGATTAAGCTTAAATGTCTCTTTACAGAGAATGGTACTGTGCATTGGACTGTTTTGTTCCCTTTCTAGCTGCAGTAAAGAGCCAGCTACAGTCTTTTTTTAGATGTTTTTCAGTCCTGGGAACTATGAGGACTATGAATGGCAGCACTGTGAGGATTAGCTGGAGCTGGTGTGTTTATTACTATTGTCTGAAGTACTCCTTAGATATCTTAAAAAAAAAAAAAAAAAAAAAAAAAAAAAATCATTTTTTTGAATCCAGGAAATTAGATGGGTTTTTTCCCCTTTTTTTTTTTTTTTTTTTAATGTGACTTGTGAGTTTTAGTTGACTATCAGGGTAACATACCAGTTCCAAACTCTCATGTGATGGAGCCTTGAGTGCTTTCAGGCTAATCAAGAATGTTCTTAAAAGCAGACAGCTAAACTGCTTAAGTGGTAAGTGATGTAACTGTCGCGTGTGAACTGGCTATAAAAAAATCCCTGTCTTCATCCTGTTTTATATTTAAAAAACAAACCCCACAGAACTAATCCAAATCTGTACAAGTATGCTGTTTGGGGAATAGTTTACTCTTATTACTTGTTTTTATTGGGGGGTGGTTGTGGTGAGAAGTAAAATATTTTTTTTATTTTGAAAAATAGGAATATCTATCAGCCTGAAATAACCTTTGAAATCTGTTACTTGTTTAATCTGATTTTTTTCAGCATTACAGAAATCTAACAGCAAATCTAAGGGCTTAATTCTTTGAATTAAGCACTACTAGGCTGCAGAAGTCAGTGAAATGTTTGCTGCGGTTGTGCAGAAAATGCCACCCTAAACTCTAAAGTCACCCCTCTTTCTTTGTATATGCAGATTTTTCCTGAGGTCGTACATTTGCCAGATAATCTGCCGTGTAAAAACTTAGGTACGTGTGAGCTGTCTTCATATGTTCCAGAACAGTTTCTTGGGAGCTCTAGTGTCTGCATCAATGAATTTGCATTTTCCTAGTGTTCTTTCCAAAATTAATTTTCTGTAATGAAATGCTTGGAGAAGGTTGTTCTGTTCCATGCTGAAAAATCCATGTTTTTCACTACTTTTTAAATGCAAATTTCTGAAATGTGAAGACTTGCTATGAAGTAGGGTAAAACATGGACCAGCTCTATTCCAGTGATGGTATTTTGCTAGGAAGTTCCTAAATCAGTGGAATGAAAGTGCTGGGATCTCTTTCCAACCCTGCCACCGAGGATCTGAGGTGGATGCTGTTGGTTTTCCCACAGTGACAAAGCTCCTTCTTTAAGGCCCTTTGTAATATAATGCAAATGGCTTCCACACTGCAAGACATGCTTCTACAGTCAGCACGCTTCTAAAAGCACCTGGTTTCTGCACTTTAAGTTAGATGTCAGATGCGTTTGCCATTATTTAAGCTCCAAGTTTTTGTGAGACGCTTGTTCCCGATCTGAACGCAGCCGTATCCCAAGTGGTGGTGGGTGGTGGCCCCCCCCAAGGCATGTGAGCTTCCCACCCAGGGAATGTGCGCAGTTCTGCGGCTCCCGTTTCCATGTCGGGAAGGAGTGTGTGGAGTTCACCTGGGGGGTGTTTATCTTCGTGCTTCGCAGTAAGAAGCCCTGCAGCAGCAGAACACAGCACTGCTGATTCCTCCCTAGTGCTTGAGTAAAGGAGCCTCTACATTTATTAATAAATAAGTTAACATTTAGAGGGAGCTAGAATGGCCAAATCACTGAAGCTTAGTGTTTTAAGATATGTTGCACTAGTATTAGTGACCAAACTGCATTGTGTCTAGTAGCAGTTTTTATTCCAAGTGCTGTAGGATTTTTGTTGTAACTTGTTTCCCAAATGACATTTTGGTTAGAGACATGCTAACCATGGAACGTAACTCACTGCTCCCTCAAGTCAGAAGTTAAGACCAAAATAATTCTTGTAATATTTTGTTGCTGCTCTCAGTTCGGAAAGAGACTGCAAGCCATGTAAATGTCACCACTGGGGCATGAAAGAGACACTGATCGGCCTCGTTTCTGTAGCTATTGGCCTGGAAATTCACTGCATCACTTGGAAGTTCATTTTAAAAAGCTGGTGACTTCATGATGGTTAAAAGCCTCTGTGAACTAGAAGAAACCTAAATTATTTAGGGCTTTAGTTCCTGCTTAAAGGCAGGGGAGAGGCTATCTCTTCAAGTGAGGATTAGAGCCTAAAGTAAGTCCTGAACCTGCAAGATACTGTCCGTGAGCTGGCACATATTGTTGCCTGCAAAAAGATTAACTTTTCCAACCGCAACACTGGCTGGAGCAAGATCATCCCAGGGAAGAAGCTGATTATTCTCTGGGAACAAAAAAGCAAGGATATAAATGACCATTTGCTGCTGGTAGGATCCTGCTTCTCCCTTGTCTTGCGCAAGCGCTCGCGCTGTGTTCTTGCTGCGTGGTGGCGTGCCTGCAAAGCCCGTCTGCCAGCTCGGCCCGTGCCGCCTTGTCGCGGGGAGCCGGCTGTCTTCTGCTTGGCACTTGCAGATCTACAGAGTTAGCTTTTGGTTTGCCCTTACTGCTTGTGATACGGTTGCCCTCCTCTGATGGCTTTCACTATTGCTGTGTATGAGAAGAGGAACAGAGCTGGTAGGAGCACATACAAATAACTGTAGATGTGGCCTTAGGAAGCTGAATTGAAGAGCCTGAAGGTGCTGGTGTCCTTTGCACGCTCCTTGTCATATTGCTAGTGTTACCAGGAAGTAGCAGTGTCGCCAAATCTGGGATTAAAATAGGTCTAGGGCCACCATCAATCTGACAGTGTCACTGGTATTGATGCCTTTAGCAACACGAATTGATGTATGTGATCGTTATGGGGAAAAGCCTCTTTGTACAGGTTGATTGTCTCTTGCCTTTGGAGTTGGGAGAAAAGGACAGCAAAGTGCTGGTAAGGAAAAGCTATCCATTCTTTTCTCCCATCTGTGTTGTATATCACTTCCTATTTTATCTTGCTTTTTTTCTGATACTCTTCTGTCTCCTTTATCTGATACCAAGAGGGAAATAGGCACCTCTGTGATCCTCATTAGGCAGCAAGTGTAGTGTGTGCATGTTCCTGTCACACTCCATATGGACCTTATGGAATACATTCCTTGCTTTGCGCCCTGTCAGAAGGAGGTGCTAGATGGTCTTAATAGTACAGGTTCAGCGTTGAGGGCGATGCTTTCCTCAGTATGGGAAACAGGTGCCTAGGCTTCATGGTGGTGTGACACACACTCTGGAAACACTGGTTTGGAGGAACCTTCCTGTGAGTTTGATATCCCATAAGAATTATTCAAATAGAGGTGGTCAGTCTGTTCACTGACTGCTTGTCAGATCTCTCTGTATTTTGGATGCTAGATGAGACATACTTGCTTCTGTTGCTTTTTTTTCATTAGTGCTATCAGCTCCTACTTCTGTGTAAAGCCAACTTATTTCTGGTTTGTTGGATTTAGCAGAATTCCAATGCCAAAGGCTAAAAAAAGTATTTTCCCCCTAGTCAAAAGACTTTTTTAAAAAAAAAAAAAAAAAAAAATAGGGGTGGGAGAAGAAGAAAACAGCCTATTTTTATATCTGTTTATTTGAACTCAAATTAGGGGGGGAACAGGGGCAGTGAAAGAGGAGTTTGGAGGGGTAGGTTTGCTTGCTGCATCCTGGAGCAGCCTGTCTCTGGGAGGTGGGCAGGATGTGCTGTGGAGGGCAGAAGGGAAATGGGAGATGTGGGTTCCCTGCAAGCAAGACAACCTGGTATGGGCTGTAGCTTGAGGAACGCTTGAAGACTGGCTGAAGGCCCCATCAAAGTCTGAGGATGTTTTTATTCTGGGAAGATTTGACAATAGATCTAAAATTTGGAGGGATAGGCTAATAAGCTATGTTGGAAGTGAGAGACTACTGTGATATGTTTAAGCCCGTGTCTGACTTAGTGCTGGTAACTATTTCTAATCATAGAGTCTATATTTTTTCAACAGAAAAAGGGGAATGCAATCCTTATTTCCCTTCCTGGATCAGAGAGGGGTCTAGAATGGGAGGCCCTTGGAGACATAGGTGAGCACATGCTGTTGTGCCCAGTTCCTCAAGCTGGAAGGGTTCCTTGCCGGTGACGTGGCAGGAACAACGTGCCTGCCGCTGTGTGCAGGCCTTGCCCTGGGCACCCAAGGAGAAGCGAGGTAATTTACTGCCTATTGTCCTTACTCTGAATGGTTTTGAGAAGGTGAAGGCAAAAGGTTGAAGAACAGTTAAAATACTTTAAAACTGCTGTGCCAGGAAATAAATCCTGTGCCCCAGCATCCCCGGGCGTTAGCAGTGTGTTTGGTGGTACATTGCAGAGCAGTGACTGGCTCCACGCTGGGCCGTGGGTCTTGTGCAGAGCTCGCAGGTAGCTGCTTTGTTGTCATTGCAGCTGCTTGTGTGATGTTAAGAGATGTGCGGAGACAATCATGAAGCACTAAAATGCTATTTTTAGTTCCAGTTGGCATGCTATATAAACACTAGGGAGTTTACGATTTTATGCTTCTTGAGCAGGTAAGACATGCTATTAAAATATAATGGATAAATGAAAAGAAGGACGGATGGGGCACCATAGGGATGCGACCTGTCAGTACAATTATACTTGCTTTGGGATGTGCTTGTTCCAGAACAAGTTGGTTGTTTAATGGATTCTGGAACTCAAAGAAATGACTGGCAAACATTACTTGTGTTTTGATGAAATTATAGAAGCAGGGGAGGTACCTCCTTTTGTTGCCTGTAGAAAGATACTAAGGCTATGGAAGCTCTTCAGTTGAATCTGCAGGTAACCCGTGTAAGGAAATAGGAGCTGTTACTGTCTTGTGTCCCAGCATGGCTCTCTGTGGAAGGTGCTTGAGTCTGGCCACCAAGGCAGCTCCTGTTGCTGCACTCAGCAGTGACCTGTGTCTGGGCTTTACCAGGAAAGTGGGTGCTGCAAGTCTGTAGTGCTCAGCAGGTATCTCTAGGTCATAGTCCCAGGGGGGAAAAAAATGGTGTTTTGAAATCTCTAATAGACAGAGATTGCTCTAAGACTCCATTTCTGTTCTCTAGTTTTTTTGTGTTGTTCTTCGTTATTGGCAGCGGGAGGGACCAGTGTGTTCATAAAACCTTTGCATATGCTAAATAATTTTCATTAAGAGGGCTAATTAAATAGGGAAACAGCATCTTTTGGAAGGAACTTCTGTAGCACTGTGTGCATGCTGTCATGCTGGGGTATGTTGGGTATCCAGCTGGCGGAGTTGTGTGTTTGTGTGAAATGGATGCCTGCTTCCCTGTTCCTGTGCTGAACTGAAGCATCTGCAGGGCTGAGCTGCCAAACTAAACAGTAGTCTTAAGCAGTCCTCAAGTACTAAACTGTTCTCACAGAATAGTCTTATTTGTGGATTTAAGATTGTAGGTGTTGACATAGTGTTTAAAGCTGTGAAACTCGGGTAGAAAATGTTAGATGCCAATTCTGTTCGGATAAACTCGAGTCAGTCGAAAGAAACTGTTTAAAAATGTCCCTTGAAATGGTCTGCGGTGACACTGAGAAGAGAGCTGAAATATGCCTCCGGGAATATTAAAGTAATGCTCTCCCTGACAGACTCCAAAGAGTAATTATGATCTGTGACATTACTGGCTGATATATTCAGCAGGGGAGACCACCCACTTCCTCCTCCTCCTCCTCTTCCTCCTCCCTGTGCTCTTGTAGCTCCCAGCCCCACGGAGTCCCAGGGCAGCTTAGGCGGGAGCGCTCTCATGTAATTCAGAGGCTGCTGGTTTTCCGAATCACTAAGTCGCTTTTATTCTGAGGACAAGCTTTGTTTCTGCAACATCTGGTGCGGAGAGGCTGCCAGCAGCATCTAAGCAGCATCTACGCTGTGGATATCTG
>VZSV01000017.1:3099486-3123397 GCA_013398735.1 Nothocercus julius
TTTTTTTTTTTTTTTTTTTTTGCTGGGGTTTGTGACATCTGGAGAATGGCAGTCTGGGTATTGCATAAAGCTCTTTCCTTTTACCCCACTACTCTATATTTAAGAAACGTATTGCTCAAGGAAGAGCAAGCAGCTGCATCAACTAGTTATGCAAAAACTCTTCCTCTCGGGCATTTCCTTTTTTCTTGAGCATCACTTCTTTTTTTCTTTACTGATATTTTTGACGTTCAATTTTATAATTCAGCTTTTCTTTCTATCCTGGCACTTCACATAGGCAACGACATGGAAAACATTTGAAGTTGCTATCTCCAACAAAGTCGAGTCAGCTAATGAGTTTCTCGTGGATGATAAAAATCAAGTGTGAACATGATGTAGGCTGACTACCCAAACAAAATCTGTGCTTCTGTTTGCAATTTGTTTGCATATCTCTTAAGCTAGGTTCAAAATGCCTTAATGCTGAAAATCTCTGTATGAGAGGTGCTTTTGAAGTCCTTGATAAGCCTCTCAAATTTTCACATATTCCAGGAAGAAAATCATAAAGGAGCAAGGGGCGGAAAATTTTCTGTCCTCGTGTGTTTACTACCTGCTACTGAAATTTTATCAATTTTAAAAAATACGAATATGTTGCAGTACCTGTATGAAGAGACTTTTACAGTGATGAGAATCTGCTTGTTTTTTTTAGTGGATATAAATGTAAAACCTGTCTGTGGGATCTCTCTGCCAAATGCAGCATGTGAAATAATTATCCATGTATTTCAGTTGAGCAGTCCTCCCTAAATAAGTGCTGAGCACACCTTGTATGTGTGTTCGCTAGTGTGCACTGTACACAGCTTGTGCGGTAGCACTAGAGGTACAGATTTCTGGCCTAGTATGCCCCTCCTGCTTTGCTGTCCCTGTGTCTTGCAGGAAGCCGGCACGTTGGCAAAAAGCTGACGGCGCTTGCTTAGTGCTGAACATGTCAAAAAAAAGTAGGGCGCCTGGAAAAGCAGGTCATGTGCTGCAGGGGAGAGCAAGTCTGTGTAGATACGCTGTGCACTGAGGCTTGGCCGTGGCTGTTTCAGGTGCCTAAAGCCCTACAACGGTAGATCAATCGGACAAGGACAGTGTTATGCCACAAGCATGTGGGGCAGTTTTTTTCTTAAACACCATGAGGGAACCCCCAGCTTGTTTGTTTGTTTATATGAATGTCTTCGTGCAGTTTAATGGTATTATTGGCATATGGCTTCCTTCTGAGGTCGTCTAAGCAGTGAGAGATAGAATGTGCTAGGAACTATAGAAACAGTTAAGTGAGGAAGTAATTAGAAAAAGGGATTTGGGGGTTTATGCAGGAATGTGTGATACCATGTAGGAGGAATAGAGTTATGAAAACATCGTTTAATGTTTGTGGTGCGCATTGCGTTTCAGTGAATACTTGCATAGATTCCATCCGTTGTTACCTTATGTGAGAGCACAGAGCACCTTCTGTGATTGTCGAGCCTCCTTGAGATCGTTTTGTGAATTAGCAGGATTTCGACATAGTCTAGCAGAGGAGCACAGGTCAAGTGGCTTTCATCTTGGCTGGCAGTTTGTGGTGCCGTGTTCTTGTGAAGTTAGATGCAAAGAGTCTTGAAGAGGATGGAGCTTACTCTTAGGTTTTCATCTCGTTTTGAGATGCTCTGAAGCATCTTGCCTTGATTCTTCATAGTATATACTAAAATGTAGGTTGTGCTGATGCTGAATTAGTATAATCACTGCATTTATAGTGGAACAAGTCTTGTGTTGAAGTGTGTTTGCCTGTACCTTATCTTGTCCATGTGGAGATGTAATAGCTGAAGTACCTTTAAAAGTATATTGCAATGTAAGCATGCAGCAGGTGCAGGAGGAAAACGTACAGTAAGGAATGGGAATAAATTTAAAATGTGTTTTAAGGTTTTACTTTGTGTCTAACTTGTATAGCTCTGTGTTCTTCATGCTTTAAAGATCATCATACTCAGAAGTTTCTTCACACTTTAAATTCAGGTAGACATCCAAAAAATGTCATTTTTCTCAGCTACTAGGTGTATAGTACACATGCATTAAATGTTTGCAGTGAGCAGCTTGAGTAAAACAGAATCACTGAATTAGAACAGAAATACTGTATTTACCTGTCCTGTGACTTGCTACAAATAAGTTTTACTAGTTACTATGACAAAAAATCTGGTACTTAACAACTGCGTAAACATGATAGGTATGAGTTAAACATGAACCAGTATTTTTCAGTAATGAAATATAAAATGTCACTTTATTAGGCTTTAAAATAAGGCCTTTTACCAAAGGAGTGATTAAAGTGCTTTTATGCTCTTCATGCATCAGTGGTGTGACAGAGTAGATCATAATCTCTGGATGACTCTACCTAAACTGCAGGAAAGACCTTCTTACATGAGTGATTTAAAACATGCCTTTTGAGTTGCTTACATTTTCTCTTATGCCTGAAGTTCTGCACAAAGAAAACAGACGAAAGCCCTTGTGCCTTTTTCTCCCCACTTCTTCAGAGACTGTCTATCGAACTGCACCATTGCTTTTATGGTAAACATTTTTTGACGTAATGTTTTCATCAGCCTTTCATGCTGCCGTTCCTCTTTCCCTGAGCAAACGTATTCAGTCTTCTTATCTCTGACTTCTATTGCTTTTTAGACCTTGAGCCTCTTATTAACCTGGGAATAGGAAATGTCTCTTAAGACAAAAAATAGCTGATGTAGTTATAGCTGTGTCAATTAAAAAGCGAATTTCCTTTGCCAGCAACAAGCAAACATTGGATATGTTTAAGTAGATGGCATCCATTTGCAAAACGGCTTCTTAAGTTGTGCTTCAGATCACCTTGGGAACTACCCAAAGTTGTTTCCAAGTGTATAGCAAAGCAGTGCTCTTAAGTGAACAAAATCTTGGGGAACCTGAACTCAAGTCAGGTGTTATGACTTGATTAACTGTTTTGTTTTGTTTTTCTGTAACTGTATGTTTAGCTGAATGTTATGTTTTTCTCTAAGAATAATTGAAGTGCATATTAATATCCAACACTGCAAATGAACATGGACCTACAGAAAGATACCTAAACCACTCAACCTTTAGCATTCTAAATGTAAAGACCTAGCAGAGAGGTGTGATACTAGGCAAGTATGTTAAGTATGTCACCTGTCGAGGAAAATAATAGCTCAGAAATAAAAGCTGCTTATCCTGAGGGGAAAAAAAAAAAAATAGCTGGAAACAATTTGTCGTGGGAGATACTGGATTTAGTCATGTTCCTGTTGAAGGTGATGAGCTTCCGGCTTAATCCATTCGGGAATGGATACTAAATGAGTTGCCCTTGTGTGCTTGGTTTCTATCTTAAGAGATGATAGCTATGCTTGTTGGTGATAACTAGGTCTTTAGGTGATAGCTAAAGGGAGATTGTATTTTTCAAGATTTTGGAGTTGATGTTTATTCTATACAAGTCTAATGCAATTCATGCATTTATACCAAATATAACCTGAAAATATGGCTAACCCTTGTCAAAGGAAACTTGGATAGCAGAAAGTAGGAAATTTGCCCCAAGATTCAAAGAAATGATTTGTGTGTGATATTAACTCTTAGAGCATGCCTATACTCTAATAAAACACGAACACGTATGTAAAATGTATGAGTGCTCTGGAAGAAGCAGAGCTAGAGTACTGTGCAAAGCAGATGCATGGCAGCATTTTGCATGCGGATTCTCTGCTATAGTGAGTGATGTTGGTTTTGTTATTCTTTCACCTGTATAGACTAATTATCTGTGAAGGAAGCCTCAAGTATTTTTTTAATATTAAATAAGTAAAATTACTGCTTGAAGTTCAACTTCGTATAAGAAGAGTTAATTGGATAGTAAGTATAAAAGCCCTAGCAAATTATCTATGCTAATATTATTGCATATGCTAAATGTACATTTACTCCTGTTTACTGTGTGTAAAAATGGTCTGGTTGTAATTTGTATTGTTATGAAGTGGGTTGAAGCTTCAAAGTGGCAGGCACCTACAAACCTTAATAGCTTTTAAATTATTTTGAGGCATTTCCAATGTGTCCAAGCTCGACTTAGTCTTCCAAAAGCTGCCTTTACCAGTTTTGTGGCTTGTGCAGATGAATGTTTTTTACCACTGTAGAAAGGGTTCCTAGTGTTTGGTACCAAAAAATTGGATCCTTTTAATTTGAATTTTTGAAGGCATAAAGCAACAGCTCTGGCAGGGGGAAACTATATCGTGTGATTTCAGTGCAAGAATGCAACACCTTGAGATTTTTACAGCCAACTGTCTCCTTGTTTTGTGGTGCTGATTCTCTGTAGGTGCAGAAGCCAGTGGTATATGGGGGGAGTAGGAACCAACAAGTCTCTTGCTTCTTCTTGTCTCTTGTGTGTTTGTTTGTTTTTTTAAGATCAACTGTTAATTTAGTCTCATGTAACAAAGTTTGTCTCCCCTGTTCCTCACAGTGAGGAGCACCGGTTGTAGGAAAAAAAAAATTAGATCCATAGCTAATAGATTTCATGTCTCAGGCAATTTGTCAGTATTCAAAACAGCCTGTGAATGTTTTGCTGAATATCATGCCAAAACTAGCATATTTAGGAAAACATATTTGCAAGCAGACATTACTGTTCTTGGCTGTCCATCTCTTGGAGCAAAATATTTTGAAGGCTGCATTATTTGGGCAGGCTGGTTTGCTGCTGAATTCACCTGCACCTGTATTTGCTCATCGTGGACATATCTGCTCTCTCCAGTTCATTGGAGTTCTGCTATCAGACTGAATTGTATTGAAGCTTATCTTTAAAAGCGAGTAAATATTTTAAAAAGCGAGTGATAATACGGTATATTAGTGCTGTAGGACTCTTTAATGAGGTACTTCATGCAAAACAAATTTTAATGTTCAAAATTATCTAAAAATAAGTTGGCTTCATTTTTAAGTTTTCTTAGCATTCTGCTGAAGATCTCAAGTAGACACAAATCCATTCCCTGCCCCCTTTTTGCATATTTGAACAATCAAATTTTAGTGTCTTGAGGCAAACATTTCAGTGTTGTAGTCATACATCGCTGCTTTTTCTGGTGTAGACATCACTATATTTAGACTGCGCTTACTGTATTTACTAGAGTTACCAGCACCTTTCTAACAGTCTTCATAAATAATGCTCTTTTCGAGCATGAGACTGTTTTTAGTTCCTGAGTCTTACAGGGTGAAGAAAACAGCACTTGACCATCTGTGCCAGACGTGTATAGTTTTCGTCTTTAAATCTCTTAAATTAAAAAAAATCTTTTCAGTTTAAGTACTCAGAAATAAACCACCTTAACCTGGTTTGTATCCGACGGAGGTGTTTAGTTACACTTGTTATTTATGTAGCACCAGTAGCAACTGGGCTACTAACTTTGTGTCCTATTAAAGTCTTGGTTAAACTTATTTTTGCTACTTATAAGCTGTGGTTATATGCTACTTACATATTTATAGTAAGTTCAGGTTGTTTCTTTCTCAAGATGCTTGTATAAACATTTTGCATGTGATGTTATGGAAATAGTTTTAGTTAGGCAGGAAACAACAGCTGGGAACATCTGTGATGAAAATCTTTTAGTGAAAACTCATCCTTCTTTTAGAGAGCTTGCTGTTCTTTGGTAAGAAAAAGCTTGGGAAATGTTGCTGTTAATAGTCACCAGAGATGATAACCTTCCTATAGTACGGTTCTTTTAGACTCTCAGTTCAGTGGCCTTCATCTTTGTCTGCTTGTGAATGTTATTAATAATGGAAGCACATAAATTAGTAAAAAATATTTTTATTACAAGAATAGATTTTTATGCTGAAACACTTTAAATGCTAAATGGCAAAACAGAAATACTGGAAATGTATGTAACTGAAGAAAGAGCGGACTTATAATGCTAGTTAAACTTTTGTGCTTGGAATAATACAGAAGCCTAAAAATGTTGCTTTCTTAACTGTAAGCACATGTTGCTTTCAAGGCTTGTTTCTTTCTTCAGGCATTACTATAAAAAGTGCAAAAGGCTTAATTTGTTCATCCAACTAAGGTGTTTTGCTGCTTAAAGCCCTAATATGAACTAACATAAGCCTTTTAAAACTATGTTCATGTGTCTCAGGAGGGACCTCTCTGCCATGAGTTGGGGTCAAGGAAGAAGAGATGCAGCTGGAATGTGCAGTGAATAATTTTCTTGATGTATTTTTAGTGGCATGAGTAGGTGTGTTTGTAGTCAGAGTTTTTATTCCTATGCTTAGATTTTAGTTGTCTTAGTAAGTTCTGGGTCTTCCTCAGTGAACTCGGCCTTTGCCTGAGCTATCACCTCCCTTAGAAGGCTCCTGTTGTCCTTTCCTGCCTCCACAGCTCCCCAGCCACGTGAGCACAAGGGAATATCTGTGGTGTTCCTTAGCTTGAGCAGGAGTGTACGGAGGCCCTGGGGAGCGTTAGAAGGATGAGGCAATGAGCGCTTTAAAGCTCCTCCGTAGCTTGCTTGGGCTTTAGGGCACGCACCACAAATGTGGCTCGCGGTGCTCTTTCGGTCTGTGCCCAAGTGCTCCTGAATCACAAAGCCTGTGTTTGTGAGCTCTCCTTCCAGGTGATTCCTAAGCAGAGACTCGTGTTTCCAGGTCCAGTCAGCAGGCGTGGAAGGGGCCCCGTGCTGCTGGGGGGACGTACGTCTTGTGCCCGAAGGAAGCTTGGGGCGCTGCTGCCTTCTCCGCTCTGTTTTTCAGCTTGGCATGGTCCTTTCCTGCGGGCACTTTGTGCTGCTGCTGGGCTATTCCCGAGACATTGCGTGCAATGTTCTAGGCACGTCCCTGGGGAAGAACACTCGCTGCTTAACAGGAAAACTGCTTATCATTAACAGGAAATACAGAAATAGTTCCCTAACTATGGTGTTGGGACTGCCAGGAATTGTCTAAGCGGAGCTTTCGTACCTTCTGAAAAGGGGACACGCCAGCAGCCTTTGTGCTGGGAGATCTGGTACTTGAGATGGCAGCTTGTCCGTCTTGAGGTTTTGCTGCAGTGTGGAAGACTGAGGTTGTGTGGATGACATGGGCTGCCAGCACCTGCAGTGGTTTTTATTAAGGTTCACCTTTGTTTTGTTAACCTGCAATTCTGTTAACTCTGCTCATGGAGGTAGATATATGTGAATATCACTTCAAGTGCCTTGGGAGAGCAATGCTAACCAGCAGTAACCCAAATTGTTAACCAAACTATGAAATAATTGCAGAAGCTGGCAAAGCTCTGGTTATGCATAGGTCAAGAATAATGTAACTTCCCTTACGTGGTCTCTTGGGTGCCAGTGCAGTCATCAGAATCAGGTGAATGTTTTGCTTCTGCTCTGTGATCTGTACGGTGATTTCCACCCATCCTTCCCCCTGTAACTCCTTGGTGGATTTTGAGTTGTGGGAAACTGGCCAATCTGGATCTGAATTTCAGCTCATGAAATGAAGTCAGTTGAGCTGGGAAGGAGCCATGTGCTCAGCTGCCAGGCTTTGGCTGTAACTAATTGATCCAGAGTTCAGCTGAAATAAGGCTAGTGATTGATCCTGGGGTAAACAGTGTTGAAATGCTGTCAGTGTTTGCTGCCTGGCTCATGGATGCTCCAGGACAGATTTTTTGAGGGACTTTAGAAGTGGAACTTTTTCTGTAAACTTAATTTTATCCAGTTAATTTCTCGCCTACCGATTTGATCATGCCTGTATCTTCACGTGGGCTAGCTTGATCTATAAACGGTAATGTATAGTAAGAAATTCATGACTTCCAAAAGTTAAAGGAGAAAAAATGCTGTATGTGTCAAAAGTAGAACTTGAATGTTAGCTCTTGCACACTTGGATGACTGTTTGCAGTTTCATATTTTATAAGAAAAAGTTTAGGGGTATTACAAATTACTACTATGGATGTTTCTTTAGCTTTAATTGCTGTGCCTCCTGTATGCTTAGAAGTGACACTGTCTGGCTTTTTGAAGAACACTAGTGAATTTTGATTTAGTCTGGGTGTGTCTAGAGTTTTCTAAACATGAGAAGCTGTTGCTGGATACATTCAGAAACTATTTTGGTACAAAGACAATAATACAAAACATACTGAGGCTCTGGAGGCTCTTTAAATTCTTGCTGGTTTTCTTCCTTCCACAATATCCTTTAGGCAGCCTTTCAGTGCCTTGCTTAAACCTAGTGACATTTGTTACAGTCATGTAGCATCAGCTCATGCTACTGTGATTGAACAAATAGCTTCAGAGTTTAAACAAAAACCCTTCTGTCCTACTGTGTGACAAATTATGTTATAAATGTTCTAGTATTGTGATCAAAGTAGTATCTTATAGGTCTCTCTGTACACCTGTTCTCAAGGAAAGATTATTCCCTGCAAACTGCGGTGCCTTATGTAGACCCTTATTCTGAAAGAATCTTGAACAATTTAGGAAAACAGGTGACAAAGTCAAACTCATGGACTCAGCACTGAACAGATATGATGAGTGGACTGGCAGAACACTTGCTTGTTGTGGAGGAAGAGTTGCCACATGAACTCAGTGGCTGGCACAATGATGTAATTGAGATCAAATGATTCAATAACAAGACAAAGCTGGTCTTGAATTCTCTCTCCAGCCTGTCTTACTGCAACAGTGTGAGACTCCATAGTGTGTAAGTAGATGGTGGCCTTCAAACTTAAAGGTTTTTTGTAAATGCTGTGAGAATCTTTTTGAATTGTCTTTTTTTTTTTTGGCAGTGCAGAGTACAATTAACCTTTAAGAATATAGGAGACTATTCTGCTTATGTGAAAACAGAACAGAGACTTCTTTGCTATCCTGTTGGTATCTGCATGGAAAAAAATGTGGCTCTAAAAGCAGTGATCTAATCAGATGAGGCTTGATTGGGAAGAAAAGGCGTAACGAAGTGCCTCTGTGGGGGATGGATTGCTAAATGGTGACTGTTAAAGAGTTTAGTAGATAGGCCAAATATGGGCAGATGTGATCTGGGATCTGAAGGAAATGTGCTGGAAGCCGTGTTGATAGGCAAGTGATAAATGGGTAATGTGAGGACAGCAGAGACTGGATCAGAAGTAGTAGCTGAGATGAGTAGCCCCTATTCTTGCTTCATTGAGGGCTCTTTCTTGCGTAAGTACTTGCCCCTTTAGGTTGAACAGAATTGCATATATATCATATATCAGTATTACCAGTCTATATGTACTGATGCACAGTTCAGCTTGGCTGCTGGGGCTCTCCTACCGGAACCGGGGTTCCTCAGAGACTTGTTCACCAGTGTTTCTGAGGACTGGGCGTTTTGTTACTGTTTTGCATGTTCCTGCTGAATCAAAAGTGGATTCTGAATGTTAAAGGCCTGAATTATTCATTGGCAGTGTTACTCAGTGATGGCCAGGAAGAGAAGTGTTGGATTAAACTTGCCCAGGAATCCCTCTGAGAGGATTTTAAGAACAAGTTAAATGAGTCTTGACAGAAATTTGTCTAAATAGTGTTGACTTTGCCTCAAGAGGGATTGATGTAGATGACTTTTGAAGGCTGCTTGCAGCCCCGTGTGTGTGTTACTGAGCATGACAGCGAAGTACAAAATATTATAGGAGGAAGAAGCTTAAATGTTGCTCTTTCCTTTCTGGCTGTGCCTTGCCCCTTTCCTTCCTTGTTGCAAGTGGGAGCTGGGATCTGCAAAAATCCTGAAAAGCTGATGAAAATGGTGGTTTGCATCATTTTGCACTCAGGTAATTTGAGCTTCTTCCCCACGTTCACACAGCTCGTGCACTTGGTGGGTGTCTTTCTGTGCCAACCCTCCCTTCCCTGTCTTTTCCCCTTCCCTGTCTTTTCTGAGGTCTGAAGGTCTCTCACTACCCATCTGCAAACAGGGAAATCTGCAGCCCACACAGCAGCTCTGAGTAGAGTTAGAGAAGGGTGAAGAGCTGGGAAAGGGGTCAGGAGCTGTATCAGGGAGGCAGTTAATGGGGTCTGGCAAGGGCTTGCACTTGCTGTGAGTGTCATGGTTGGGTTCCTGCACTCAATTGACTTGGGCCTGACTTTATAGACACAAGTTGTGGAATGAAGGACAAAAATATGCCCTGTCATCTACTTGTGATAAAGCGGCAGAGGGCACTGCATAACAAGGAGCAACTTCATGTGCAAGAGGTAGAAGTGGAGAGAGAGAGAGAGAGGATGGAGGGGAGGGAGGGGACAGGAGCAGAGATGAGCAAGGAAGACCAGTCTGGTCCTGAGCAGAGGTGCCCTGTGGGGTTGCCAAAGCATAGCTGTGACTATGACAAGGTTCACAGGAGGAAAAACTACTTTAAATGTCCCTTGGCCTACCAAGAGCCACACCTGAACTGAAAATGCAATTAGATGGCTGGCTCTCTTTACTTTTTAAGTAACTGATGGGCTGGTTCATGTGTGTACATACAGCCATGCTAAATGCCTGTGCTTCAGGCATTGCATTGCTGGCATGGTAAGCTAGGTCTGCCATCTCTCCTCCCTTTTTTCTTGCAGACAGTGGTATTCAGCACTGTGGTCAGCTAGCATGCCTTTAGACTGTCATAACTCGGGACGTGCTAAGTCATCAAGCGTCAGTATTGCTCTTGGTAATTTTTTTAAGTAACTAGCACAAGCCAAACCAAACCCACTGATAGTCTAGCTGATAAATGTTAGAGCTGTCTTTTGCAAATTGCACGCTGTTTTCCTTTTTTATTTCAGTCATCTCTGAATGTATGTTCAGCTTATTCATTTTTGTTTACTGTAGAGTTCACGTTTGGAATCTACTGGTTAGATGAAAATCAATTTCCATTCTAATTAGATGTTGCAGTACCAGTAAACTTGTTGACTGAATAATTATAAATGCAGTATTAAGACTGAATCACTCAGTATATTACGGGTTCAAAATGCTACTCGTGTTTTTTCCTCTCTGAAAGATGGGGCTATGGCATGTAAGGTCAACAGGTTATGAGCGTAAGGTTGAAATTTCAGACTATTAGTCAGGTTTGCATTTGCAGTATGCATTTAACAGGCAGATGTCTGTCAGATGGGTTAATTACACACGTAAAGGAATACCCAGGCTCAAATGCCAAGTACTTTAAATTTTGGAAAGACTTGTAAAGCTCATCTCTAGAAGACTGTAACATTTCCTAATCTGCTAGAAAAGTATGAAGATTGTTATATGGAACTTTTATTCTTTCTTACCATTTTCACTTAACTTTCTCAACCCTAGTAGTGAAACACTGACAAAGTATGTGACCTTTTGATATCTTTTCACCAAATAATGGCTTTGGTCACATGAAGAGCAAAAATGAAGCAGCTGCTTGTGCAATGACTAAGAAACATGCAATATCAGTGGAGATCATAGGGCACAGTTCAGGGGTGCCCTTATGCTATTTGTCATGGACTGTCCTCCAAAATTTGTTCTTTAAAAAAGTGCATAGGCTGGTAGGTCCTGAATTTGCAGCACTGAGCTGAGTGAGGTAATACTCCTCCTTGTGTTTTTATTTTGGGAGACAGCAGTACTTTGGAAGGTGATGCGTTTTCTCAGTTTAGCTTAGATACCTTCATAAATAACATAATTCAGCTCCTTGCAAATCTTCAGCATAAGGTTAATGTAAGTTGTAAAACATTAAGAGGTAGCCGTAATTGCACTTCAAAGATTAATCATAAACAGTAGCAAATGCAAGAGGGAGATTTGGTATGCTTAATCAGTTGAACAACAGCATATTAAATTGGGGTCAAACTAAACTTTACATTGTGCTGGTGCCCCTTTTGAGGGGGGAGTAAGTGCTGTGTCCTGGGAGAAAATCAGTATTACACTTGTCAATGCCATAAAACAGTTGTACAGGCTCAAGCGCTGTCTTCTATAGGACATGCAATACCTAAGGGAAACCGAGACACATCAGTGTAAATCATTTGGAAGGAGGCAAGTTTCCAGTTGGGAAATACTGAGGTCATTAATGGTTGGTTAATAGAGATGTACATGAAGTGACCTGTTTGAAAGGCTGAACGTGGATGAAAGTCTGGTGGGGTAGAAACAGGACAGATAACATGGTCTGAGGCTTATCTAGGAACCTTAGTGCTGCGTCACACTTGCGTTGCTGTTATTGTGGTTGCCTTTGGCAGCTCCTGACTGCAGAGGGAATTTTCTGCCTTGCAAGAAGACGGCAGGAACTTGTTTATAACCAGACGGAAGAAGTCTGGACCACCGTGCTGTAGCGCAGCAGGTTTGCCATGTACTATGGGCTATCACCTAAGAACCTTGAAGACCAAGTGTGTTTCAGATTATTTGGCGAGGGGTAGGCCAAGTTTGTCTTTAAAAGCTCGGAATGAATCAAGGACTCCCTGGAACTTGTGAACTTTTGGCAGAGGTTGTGCAGAAACTCAGTTCAAGACGTACATTTGAGGGGGGGGAGAAAAAAGACCTTGCTTGTTATCTCTTGGTTTAGTCTGCCTCACTTCTCTCCAAGTTTCCTATTTCATCTCTGTTACCATGTGAAATATGTTAAAATGAAGCGGCACCCTCGTTTCATGCCCGTTGTTGTGTCAACAGACCGGAAGACAATAACCTGTATGCTGTATACTACAGGCGTTAGGCAACAGCTTTAGGGCGCAGGACTCTGGTGTGATGCAAAAACATTTGATTCCCTACCTAGTGATCATCCTTGTAACGGGCAGTGAAGCGTCTGACATGCTAACAGGTTCTGCTTCAGGAGAGACTTGCCCCACACCAGCATGAAACCCCACGCGGGCCGCCTGGCGAGACGCTTGTGTTGGGCGTGCGGTTAAAACACTGAATAGGCCTAGGACTGTGTGCAGCAATGCCTCTGTGAGATACCTCTTCCCTTTTCCCTGTCACGTGAATGAGGAGAGAATCCAGTTCTGTGGTTGGAAATGTGCAAAAATAATAAATCTGAAATGTTTTCTTGATACTCTTAAGTCAAAAGATAAGTTGACCTGGAAGGACAAAGACAGTTTTTTAAATAGCACTCAAAAGTGAGCGCATCAGATAAAGCGTGATGACTTGGCACACCATGCCCAGGACTGTGCCAGTATTTAAAAAAAAAAAAAAAAAACAGAAAAGTCTTTGTGACTCTGTGAAGAAAGGCAGAGGGATTTCTGCTGTGTAAGTTTTAATTCTGCTGAATCAGTTAAGCATCTAGGCCAAGTTTTACCTTCCTACAGTTAAATTTTGTTCAGCTACTGTGACCTTTTTAAGTTTCCTTCCTCTTGTCTTTATTTTTGTTCAGGACAATTTGAAATGGATTTGGTGACAACTAAGATACAGAACCTGATACCCCCAGGCAGAGGCTAGCACCTGACCTTAAAGAAGTGCTATCCAGGAGGCTACAGTGAGAGTAAAGGAGCGGGAGAGCTGCAGCTCTGCACTCCAAGCATTTAGTTGTCGTCTTAAATTTCACCCTACAAACCTGTCGGGGGGAGAGCTGCAAGATGAGAAATGCTTCTCGTCTTCCAGCTTCTTGAATCCGGACCTGCTAAATAAGTAGTTGGAAAACCCTGCTAAGATATGCCTCCTTCTTCAGAAGTTGGTGTGCATTAGGCAGCAAAACACTGAAATGCAAAGCTGTTTTGTTGTGAGCAAGAATTGGCTCATGTTTGATTCCCTCAAAGCATGAACAGAGCGTGTTAGGGCTGTCTACAGTGGTTTATATACTGTATTATATGCAGTACTGAGATACTGCTTAGAAGGAATACATAATTTTTTCAGGAGTCTGTACATACAGATGCTACCTTAAGGGCACTGGACTCTGAAAAGTACAGAAGGAAAGTGTTCACTATTTCCCAAGTGGTAGGCAGGTGAATGTTTAAAATTTTCCCTTAGGAAATTAAGGGGGAGACCAAAGTGATGTCTTAGCTTGAGCTTCAGCCTTTTAGTAGCAGCCAAAGCTACTTTTCCTTTTGATACTTGGTGTTAAATGCAGTTGACCAAACTATGGAGCTCTCTACTAGTGGGGTTGGAAGAGATTTCTCCAAAGCATCTAGCCTTCCAAACCCCCTATAGACTTGGCTTATTAACTTTGTGTTCAGTGGCTGCTTTTGCTGTTTGTTTGAAACTACTTATTAGATTTGCAGCCGAGAAGAATTCTGGAAGAAATCAGAGTTGCAATTTACAGCTAGCCAGATTTTCTTCCTATTTTACACATACAGCCCTTTTTTAGTCCTTATTCTCTTTTGATGTTTATTTTAGTAATTTGATGTTAATTTAGTTTATTCTTAACTTTCAAACTTTTTGTCAACTTAACCCCAGAAAATCCAAGTTTTTTTTTAAGCTTTAAAAAAAAAACACACGCAAAAAAAAAAGTGAAACAGACTTTTGGGACAAGGGAAAACCTAAATAAATGCAACAACTTGATGCTTTCTTTTTCATATTTGGGAAACAAAAATACCCAGCTGCTTGCATCAAGCCTGAGCCCACTCAGGGCTGCACGATCTAATCAGCTGTACAGAAGACGAAACCACTCTGAAGGTGGAAGAGATGTTTTTGTATAATACATTCTAAGGTTAATGTAAACTTTCTTTTAAAAATTTAGTGTGCTGCGTTAATAAACATAGTCCAATATAGTTGTTAGTGTGGTTTAGTGAGTTTTTGTATTCATATCAAAACTGTGCTTCATGCATTTTAAAAATGTTTTAACTCATAGATTTCATTCCTGTGACTTGAGGGCTAAATTTTGGTGTCTGGCTAATTATATAGAGGATTTTGAGTTTTTTTATTATGAAAAACTCTTTTTCTCTCCTTCTCTAAGTAGAAGACAACATTAAGTTACTTGAGATGCATTAAGGACAGAGGCAGCTTAGCTGGAAGAGAAGCTGACTTTTCAGCAGCAGAAATTGGTTTTCTGAGGGAGACTACAAATTCTAAGTTGAGAAGCTTGCATATTGCTCAAAACCATCTCATATATCATTAGTTACAGAATATTCTTGTGGAGAGACTGGTTGTAAAATTCAAAGCACCAGCAAGCTCTGTAGCCTTTCCATTTGCCATGTAATGCAAAGTACCTACCAATTCAGCTCAGGCTTGTTTGAAGGATGTTTTACCAAGTGGAGAAAAGTAAAGTACGCCTGTCTAGAAGTTGCATGTGGAGAATGATGTTCATAAATCATCAAATAATCCTTAGGGATCGGATTCCTTAATTTGAGGAGAGACAAGGTGGATGTTGTTCTGGATGAAGTTAGTATTTTCACTTAAATGTGCTGGTTCCCAAGAAGGGCAGTTGGTCACGATGCATTACAGTGTACTGGAGAGCGCTGTGCAATTGAGGTGGGGTTTTCTACATGTGGCAAGGGCTTTATAGTCTTTCAAGTTGGTGGTGTTGGTCAGGAAAGAAAAAGCCCTGAATTTAGTCCCTTGAGCTTGGTCAGATAGTTTTTTGAGCTTCCCACTGTGTCAGTTAAGGCTCTGCTCTGAGCCACCATCTGGGGGAGCCTGTTCCTCTCTAAAGAAATAGAGCACAGTGTGCACTGCTGAGCTGAACTACTGTGAGAGGGTGTCTTGGGGCTCTGATGTGCTGCCAGCCTCCACAATGGCTCTTTCTATCTGCTTTTCATCCCTTTTGTCAAAGATCATCTCTGGATTCAAATTTCAGTTTGCTTCTCTAATTTATTTTGTGTTCTCATCCTCATTTGATATTTGTGTGTCATTATGGATGCTTAAGGGCTTGCAGGATATCTGTGCATCTAGAAAGGGGGTTGGGGATTGAGGGGAGCAAACTACACCTGCAACCTATAGCTGTGCTAGGAACAACCTTGTGTTTACTGGCCCCCTTAATGTGCCTGGACTGGAAAGTGGATAGTAACCCGTTTCCAGAAATGGGACTCTCCAAACTGGCCCATTGTCCCTGTGCAGTAACCTTGTGGTGAGCTGAAGATCCTGTGTCTGTGCCCACTGGGCTACCAGTGTTCTCTGCAAGGCTTCACACCTGGGAAGAGCACAGAGTGGGTTACTGCAGCCTTGGATGGACACTCCAACTTCTCTGGGGTGTTTGTGGGGTCCTTGTGAACTCCAAAAGTGTCCTGGAGCCATCACAGTGCCAAGGTGGTGTCACAGCTCTCGTGAGCTCCAACATCTGTGATACTTGGGCTTCCTGTGCACCCTGGGCATTACTCTGGGCTTCAGTGTCGAGTTATCTGTATGAATGTAGGGCTGGGAGATGGGTCCTGCAGGTGAGGACTCCTATCCCCTCCTGCCCAGTCTGCATTCAGTTACTTAAGTAAACTGCTGTGTTACAGAACAAGTAGGAGCCTGGTGTCATGCCTTCCTGTATGTGCTTTTACACGGAGTCTGTATCAACTGCAATGAAATCTGCTTGCTTACTACTTAAAAGTGGGAAGCCTTGGCTTCTATGAAAAAAGGTTAAGTCAGACCTGGTATTTGTAAGAGACTCCTAAACTTATCAAAAAATTGCATTGATGAGTTGCTCTGATAACTGTGCATCGTTAGTGAGCTACAAGGCTTCCTCAGGGTCTGGCTTCCTTCAGAGGTGGCTAAATGGACACCAAGAGCTGCATTCATGGGGAGGGGAGGGAAGAATGGCCGAGTATGTACTCGTTTATTTGGACATACTCATGAACTCTGATGGCAAACAGTGGAAGGGTGGGAGCAGAACCACCTCTTTGAATATACAGTTGAAATAAGTAATGCTGAACTGTTTGACTGTTGGCTCCTGCAGGCCTCTTGGATCCCTCAGAGCCTTTGTGTTGGAAAGGAAGGGCTGCGCTGTTCTTGCAGGCTGTTTTGCAGCAAACATGGTTACTGATGGCCAGGCACTCTTGGATTGATGCAGATCAGATGACTGGGAGTGGCCTTCCGGGTGACATCCCACAGGCAATGATGTCAGCAAAAGATTTCTAAAAATTCAGGTGTGGCCCAATCTGGCAATTAACGTGACTAGTGCTCTGGCTGAGTCCTCAGATGGAGCTCTGGCTCTGCAGCCCTGCTCCTGCTTAAGGTATTTAATTTAGTATTTATTTTAAGGTACCTTGTTTAGTACCTTCATCTGACCTAGTACTGTAACTGAAGCCTCCTGTGAGTTGAGGTAGGGCATACTATACCAACAGCCATGTGCTAGCTCTGTTGCTGTCTTGTGAGCCAAGAGATTTCCGAATATCCATGGCTGCTTGGAAGCTGTGACCCCAGGAGAGGCGACTCCGGTGGGGCCAGGATGGAGAGCCTGGCGACACTGTTGGCGGAAGTCCAGGCTAGCCAGGTGGCGATGGAAGCCGGGCAGAAGGAGCTGAAGCGTGACGTGGAAACCTCTCAAAAGGAGATCAGAGCGGTGCTAGCAATGCAGAGGAGCCAGCAACAGGTGAAGGAAGATCTGAAAGCAGAGATGGTATCCAGTCACCTGCACATAAGAGCTGTGCTTGAGGAAATCCAGCGAATAAGGGAAGAAATGGAAGCTCGATTAAATACTCAGGCTGATCTCTTCTTACTGATTAAAGAAGTGAGCACCAATTTAACGTGCGTAGACAAGGCTTTCCATAAAATGGAAGACAGTCGGAAAGTTTTTACCAGCCTACAATTTCCTGCAAGAGTAAATGTTGATCAGGAAGTTTTCTCTGAAAATCATTTGGATGAGGAACGTGAAAAGAAGGTGCTTAGGGGTAAGATAATGGTGCCTGCAAAACTGGGGGAGGGTGGGCGTGAAGAGATGAAATTGTTCCTACTTGTGCTTCAAGTGGTGTTTTTTTTTTTTTTTTTTTTTTTTTTTGGCTGTTTGGAGTGTTTTTAAGGAACATATTATAAATTTAATTTTTTTCTAATGGAATTGTCTGCCTCTACCAGAAACTATTGCTCTGCAGAGCTTGCTATTACATGGTAAGCAAATAGAGACCTTGGTTTGGTTCTGCAAATGACCACGTGGGCGATGGCCTCTTCTCCGGCTCACCCAGCCCTGGTGCACAGGGCAGTGGGGCTCAGCAGCAGGCAAGCTCAGACGGCTGGCCGGGGAGGCGCCCATGGGAAGCGCTGTGGTGCCTAAGTGCTTAAAATTGACTGTGGAACGTACCCTGTGTAACAATGGCACTGTTTCCTTCTGAACATTTATTAACTACAGAAACTGCATGTGAAATGATTCCCTTCACAGAAGATCTTGGGATGGGTATGATAGAGATGTAAAGAACAAGATTCTGTTTTATGGCAGCTGCCGTCTGCATAGTGATCTCAGAGACAGGGGAAGCAGTTCTTGCCCTTTCCCAAGGTCATGGGATATTCTTTTTGCCAGTAAAGCATCAAACCTTCAGGCAATGACTTTGTGTTCAAAAGGCCCCCTCATTTACTGAGTTACTGTTATTTATCCTTCCTTGTATCAACAGAAAAAAAAAATACTTTATATGATGATTCTGTTGGGTTACTGCAATGCAGTGCTTGCATTTCTAGCCTGAGGAAATCAGGCTTTACGAGACTGACTGTATAAAAGTGGCAAGCTTTAAAAAAAAAAATAAAAATAAAAAAAATAAATAAATAAAAAAAAAAATCCAAGCTCTTGCTTTGCCTAACTGATAGTCTTTGGAGCCCATCATCAAAGTGTTACATTGGAAGTTAATTCCTCTGCTTTAATGAAAGCATGGCTTTTGTTTGGACATCATAGCACGTCTCCTGTACCAATCTGGAAACATCGTCTGTTGTTGCCCAGAGGTGCACAGGTTGTAAATAAGCATAGCGGTGTTGCTGGTGTTAAGCTGCAGAGGCAGTGCGTGCTACAGGGGGCTCGTGCCAGCAGGGTAGTGCTTTTTAATGCTTCAAGTGGTTGGCTATGGCATGTGTCTGCGATAAACCTATCCAGAGAAGTGAATTCTTTCTGTGCGTATCTTTTCTTGAGCTTTATTTAGACTGGAATCTGGTGTTGGCTTGGATGTATGTTGGAATTAACTTCTGGGAAAAGATTTGGCAGCCTGGACACCTGGATTAACAAAGAACTTGTGTTATTTACAGTTAGCTGTGGTGTCAGTGTGATGTATAATGTTAATGAAGTATAAATTCGTTAGGTAAGTGTCTGATGTAATTTTTCTCAGAACAAAAATTGCCTGTAACCCTTTGTCACTATCTGTCAAGGGCCATAACGAATGGATGTCAAAGTCTTCTTCATATAGCTAATGAAACAGCTATATTGATCAGCGTCTTAATTGCTTGAATTTAATGGCACCTTTAAGTCAAGAATAGTGCTCTAATTTGTCACTTGAGGTGGAGCGTTCAGAGAGGGAGGTGGAATATACGAGAGAGGAGGAATATATGAACCGGTAGACCAGGGAATTCCCTCTGTAGTCTTATTCCTCTTTTCTTGATTAGTGTCTCTTAAAATTTGAAGGACTTTGAGGAGGCAGCTAGGGCAATAGACAGTGTCCTCCATAAGTTTGCTGGGAATGTAACATGATAGCTCTGAAACCTGACCTGTATTGCTCATTTAGAGGTGCAAGTCAGAGGACCTCAGAATGCCTGCATTGCAAGGGAAGTCCTCAGCTTAATTAAAAAGGTGATAAAAACAAGGTAACTGGAACTGTCAGACAGGCTTGATCTCTATTTCCTGTGCAGATACGAACTTTGATTTCTATCGTGGGTTACCCTGTTAGCTTACCTTGAGCAGTTCTACTACTACGTGGCGAGACAGTATGTTTTTAATTGAAAATACATCCTTAACAGGCAGCATCTCCTGTGCAGATATGTGGTGAAATCTCCAAGAATGCAGGAGCATCCAGACATGATAAACCAGGATGCTGATGTTCCTCTAACTAGGAGGGAGGGATTTGCTTGGAAAATTAGTAGGCTTGAGAATGCTCTTCATACCTGGCTCAGCATAAGAGGTGTAGATGGCATCATTTTTTTTTTAAACAGGAACTTAACTTTAAATGCTTTGAAAACAACACAAAGCCATGCTAGACCAATGTATTAATGCAGTGGCTAATGTGTCAGATTAACATTAGCTGAGAATCAAAGCATTTATTATTATTATTAATATTCTGAGTTGTGCGAATAGACCTTAACCTGCTGGGAATATTCCAGCAATTTTACAGTCTTCATGTAAGATGTTTGAGGCTTGAGAAAGGATTTATCAATGATTAATGCTAGTTCGTTCATTTGTCCCCCATTTTTTTCCATGTGCTTCTTTTTTTTTTTCTCCTCAAATCCTATGTCTATTTCCTCCACTTTATTTTGAAGAAATCTTGTTAAGTTGAAACTACAAAGTGATCTGCTCAGGTGTTTTCATTAAGCTGCCTAGGGATATTTATATATTGCATCAGTCTTTTATTACGAAAGTGTTTGTTCTGTGTGATCAAAAAGGAGACTAGCCCTATCTGTGAGCAGTTCTCCAACTGAAGTGAAGGCAGTGGAGAAACCTGGTATCTCTGGTGTTTACGAGTCAAATGTTGGATTTTGTAATGTGGTTTCTTCTGACATGACATGATTGAGTACTGTGAAGTGATTGAGGTTGCAACATAGCTAGGAGTATTACATAAACTATGTAATTATTGGACTATGACAGGCAAGCCTGAAATACAATTCAGAGAGTTTTCTAAACTATCATCTTTGTGACAAAAACTGCTGACATCAAAAAATGCTTAAAGACCTGTGGTTAGTAGAACTCAAACTGGAGCTGAAGAGAGTGGAGTTCTTGCAAGGCAAATTTGAAAGGAAAAGAAGATTGAGTAAATATAGGGAGAACACTTTCCTATTCAGTAATGCACTAGAGGGCAGAAAATATGAAATCTGTGTCACAAGCCAAAGTCACTGGCTCTTAGGATAGAAATAAGTCACTAGACTTGGTCATCATCATAGCAAGAATGACAAACTTGCATTTTATGGCAATATCGATTCAAAGCACAGTGTGTAGGGTATGCCCAAATGTGTGTGGGCAAGGAAATTAAAGAATGCATGCAAGATTTTATATGTAATGTTTCACACTTCATTTCTGAAGTTATCGTGCAGGCTAGTAGATGTTTGCTCTACAGTACAGTTGAAATAACCTTTTCAGTATTTCAAGAAGAGTTAATAATTACTTTCTCTTGTACACCTAAGCTTTGTGTAATGCCAACAAAAAATGAAAACTAAACTCTTTCCCCTTCCCTTTTTTCCAGTTGACAAGGGTAAGCAGCGGAGTCCTAAAAACTCGTGCATACAGACACAGAGCTCCACAGATGTGCATTCACAGGGGACAAAATCAGCCGAGTTGACACAATATAAAACAAAATGCGAGAACCAAAGTGGAATCATCCTGCAGCTGAAGAAATTCCTGTCAAGCAGTAACCAGAAGTTTGAAGCATTGACGGTTGTGATCCAGCACCTACAGTCCTTGGTAAAACTCTCAATCTATTTTGGCTTTTATTTGTTGAGCTGTTCCCAACAAGGAATGAATTGATAGGCTGATACATAACAACTGTATCTCCACTCCAATTTCTGCAGTCTTCTATCTTCCTCCTCCTGTGATCCCTGTTTTTATATGTCTGTTAAGTTGCAACTTTCTGTATTAGCTATGGGTGTCCAATTAATGATGTAGCTATAACAGAATGCTCTTATACTCGTGCTCTTTTCTGATATACCTTAATATACATATTTCTAACCTGGACATACTTTGAAAGAAATACAGAACAGTCAGGTAGAAATGCAGCTACCTATATTTAATAAAATGGTGCTTCTTTTTCAGTAAGTTTTGTCTCTTTGGAGGTTGCAGTAGAGTTGCTCTAGGCATTAGCTGCATAGGAAAAAAAAAAAGATGCTGAGTCTTGATATACTCTCCCTAGTATATCCTTTTGAGTTTTGCTCTTGTAGTAAAGACTAGTCTCAACAGAAAATCTATATGACTTGGCTTTGTTATCTGACATTGTGTTGTTTGGCTTTACGCAAAGGGCAGATATCTCTGTTAAAAGTCAAGTAGAGGTTGGTAATTGTAGTGTTTATTGAAAGGGTGAAAATCTTGCATGATTAGTGCTGTCTTGAAATTATCAACTTGCCATTAAATTTTAGATTTTCATGAGGATTTCAGAGTGCAATTAAATGGTGTTTTAATATTTATGTTTGGCATAATGACTGGTAAGGTTAATAATACATCAGAAGGTTTTGGTGTGCTTTGAAAGCTTGCAAGGGAAGGATCAGAACTTAATGAAGGAAGGGATATCACTGTGGATTTTTGCTGTAATGGCTCCAGTAGAGTGGTTTTACTTTTTATGTTTTCATTTATTTCTAATGTTCAAAGACTGTTACCAATCTTACTTTAAGTATTCCAACATAAAATCATTTCATATAGTCTGGTATAAAAAAAAAAAAGGCACCAAGTTGTCTTAGCATGCTGCCAGAAGCATGATATTCTCTTTTCTTGTGGATAGTAGCTGCTCTCTCATGTCTTCTAAAAATAATGCTTTACTGTTGAGTTCAAGTTTGATTCAAGTCAGCAAGAGCAGCTGGCTCTGCTCAGTGTTGTCTTGTAGTTCAGATTTGTTTCCTTAAACTGTTGGTTGGAACACCTTTCTCTGCTAAGGAGCTAATTAAAGATCTTAAATTGCTGTGATACAGAACTTTTGGATGCTTATCCAATCTGAAATTGTGAAATTCATATGTGAAATTCTCACTACTGAATTTCCACACAGTCTTGTAACTACTAAAATCAAGGTGCTTATTATACAGTAACTTTTATAATTAATATCTTGGCCTAGGTTATTCCCTCAAATGTTTTTATATTGCTGCTCTCTAAAATGCAGGCATACTTTATCTATGTACCATTTAATGAGGGGAAGCCTGTCATACCTACTTGCTTCTCCCAGGCTCTTTTAGAGCTTGCTTACCATCTCAAAATTATTTTCCTTAGAATAATACAGATGGTTATTTTATAAAAGTGCAAGAGGGAAGGAAGAGAGGAGAATTACATGGTGGAAAAAAGTAATTTTGCTTTTCCCTTTTCACTGTTGGTTTGGAGGTAGAAAGAAAACAACAATTTGTTTCCTGTCCAGTTATATGAAGTGAGTAA
This sequence comes from Nothocercus julius, assembly GCA_013398735.1. Lineage (NCBI taxonomy): Eukaryota > Metazoa > Chordata > Aves > Tinamiformes > Tinamidae > Nothocercus > Nothocercus julius. Next base: position 3,122,402 of record VZSV01000017.1, read on the forward strand.
TCTTTGTGAATTTAGTCTGGGCTAAAACTGCTGTGTTCCTGTGGCAGTTGTTGGCTTGGAGGCTGTTCCCTCGCTCTGCCTCCCTGCAGTAAGGCAGGGCTGCAGGTGAAGAGGTGTTAACGTTCTCCGGGGCTCCTCGCAAGAGCGGGGAGGACTGTTGTGCTGGGGCTGGTGCCCAGACTGCTCCTGTGAGTAGCTGGGGAAGCCCCCTTGGTGGAAGTGTGGTTCTGGGCTGGCCGGGCACTGTATGCCCGAGACACCTGGCGTGGTTTAGCTTTCTGGAGTGCTGCTTGGAGACCTCTTGGTAGCTCAAACTTTCTGTTCGCCTGGGCTGTTGGTTGGAGTTGGGTTTAGCTCGTGAGCACTGAGCCCCTGACTCACCCAGTGTGCGAGCAGCTGGAAGCAGCTTCGGCCTGAGTTGCTGCACTCTTTTGTCTAAAAAGAAGAGGGGAAAAGAAAGGGCTGGGGGGCTGAGGGGGAGGCTGGGGCTCATGCCTGGCTCTGCTTGCATTGCTGCTGCCAGGGCAAGTGCAGAGTAACGTGGCGCAGCTGGAGCTGCTGGAGCCGCTGGCTGGCACGGGGAGCAGGGGCCGCCGTGTCCCGCAGGCGGGCGCAGCCTGCGGCCAGCGCAAGTCCAGCCTAGCCGAGACGTTCAGCGGCCCCGTTAGCGAGGTGACCCCTGGCTCCTTGCCCTGCACGGGCTCCGACCACAGGCTTGAGGACGGGCTGCCTCGTGTTCCTGCGCCAGAGCTTAAAGCACCTTCTGACCAGCCCGCTTGAAAGGGGCCAGCTGCTGGCAGAACCGGGGCTTGCTGGCCAGCAGCCGGCTTCTGCCAAGAGGTTCTGTAGTTTAACCCCTTGAAGGTGGGCTCGTCCACGCGGACGGAACCCTGAAGGCCGGTTTTTGCCAAGCAGGAGCTGAGGTCAGCTTTCCGGCAGAGCAGGGCTGCTGCGCCAAGCTCATGCCCGCTAGGACCCCCTGGGCAAGCAGCGCCC
>VZSV01000017.1:3132032-3143783 GCA_013398735.1 Nothocercus julius
GGCGCGGGAGCCGGCAGTCAGCTTGAAACGCGGGGAGCGTGGGCTGGCCAGGAGGGCGCAGTTGTGTTCAACTCTGCGCCGGGCTGCGCCTCTCCGCGGGGGAAGGTCGAGCTTTTAGCAAAGTTTCTGGTTTTGCGCTCGCTTGCGTTTTGCGGAGCAAGCTTAGGATAAACGTGGAACGGGCGCCCGTGTGGCGCTGGCCGCTCTGCGCGCCCTTGGCGGGTACGGGTCGATGCGTCCTCCAGGTTTGACTTGCCGCGCCCATTAATTGCTGCCAAGTAGGATTTCAATTACTGCGTTATCCTGGAAAACACTATTCCTTGCTTTAAAGTACAGCTTCCTTAACAACAGGGGAACATCTGTGTATTTGGTAACAGCAGAACTGTTATCCTACATGATTCATATCTTGGCTCCCTGCTCCTGCCTCTTGTTTTCCTATGGAGCACATGCGAGTTAACTGTGGAGGGTGCCCTCTTCACCAGTAACCAAATGCTCATGTTTTCTCTCTGCAGAGGGACGAAGCACTGAGGCAGCATAAGGAGCTCTCTCAAGAACTGGTTAACCTTCGAGGAGAGCTGGGTAAGAATCTGCTTTTCTAATTGTAGCAAAAGAGAGCGGAAGGCGGGCCCTGGGGGCAAGCCGGCTGCCGCGGGACGGTAGCGGCCGCTGTCTAATTCCCTGCGGAGCGCCGCTCCGAGGCTTCGTCGCTCCTTTTCCCTGGAGCCCCGAGTGCCTGGTGCCGGCTTCGCCGAGTTCCCGGCACCGACGTGGCCGTGCGAGCGGGGCCTCTGCGCGAATTGTGTGTCCAGCACCCCGGCGTGCCCCCACAGCAAGGGGAGCGCGTCCCGTGCTGTGTACGGCGCTGGCTCCCGAATCATTTGGGCACAGTTTCTGGAGACTTGTTGGCAAAAATCCAAAGAAGCTATGAAATATGCTGCGCAAAACGGGCACTTCTGCCTCGGTGCCTTGGAGATGAATGAGTGTAAAATTAGCAGAAGGAAAAGCTATCAGACTAATGAGATTAAATCTTTGAACTCATCCCAGTGGGCAGCTATAATGTGCAACTGAGCTATGATGTTCAAGGGCAGGTTGTGCCAACCTGAAGCTTGGTTTAACCACATTGAATGTTAACGCGTATGTCTTGGACTTGAAGCAGCAGCATCTTCTAGAGTGCAGTAAGCCTTTGAATTGAAATTGATTGTGCTTGAAAACGCAGGTAGTCTTTTATAAAAGCACGCTTAGGATGGAGCCCCTTTAAAAAAAAAGTTTTGAAACGAAGTAATCTGTGTGGAGCGGTTTCAGATACGTCATTTATCACTGAGAAGTGGGAATGTTTGTTTTCACATGCTTCAGAAGTTGAGTATGGATGGTCTCAGCCAAACGAATGTGAGTGTAGGTCTGATTATGTGCAGCTGCTGCTTTTATTTTCCAGATTGGCCTTCCAGGGCTGATTAATAAACTGGGTATTCCCTGGCAGCTAATCAGCATGGAAAGCCTGGCAGGGGGATCCCTCCCAGCTCCACCAGCTGAGCTTGGCTTCCCTGCTTATCACTGTTTCTCAAGTCCAGCTTAGAACCTTATTTTTAAAAAGAAGCTTTTGGTGAGTTTTGTTTGGTATTGCACAAAACTGCAGATGTGTGGATGAGCAGTGTCACAGGCAGGGAGAGCCTTGGAGCAGCTGCAGAGGCTTGAGTACCAAAGGTAACAAATGCACTGCAGAAATGCTGGAATTCTCCTAATTCACATTTTTCTTCAGAGTTAGACTGAGGTTGGGAAGCTGAGGTTTCTCCAGAGCTTGGTGCCTTGGGACCCCTGTCCAAGGGACAACCTTTAGCTGCCGTTCCCATGAAGTGCCGGCTGCAGTTTTGCCGGAAGCTTTTCCTCCGCGGCAGGGCTGCCGTGGGGAAGGCGCCTGCTCCTGCTCGGCACGTGGCTGAGGGAGCCCGCGTGCAGCGGAGGAAGGGGAAGGAGCTGAGCGCGCGGTGCAGGAGGCTCCTTGGGTCTCTCTTCAGCAGCCGCCCGCGCTTCTGTGCCGACTTAACGATGTCCACAAAGCTGGAGTCTTAGTGTAGAAATTGGTTTCGTGTAGTCATGGTGAACCATAAAATCCATTTGTTTAAACTTGCTGAATTGCCCATTACCAGCGTCCTCAACGTGCTTTTGCTTGTGTCACCCTGGTCACTACACTTGGTCACCTCATAGAAAGCGGAAAATTTACCTTAGGTGATTAGACCAAAAAATAGCCCGTGCTTTTTGCTTCTAAGCACAACCCGTTGCTTGTCAGGGTGCCGAGCTCCTAGATGAGCCTCCCCTGAGCTTGCTTGGTCCTGTATCCGCTGAGAGGCTGCGCGCCGCTCCGTGGGCTTCCCGTGGCACGAGCGTGCCCGCCGAGCACGGTGCCGGTGCGCGGGGCCCGCGCCGCGCCAGCCCGTGTCCCGGGGCTCCTGGGACGTCGCGTCCCCCGCCGCGCCTGAGCAGCGGCCTCTGCCTCGCCTCCCTCCACGGGGCTTCCAAGCCGGGATTTCGGCCAAGCATCTGCCTTCGTTTCTATCTTCGTTATCTTCATCTTTAGTTTTATCTTCGTGCCATTCCCTTGTCTTCACCACGTCCCAGGTCTAGCCTATCCAGATATCTCTCCTCAGCATATGAAAGGCAATGTAGCTAATCAGAAAAACAACCTGTCCAAATCTTCAACTTCAGATTTGGGTTAACAACAACAAAAGCCAAATCTCACTTAACAAGGCACAAGAACCAAACTTGTGACCCTAGTCTAAGCTGCAAATAATCTGTCCATACCTATGCCTGCTCATCAGCTCTGTGCTCTCGCTGCTCAGTGGATACAGCTGACCTCGCTCCAGAGTGGCCTCTGGAAGTCTCGGGCGCAGCACGTCGCGGTTGACCCGCTGAGCTCGGCCCTGGCGAGCCCGGGGGGCGCAGAGCAGCCTGCGTGGCGCTCAGCTGCCCGGGCGCCTTGCGCGTGGCGATCCCCGGCTGCTTTTAAAACATGACGCGTTGCGTTTGGGGGACTGGCGCCCTAGGAAGGGGAACCTGGTGTTTCCTTGTAGTTTTCTGGCTGTAAGACCTGAACCTAAAAGCTTTGAATATAACTGCCTTTGTCCTGGGAAGCTGAAGCTGATAACCTAGGACTTCATTTGTCTCCTCTTTCTTTTCTTATTAACATATAAGCTATTGCACCAGCTATTCTTAGCTACCTGTTTAATTAGGTAAGTAGCAATTGCAAGGGCTGCGTATTTCTGAGACACAAACTAACTCGATTGCATCTGAGGTGGTTTCAGAGTCTCTCCTCGGCTGCCCTGCATGGGATCCCATTCAGCGCTGCCCCAAGCAGCCGATACAGAGCTCGCTCAGGCTGCGTGTTGCCTGCCTGGAAATGGCAATTCCTGAGCCTTATCCAGCAGCTGGGAGAGCCCCACACATATCCTGTATAGCCGAATGTCTGAACGGCTGCTTGTCCTTTCGCTTTGTGGCAATGGCACAAGAGAACATCATGTAAAATGCTATGTAGTTATCCTTTATTAATAAATGACTTTTCAAGTGCTTTGTAGGTTGGGATAAAAAGATAGAAGGATGAAGTGAATGTAATCTGGCTTTCAGGTTATGAGGATATTCCAAAAAGCTTAACTGATGGAAGGGTCTGTTTACTATTCCTGGGGGGAGGAGGTCCCTCCCCGAGCGGCCAGGCTCTTCCTCGCGTGCAGCTCTGTGCTCTGCCCTGTGGCTTAGAGCGTGTTCCCACTTGAGCACGCCCGAGAGCAGGAGAATGAAACGCGACCGTGCCATTAATCGCCAAAGGATGTCAAAAGGAAGTTGGTAATAAAAATGATTGGGCATAAGAATTTCCAGTATTGAGAATCTGCCAAAAACATGAATATAGTATTAGATTAAATATATAGATCTGTAGGGAGCTTGTATGGCTCCAGCAGGCTTTACTGGTCAAAGGAGCCTCTACATAAATCTTTCTGTGTGGAATATAAAGTGAGAGCAATAAAATATTACATGCTTCAACAAAATACCATGTTAAAATACTCCTTTTTTTTTTTATGCTTACTGCCTTTCCACATCCCCTAAACATATTAAAATGCTGCCAGTTCTGGTGCACTGCATTTCAGAAGGGGAGTGGGCATACTAAGAGTTTTCTTAGGTCACAGTTAGACTAGTCAGTGACCTAGACAATTTTATGAAGATAATTTATTTGGAAATAATTTGGATCTGGAAAAAAAAAATCCGGAATGTTTTTTTTGTGTTAGAGCTGTCGTTCTGGTGGCTTTTAGGGGAGCATAACTTGCAAAATGTTTGTGCGAAGCGAGCGGTTTGGCTTGTGGCGGGTCGGGCCGTGGCGGGCCGTGCCGCCTGGCTGCTTGTGTTGCTTTTTACGGCTCTGGAACGTGGAAAGCTCTGCACTGAAAGGCACGAGGCTGCACTGGCTGTTTAATAATTAACCAGTAATGTTAATTTTGCATGTTAGAAACAGCCTTTCCGATAGGAAGATAACCCTGCTACTTGGCTTCAGAAACGTGCTGTTATTGCCAGAGGTTTTGCCCAGAAAGAGTTAAATTCTTCATTTATAACAAGTGTTAGACAGCCTAAAAATGCATGTGAAACCTGCCCCTGTTGTTACTAAAACAGGGTATGAGAGAGTTATATGCCTGGCTGGGGCAATAAAGTGAGACAAACCATGAATGGCCTTGAAGTAAATGTTGCCAAGTGCAGCATCTCCTCTATCCATAAGTATCCTGAGAGCTCAGAACTCTTCATTGTTACAGACGGACTTGAAACCGCTTAATGGATAGGCGGCCGGTGCTTCCCCTCGTCGCCAGGGTTTGTTTTGCTCTCAGCCGCTCTTGGGCGCTTTGGGTCCCCGGAGCGGCGCTGGCAGCGCGGCGGCGGGGGGTGCGGCGGATCCCTCTGCTCCCGCTGGAGCGCGCCTTGGCGTTTTGCTCGAAGCTGAGCTCCTCTTTGGTAACAGAATGTCTTAGGTTGGATAGTCATTGGCTCTAGTTTGGTCAGTCTCGAGTCTGGCAGCATCCCCTTGCTGTGGCTGAGTGGCCGGTTTTAAGGATTTATTTGCCTTTTTTCCTCCCCTGTCTTGTCCCCAAGACAGCGTACGGTCACTGCTCTTGCTGTCGTGGAGGTGCATGGGGCGGCGCAGAACACTCTCTGCAGACGTGAGTGTCGGAGGCAGGGACAGCCCCCCCGGGCGCTCCGAGGGCCAGGAGCAGCTCTCCGGATGGGCCGCCGCGGTGCAGCCCTCGCGGTGCCCGGCGCTGTGCAGGGAGCTCGAGTGAGGCTCCCTGGCCCCGGTTTGGAGGGCAGGGTCCTGGCTGTGATCCTGCCGAGACCAGGCGAGCGGGCAGCGGGGCAGCACGTGGACGCCAGGCCCTGCAGCCTTCACCTTCCAGCGCAGGTTTTAAGTTCAGTTTTATTTGTCTTCACATAAATCCAACTTGCAAACTGGCCAAACAAGAACTAGCATGACTGTTTTCTTTAGTAAAGGGGTGGTTTGCTGTTTGACTTAGCTCTTCTGTAAAATGTTACGCAGCACCTCAAACTGTACATACTTGGCCACCTGACACTTAAAGGTAAAAGAATGATAGAAGGCAAATTCTTTTAAACAGAGACAAATAATGCGTGACTCTGGCCTTACAAATAAAGAATTAGGTGTCTGTTTCTTCTGTTTATTCCTCTTTGCTTTTAAAGGAAATGGGTCACTTCAGGCATTTTTGCTACAGTCATTTCAGAAGAGGCAAGTGAGCTGATTGCTTCTCAGCTGTACCCCTGACTCCGCCGTACGTGAGTGGATCAGTTCTGCATGCGGCTGTGTGATAGCTCTGGTTCCCTGCCTCTTCCTTTGCTTTATAAAATAAAGCTCCTTATCCCACAATAATCCCTTTTCCTCCAAAACATGTTCAGTAACTTTGCACTCATGTGCTGTGATAGAAGTAGGAATATTAATGTTTTATTTTTCTAAAGGAAGTGGTTATTGTTGAAGTTGGTTGAGGGAATAAAGAGGGCGTAATAAAAACCTCAGTGTTGGTGTCCTTTCTCTGTCTACGTACAGAAAGCCGTGATGGAGCTGTGCTTGCAGGGACTGTTCTGGAGTGGTTTTGCTGAGGCTTTAGCTGGGTTGTTGCTTGCCAAGGGATGAACAGCTCTGTCCAAAACTGCCCCCTCAGCAGACCTTTTGAGCAGAACCAGCACAAACCGCAGCCTGGTGGAGCTCGTGCAGGTGAAAGCTGGTTTTCACGCAGCGCCTCCCGCTCCTTCGCACTTGCTAGTGCACGTGCAGGTTCCGGGTGATTGGCCGTAAGGCCAAGACTTGGGCAGTTTCTTCAAGTTACAGAGTAAGTAGCATCTGCTCAGTTACTCCTGTGCTCTTGAGAGCTTCCGCAAAGTGGGAATCTGACCAGTAGATAATTTCAGGCAGCTGAGTTGGCAATCTGTACTTTAAGGTGTTGTAGTGTGTGTATTGTAAGGCTTAGACCAAGCTGTGCTAAGAATTTCCTGTGTTGCCTCTACCCAGACTCATGAATCTTGCCATGCTTTTATATGGAGTTCAAATTAACCTTGTTCAGGCAGTCTGCCAAGCAGCTATGAAGTGCTTGTGTGTTGCTTCTCCTGCTGTATTTGATCCATGATCAGGTTAACGTTCCAGTTGTTTTTTTTGTTGTTGTTGTTGTTTTTGTTTTTTTTTTTCCTTAAATAGATATTTATTGACTAATCTGTTTATTTTAAAGTAGAGGCTGTATATAAGCAATTTTCTTATGGTATTCAGTGACCATGACTTCTGTTTCACCTTGCTGCTAGCCCCTGGGTGCAGCTGGAACTGTGCAAGATGTTTGTTTGCAGCTCCGTTAGCAGTAGCAAAATGATTGCCGTCATTAAGACCCTTCTGCGTGGAGTTGTGGATGTTAATTTAAAAGTCAGGAGTACAAGTTACTAACTTAGACCTTGCCTACCCCCTGTAAACATGGGGAGACAAACCTAGGCTGCTCTGATAGCTGTCCTGTGGTTAATATAAATGGAAAGACGTTATTTCTTCTGTTTTCTTACCGCTCTGCGCTTTGCCTGCATCTTGTGTATTTAAATACCTTGGGGCTCTGCGTTTCGGATGGGCGCTTGGGTGTTGGTACCGCCCGTCTCGGGTAGCCGCGTGAGGCGGGAATTGCTTTTTGGCCTCGCTTGCTGTACTTAACGTGCAGAATGGATGGGCTCCAGGGCAAGAGGACTTTCCAATTTAGCTAAGTGGTTTATACAGCAAAAAGTGAAGTACTCTGAGAAATCCGCTACTGAAATGGGATCAAATTAGGTGAAGTAGTAAATCCAATTACCATTTTTATTAGAGCACTCCAGTGTCTCTAGTGTGACATTCATTGATGCATCTTTTATGTCATGACAAACTGGCACATTTGTGTTCTTCATATGGGTTCCTCATGTAACTCCAGATTCAAATAACGCTCAGCCTAAGAAGCACTGAACTGCAGATTCAGTATTTTTATGAAGATCTTAGATTATTTTTTTTTAATAGGGTAGGAGGCATTAATTGATATATAAATTAGATTTGGATAATGCTCTTGTGCAGAGCATCATCTTTAATCCTTGGGTCAAAGGCTAAAGGTGAATTGATTACTTTTGCTTTTCTTCAGTAACCACTTCAGCAGCTTGTGAGAAATTGGAGAGAGACAGAAATGAGCTGCAAGCTGCTTATGAAGGATTTGTGCAAAAGTTAAATCAGCAGCACCACAAGGATTTAGCAGAGCTGGAGGAGAGGCTTAAACAGTTTTACACTGCAGAATGTGAGAAACTCCAGAGCATCTGCATTGAAGAAGCAGAGAAGTACAAAGCACAGCTACAGGAGCAGGTCAGTGACACTTGAAGTAGAAATGTTCTCTAGTAACTGCTTTCTGTTGCAATGACCCTGCAGCCAGTCCTGTTTTTGCTAATGATGGAGTTGGTTGCTTCATCTAATGTGAAAGTCCACTTTATTGTAACTATAAAAAGGTACTGCACTGAGCTCTCCAGATATTGATGTTTAAACTTGGTGCAGATTCTTGATGTTCTGCAGACTCTGAGGACCTTTGGAGCTCTCCTGGAATTTTGTATCACCTTGAGTGTTAGGATTTATAAAAACGCATCTGGCCTGGGAACTTTCTTTGCAGCAACTGTGTTTGAGTTGGTGCATCACCCTGTTGGTATCAGTGAACTATAAGGCTCTCCTCAGAGTGCTGAATGTAACATAGCTTCTCACATCTTACACTACCTTTGAGTGCTTCCTAGACTATCCAAAACACGCACTCGGCATGCTGCCTAAAGCCATGGCCGTAATGCTTATTTAAACATCAATTAACTTGTTATGCTGCAGAGAAGGAAATCATGTCGTCATATTGCAGGTGGACAACTTGAACGTAACACATGAAAACTTTAAGCTGGAACTTGAAAGCAGCCACTCAGAAAAAGTAGAGGAGCTAAAAAAGGAATACGAGTCTTCTTTTTCAGGCAAGTATTTTGTATTTAAGTACGTGCCGTAGAGTTCTGCTAGTTCTAAATATAAAAATACGGCTTGTCAGCAGTATATCCACTTATTTGTTCTTGGCAGTCAACTGTGTTTGATAACACTGTCAAAATTCCTTCTTTTGGAACAGAATAAAGTTTATTTTAAATTCAGAAATGATTGTAGTGCTGTTATAGTTGAATGAAGCTTTCAAAACATTTTAAGATTGGAGTTCATTTCTTTCAGTAAAAGACATGTCTAAACTGCAGACTACTTAAAAATCACAGGGTACCGAGTAAATTGTTTTTATAAGGAGCACCTCAGAATTGAAACCCAGGAAAAGTGGGGCTCTGCACTTTCCAGTTACATGGGCGCGTTTCCCGAGTTGAGAAACGCTGCTTGCGCAGTACTGGGTGAAGGTTGTTTTCTCAGGGCAGGGGTGAGTGCTCAGTTCCTAATGTCTTTGCATTTGAATTGACTGAGGAGGTTTCTTTCCTCTGCCCCACTCTGCTTGATAACCCAGTTTCTAATGAGACTTTCGCCCGTCCAAACTGGTGACGTTCCCGTGCAATCTAGAAGCCGTGTCTTCTGCACGACATCTCCAAAGTGTGAAACAGTATAGAGGTGAAATGTTTTTATAGAAGCTTTGGGAAATGCAGTTTCAATTTGTTGTCCCTCCTTTCAGAAACTTTTTTTTTGTCAGATGAGTTTTCCTTGAGTTTCCTGTGTGAAATTCCTGTTTGACAACTTTCAAACTTGACATTTAGTTAATGAAACTATGAGCATGAGCATCCAATTTGAAGCAGCAATAAATTGGATACTTTGTATATCCATATTGTGTGAAGTGACCTGTTCTTTCCATGCTTTGTGTAACTGACTGCATGTCTATGTTTCTCTTTTCATGTCTTATACAATATTGAAAATCTTCAAAAATAATTTGTTTCAGAGCTCAGGAATGCCCACGAGTCTGAAAGGAAGTCGCTACAGGATTCCTTTAAAGAGAAGCAGGAATTGCTGGAGGTGCGTTAAGGGTTTGAGACAGGGCAGCAGTGTAAAACCTGCAAGGGAATTTGGAGATACAAACCTAACTATACCATATCTTTTTTCCTTTCAGAAAAAGATTGATGAATTAAAATGTGAAAATTACTCTCTAAACGAGAAGTTGAAATCAGAAGAACAAAAACAAATAGCCAAAGAAAAAGTCACTCTTGTAAGTCCTGATGCTCCCAAGTAAAGCAGATGAAGGAATTCCGTGGGCCTGCGGTTATTTCTGGGGAGGGGGTGGAGGGGGAGCAGGGTTTCTGTGCAATGTGGAAGGTTTGCTGACTGGTCTTCAGTGGTGCAGGTGTGTGCAGTAGATGACAGGGACAAGCTCATACATTAATATACATTGTCCTGAGACACACGCCTGAACTAGGTCGGTACACAAAGCAGCACATGCTCTGTCTGCGTCACGGGGAACCTGTGAGCACAGCTGGCAGCTACGTAACGGTCTCGTTTGCTTTCTGAGAATGACAGGTAGTTGTCTTTGGGAATTTATAGAAGGACTTATAAGTTAGCGAGGTTAAACATCCAGATCAATTAGTTGCTCCTAAGATGTTATTGCAGCCAACAGTCTTGCCTCTGTTTCAGCAACCATCTTGCTTGTGAGCTGCAGGGCATAGATACTTATTAATATTTGCTTAAATGACTTTGCTACCAGAAATATTCCTCAAGCACTAGAGTGTTGTATAGGTGTTTCTAATGGTAACATTGATAAAGCTGTTAACTTGACCCCGTTCAGTGTTTATCGGCTAAGGTAACTGGAAAGCCTCAGCACGGCAGGGAGGGCATAGCACAGCTTTCCACATCATCAACAGATGCTTTAAAAGCACCCTAATCAGTGGAGGTTGCCTTGTATCATTACTTTGAAATTCACTGCTTGTTTTTGAGCCTTTAATTTTTTTTTTTATTTTATTTTATTTTTTTTTCCCCAAACTGATTCCTGCCTGTTGCTGATGTATCCTTGAGAGAAACTTCTTGGTCTGCCTCTTTTTTCAAGGCTGCTGCTATTTGTGGGGCCTGTGGAACTGGAACAGTGCTTGGAGGTTTTTCCATGTGCTGGAGATGACTGGCCATAAGTGCCCTTGTCCTTCCAGTTTGAGCTTTAGTATCGCTCAAGACAGCGCCTTCTATCCAACTGCAAGTACCCGGCCCATCCTGAGAGGGGGGAACGGCAGTTAGTGTAAGGCAGCTTCATAAGCTTGAAGCTTTTCTGTGCAAAAAGCTTAATTCGACCCAGTAGATTCTTCTGTGCTAAGTATAAAAATTCTGCACAATAAGAAAATTGTTAGACTTGTGAAGGCAGAAGTGTATTTTTAACTCTCCAGTTTTATCTAAGTAGTGTCACTTGATATTTCTGCAGGGTTTGTGTGTTACGATTTTGACAAGAAAAAAAAATTGTTTTTACAAGAAAAAAAAGTTTCTATCTTTGTACCTGACTTCATGCTATGTAACATGGTGGAGGAGATGTAACTTTAAAAAGGGGTTAAAAAAAAGAAAAAAAAAAGTCTTCAAAAGTCTTCCATATCTCCTGATTTCTGCTGTGTAAATGCATAAAAAGGAAGTGCAAACTTAGAATTTCTTTACCTCTCTGGACACAGCAGCACTTCCACACACAAACTTCTGTTTAAAAGTAGAAACTGGACAAGAATCACAAATGCCATGCAACGTGCGGGAGACGACGGTGCCCAGGCGGCCTTTGCCTTAGCTGTGTGCGGCCGCTCTCGCGTCCCCTCCCTTAGCAGCGCAGCTGACGCTGTCTGGGGGCTGCAGCCTCCGAAACTGCATGTGCTCCCTTTACTGATGGGGCAATGAAGTTGTTACTCAACGCGGCGCACGAGGAGTCTTACCTGAATACCCGAAAACAAGGTCTGCTTGTTTTTAAAGATGGACTTAGTTGCACAACGCACTTAATCATTGATGGCCTGTTTCTGTTCCACTCCTGCAGCCTGGAAATGGGTTGAAACTTAAGTTTCCAAGTGCTTAGTTTTCCTTCCTCCGCTCGTGGTAGTGAGAGCCTTTGGGAATGCCCACAAAATGAGTTTTGCTGTGACAGCACGAGGGCCCCTAGATTCACAGGGGTTTGCCTCTCTTTGTACTAAATTGTACATGCTTTCTTCCAAGGCAAGCTGCAACTGTCCTAAGCTGAGGAACAAGGAAAATCAGAGGGGAAACTTGGTAGCAGATTTCTTCTTTTTTCT
>VZSV01000017.1:3151668-3166963 GCA_013398735.1 Nothocercus julius
AAAAAAAAAAAAAAACACCTCCTTTGAGAAGGCAGTTTCAAAAACTGTATGTATATGTGGCTGTTACACTGGAGCAAGAGTGGAGGATGATGCACGAGTGCACTTACTTTGTCTTTTCCTCTTTTTCCAAACTGTCATCAAGGAAATGATGCTACCCCAGGAAAGGTGGTGGTGTTAAACAAGCTGGAACAGGTGGTACCATCTTCCAGCTGTCAGATATTTTAAAGACATTAATTGTTCAATTAGAGGTGCAAAATACTTTGAAACTTAAGAAGTTGGCACAGCTCCTGCACATCAAAGGGAAAAGCACTATGCTGATAAATGAAAATGCTGAAAATTAATAAACAGATGGTACAGCCTTATCCAGAAGCCCAGGGATTGTAAAAGTTGCTTCTGTCAGATTAAAGTCTTGCCCAGAGAAAAATGGTAGGAAGTCCGTATTCAGCCATTATACGAAACCATGTCTCACCTGTTCAGTCATTTGTGTAACAATACAGTATGCAATTTGTTAACCATCTTTCTTAAAGTTGATTATGGGCCTGCCTCTTTGGTGTTCTATGTTGGTCCTACTGCTATGCATAATGTGTAAGTTTTTTTTTTTTTTTAAGGCCAAAAGTATTTCTGGGATTGAAGGTGCAGGAACCTAAAACAGTAACATTTAACAACAAGCCTGTTTAAATCTATTTTGGCTACACTGATGGTTAGGTTAATGAATTATGACGAGCTGCCACTTTTACATTAGCAGTACTTCCCTAGTGGTCACCCCACAACTCAGCCTGCGCGCACAGGCTCAGGCGTTTGGTTCCCCTTGGGCAAAGCAAGCTCCCCAGCTTGGAGGCTGGGCTCAGAGGCCCTCGCCGTTGGCTCCTGCTGCCCCCACAACGAGCTAGGGTGTGTTTGTCCTGCAACCAAAGTGGCTCCCCTTACTGCTGCTGTCCCGCAGATGGACGCTGCTGAGCAGCTCTGTACTGCAATGGGGGATGCTGCGCTTGAGCCTGAGGAAAGAAAACCATAAAGCTATAAAACCACTGCTACAGTTACATGGGGAGTGCTGGGACCATCATGTTCTTACCTTTTCTCTAGGAAGCCTTTCATTGTACTTGTAACTAAATCCAGGGTGAGAGAAGCAGGTGCTTTTTTTTTTTTAATCCAGATCTTGTTTTGTGCAAATGAAACATCTTTCCTTGTCTCCTACGTAAATTAATACAATCAAGTTGAACTAGCTTGAGAACCTGAGAAAACTTCTGCTCTATCAGCTATTCTATATTCTAGTCATGTCATGTTTGTTTTTCTTCCATAAATGGTACCATATAAATAAATAGTTTTATCTTTAGCATGCAGAAATTATATATGTGCTACTGAGGAGTAAACTATGTATTAGAAAACTATAAGAATCCACCAACATAAGGAAAATCCATCTTACTCTACCTCTCCCAAGTCCCTGTTAGCACCTTGATTTATATCTATTTATTACTGGGCTTTCCCAATATTGAGAACGTTATTTATGTCATATATATAAGTGTATATACACTTTTATATATATATATAAAAGTGTATAAGTGTATATACACACCCATACACACACACATACGCACACACACATTTTTAGCATGTTCAGAAATTTAATTATTCTTGCAAAATAAACATTACTATGGGTGAATATGGTAACTTTTAACATGTACAGTACTTTAAAGTTTAAAATTGCACAGCACCAGAAAAGAAGATTAAATATCTTCTCAGTTTTCACACACACATATAAAAGGCACAAAGCCCCCAGCAGGCTGACTTTGTGAAAGACTGAGGAAAAAGACTATATGCAAAGGAAAGCCCGAGAGCACCTATTCCTAAATGTAATTAGCCATGTACACGTTCAGGCTTCAAGTTTAATACTTACAGGAGTTGTATCTTGCAGCTGACTACTGCCAAGTATAACGAACTCTACTCTGGCCTGTGCAGCTAGTAAAAATGGAATGTACTGATGTATGAAAAAGAAGTGTGATAGAAACACTACTAATGAAGTAAAAGGCTGAAGTGACAACGTATAACAGTTCAGTCCACGTCCAGAAGTCATTCCTGTCAGTTTAGTTCAACTTTAGTAGCTACTGTTGTTTCTCCTTGTAGGTTTTGAGCTATACAAATGTAGTTCCCGGCATCTCTTGCTTCAAAATCTTCAATAACAATAATACTCTTTGAGATTCTTGTGGTATGGCCAGTTCCTCTGTTGATCAATCTCCAGACATTTTGGATAATCACAGGCCTCTCAGACTGTTTAAAAAACAGACACCCCCGTAAGGAAATAAATACATAAGTGTGCAAATGGGATTTAGCAACCCTGGAGTGAGAGCTGGGAGAGCAGGAGTCACCAGCTGAAACGCTCAAGTGAGGAAACTGAAGGTGCCGGGCAGTTACAGCAATACTTCTTCATTAGGTGTTGCCATACCAATAACTCAGGCCAAATAAGTATAATGGCTCTTCCCCTCTAAATGCACATGCTGTGACTCTTTACACTAAGGCGGTGACTCAGTAGGCTCTGCCAAGTGAATGATCCCATCATAGCAACATCTTGCTTCTGGTATTTGATCAAACAGGAAAGATATTTCACTGGATGGGGTGGGAGGAAGGTATATCAGGAGAGAGGGGTGAAATTGTTTTCAGACACTTAACGTTTAAAAAAGGAAGGCTGCAGTGGGGTAAATCAGCTGAGCAATCTTTACCTGGTTCTCTTTTAGCATAGCAGTAGTTTAATAAATATGATTTAAAGCTCTTTCCTCCTGTAGTTTCAGAAAGACTGTATTAGATAATGTAAAAGCAAATAGTAAAAAAAAAAAAGATGCTGAGAACTACTTTGAGAGTCTTTTGAGATTTTTGGTTTTCTTCCTCCTTTCCAATACTAAGCATCACAGGATTTTTCTTTTAACACGCCTCAGCTTGCCAACCACCAGATGAAACTAGTCTTTACGTAGACTAAGAGCCTTTCCTGCCAGCTTGCCATTCAGTACCTCTCATCATGCTGACTTTTGGTACACTGATGCCCTGGATAAAATTGGTAGGTTAAAGAGGTTTCTTGGAACCCACCTAATCTTGCTTTATGAAATACATGTATTAACTTTTTACCAATACAGCTGCTGCAAGGCTTAAGATAGTAGTTGCAAGAGGATATGTTAAACATTTATCTAGAATCAGGCTACAGTCTTGCACTTGCAATTGCATTTGCAAAAGGGACCAGTACAAGAAAAGCTGCCAGTCCTGTTCATGCTTCCAGATGAATCACAGTGCAGTCAGGCTACATCTAGTAGGTGGCAGGTGTTTACCCTGAGCAAAAACTTTTATTTTTCCCTACAGTCTCTACCTTCCTGGCCTGAGCAAACTTGCAGGGCTATAGATTTCAATTTTGTCAAGAGGGGTAGGCACTGAACTCTGTCTATTCACTCTCAACAATTACCTCCACTGTTAGACTACCCAATGCTGCTCTGGCTTAGAGAGACCAAGCTGCATTGCCATCCTGCCCCCTTGTTCCTGCCTTCTGCACCACTCTAGCAACAAACATGAGGAACAACACTGAGACCCCTCAGGTCCTGTCTGAGACTTTCCTTAAGGAATTGCTGCCAGAGGCCAAGTGTCTCTGCAAGGGCAAACTGAGGGAAGGCTGGGCTCTGACGAACTTCATTTTTGCTAAGATGAGCAGAGCTCTGCAGGTATAAGCTTCATTTCTGTGACACCTCTCTTCTCTCAGGGACAGGTAGGTAGGCTGATGTGCAAAAAAGAGGTGTTGCCTCCTCCTGCCAAGCACACCTGAGCTAGCAGGAGGCAGACACTGCAATCTGAAAGAGTCTCTGTTCCAAATCTAGGCATTAATGGCATTCAAAGGACAGCATTTATCAAGGGCAAGGCACTTCCAACAGGGCAGACATCTCATCTCTTACCTCTTGCCCTGGGTACTGCCAGCTGAAGTTCACGTCTACATCTGGCTCCCCAAGGACCGTGCAGACGATGTTAATGCTCGCACTGACTTCTGCTCTATTGGACGATGCCGCAATGGTGGTTGAGGGTGGGCCCTTGGGAACTGATTGAAAAACAGTGGTGGGAAGCAGGGAATCAGTTTCCAAAGTGAAATAGACTAATAAATTATAATCACAAGGCATTTTTTGCCTCAATGTGTTTAATGCAAGAGCTAAGTGACATGAAACTGGAATTTCTCCCCCCACACCAAACTAGGAACTTGCTGGAATTTATACCTACTGTTTAATCCCATGTACTTTTCACCTACATTTTTAAACTTTGATTACATTATTTATTTCACAATTTTTATTTTAAGAATTTGTTTTCTAAATAGAAACAGGAAACAATATAAGTGCATGGAAAACTCCATCTTACCTTCGACATACAGTAGATGATACTTGATGGAAATCTGAGGTGCTCCCTGTAACTCTGCTTTGCAGTAGACAATACCTTTATGATCAGAAGTAGGATGCTGGTAAACAAAACCCTTCTTCACATCATAAATAATATTAGTTCCATCTGTTTCGATTTCTTCTGCTGGAAATTCCCTGTGCAGAGTTACTTTTGCTGAAGGAGTAGTAACACGGCATGGGATGACTGCAGGCTTATCTGGGTTCAGGTAGACAATCTCAAAATAACTGGGAGTAGGTACAAAAAGTTCCCCTTTATCTATGTAAAAGAGTTAATATAGTTAGAATAGTATTTATGTCTCGGTTTAACAGAAAGAATAGAAAATATTTATGACAGGCTTTTCTATAAGCAACACATAAAATGAACTCAAAGTATTTTTACTTTAAATGCACAAAAACGAAAGAAAAACAAATGCTTTTCCACCTTGAGAGTTCACATTTGCATAGGTTGGATTAAAAACTCTAAAAGAAAACAAAACAAAACAAAACAAAACAAAAAAACAACAATCAAGGCAGTCTTCATTGTAGTCTAATCCCTTAATGTTAAGAAAATCTCAGGAATTTCCTTCATGTATCCAAACACTCATCTGGATCTATTTCTGTTCATTCACCCACTTTTAAAACAGTTAACATACAGACACACACATACAGACACAGACATACAGAGAGGTAAAATATAACAACTGCTAGAGGCATTCTTTGGAACTATAGCCTTTTTATAGCTTTTTTATTTTAGGTTAAAAAAGTTTGCCTTACTGCACTGGTAAACAGGTGAAATACATAATGCTTTTAGATCGACTGTTAAGAGACTATTTTTATATTTGTCATACTGCTTATAAAATATAAGGCTTAAATTCCTCTCTCTAGCATGAATATATTATATAATAACTTGATTGAAATGTTTATTCTGGTCTTTCTGAAGGAATGTATCCTTGGAACATTAAGTGTTTCTGATAAATGGCTTCTGTACTGTCTCATGGCTCTAATTTATCTCCAACACCTACTGCAAACAATCCTGTCTTAGCATTTGGTAATGAAATATTTGCTAGCTAAGAATGCTTTAGTTCTAATCAGGCAAAGGCTATGCTATGACCTACCCAGCTGGTGTTCAGACTAGAGCTAACCTCAACTCCGACTATACAAGGGTTTATAGATTGTACGAGGGTTTATAGAACGCTTGGCCTCTCAACATGAGGCACAGACGACCCTTAGGAGGAATTTTGGCCCTGTAGAGATCAATGCATGAGGTCAGGATTTTGACTTTAGAGCGGGTGACTATGGCGAGAGGAGGAAGATATGAAAACATGGAAGCCCACGTGGACACTGGAATGTCATGGCAGAATAAATCTTTTACATAGATTTAGTTTATCACGATATATTTTCAAAAACATTCTGCGGACTCATTTTGTACATGATTCTCAGAATGTGTCAGTACTTTCAAAGGCATTTGCTTTCCACTGCATTATGCATTATTTTGGGCAAGCATTTAGCATAATCCATAGAGAAAACATTCATAAATCACAATGAACAATAACTACCTACTCATTTCACCAGCAGTGTCCTCTTTATCATCTACTAAAAACAATGAAAATTGTGAAAGAAAGAACATCCTGGCATGAAAGATCTCATGTATATTTTTTATTCCTGTCTTACTAGCAATAATAATCCCCAAACAAGTTAATTACCTGAGAAAAAGATGTATGTGGAACCCATTTTAGTCTCATCCTTCCTGCACTTGTTACCACTGCACAGCTGAAGCCAGCAGCTATATTCACCCGTGTCTGCTGCAGTGGAGTTTGTAAGGACCAGCTGCCCGTACCTGTCAAGCTGCTTTATACTGGGGAGGGAAACAAAACAAAAGGTAAGGCACAGACAAGCACAGGTGTGTTTCATCTTATACATTTTTCTCAGATCATTTCTACTTACTCAAAATATTTTTTTAAATCCTATTTTGCGATTGACACATCATTCTCCTTCATGGCTATGTTTTAACTTCTCCTGTTGACCCAGCAAAGCCTTGCACAGAAGAGCAGTTTTACTGACTTCAGTGATCTGCACAAGCCCTTCTATGCCTTGGGTTTGTGCCCTGGCTCTTGGGTTCCTTCCAGCTCTTGCTTGGAAACTAGACTGCCACTGCCGTGCACAATATGCTTGTGTACATTTTGTCCAGATATACCCTGTATTTTCACGTTTCAACTCGACCTGCATGCATTTCAGACTTTTTTTTTTTTTTTTTTTTTAAACTCTGTTTACTTCAACTGTAACACTGTTTCAATGGTATGGCTGCATACGGCAAAGATACTTAAGGACAAGCATTTTTAAAAGTGCTTATTTAATGATTTACAGGTGCTTTCAGCATGACAGCTTTCTTGCACTAACACACCAGCCCAACTTCTCACTTGCAAACCCTGTCTTCCAGACCCTCCGTTTCAGCTCAGGCCAGTAAGCAGTCTAGGCACTGGCTCCTCTCTTGCCCTAAGCTATGTCACTGGAAGCCAGTAATTGTTTTCCCCTCATTACAAGAGTATTTTGGAACATGCTCTTGAGAACTGTTTCAGGTGTGGCATGGTGAGGTAACTGTAAAATTTAGTCTGTGTTTTGTTATTTCAGGGAGTTTTGATTTGTTATTTTCTGTTACCACTAATTTCCTGTGTATGTCTCTCAGGGGATTTAAAGTTGCAAACCAACTTAGATGTTTATGCTGACAATGTCTCTAAGGGTCAAAGGTCCTATCCATAAAATACAACAGCTACAATCTCAGCTTGTTCTGATTTATTTTCTGGTTTGCTTTCCTGGCTTCTTGTACATGGATGGTGTGTTACAGTTAGCTGCATCTCCCACGTTGCCTTCTGATAGACTGCAAAAGTATCCATGCAACAGTACCAGTTCTCAGCAAATCTTGAGAGGAAAACCCTGAAATTTCTGGCTTTTCCTGCATGTTCAGCTAGTAGTCTGCACTATCACCAGCAAGCAAAGGGTCATGTAACCCCATACTCGCCTTGAGCTGAGGCCAATAGCTCAGGAATTAGAAACACCCCAAGTGCCCAGAGCAGATGGGGCTAATGGAGAATGGCCTCTGCCATCAAAGGCATCAGGCCCTCGGAGCACAGCCTTCCACCACCAAGCAATGTAAAGACCTGCCAGAGGAAAGAAGCAAATCACATTTCCTATCTGCTAACTGACTTCTCCTATATAACCTCATCTGATTGCTGTTTTTGTGATCGTGTAATTATGGAATAGCAGCATTTTTCATTTTTAATATGTGCACCAGCTCATATCATAAATTCATTTCAATCTTTGAATGTACTTCAACCATTTCCTAATCTCACAAGAAAAAGCCTACTGTGTGTCAGCTCAAACAAGGAAGAGGAAAGAAACTCCAAACATGTCTTACTACTATTTTTTAGTTTCAGAGTTCACACTTCATGGGCTACATGACTACGCTGGCATACAATGCTTTGCAAGTATTAAATGTCAATATGACAGAGCCACCATTATGCTAGAACATTTCTGCCTCCAACAGTTAATGCAGACTCTGAAGTATAGCTTGAAATCCCAACAGGCAAAAATAAGGTCAAAGATAATTAATTGTTGTACAGTGTGTTCTACTTAACTGAGAACAATCTATCAAAAAATCAATGGAAACTGCCCAGTGAAGAAGTCATCCACAAACAGGCACTAACCAAAACTGGCAACTGAAAGACTAGAAATGTTGAGACTTGTGACATGACCATGTGAGGCAGACAAAATAGACTACACAAAGTAAACCATGAATGGTACAACTATTTCATTAGGTTTTTAGATGCTGAGAAATACAACTCAAAAGCTATGATTTGGTATGTTCTACATATCACTAAGTAAAGATTTTGTATGCAAAAACATCTCAAGATCATTTAAAGAAACTATTGAGCTACTTCAAAATCCTATCCCGTATATTACTCCTATTAAGCTTTAGTTAATAAGAACCCTGTACTTTAAGCTCAAAATATCTTTGCCATAACAAGTTACGTCAAGTTTAAAAGGACAAAAAAAAAAAAAGTAGAAAAAGATCCAACAAGACAAAAGCCTAGTACTCATAATGTCACTTAAAAGTATCTAGCAAACCCCTGACTCATACTGACATAAGAGAGCTCAATGGAAGAGAAGTGTAATATTTTACTGTTTAACACACAAAAAAGCCCCTCCTAGTTCTCAAATAATGCCCACTAAGCCCACTGGTGCTTGTGTCCATTTAAAGCAACGTAACTCTGCCCTGTACAACACCCCCAGGAGCCTCAGTTCTGTTAGCCCTGCACATGCTCCTGCCCACGCACCTCTCCCGTGCACACACTCGGCGTGGGAGACACAGCCGTTCCCTTCCTGCAGCCTTTGCCACTCAAGCAGGTCCACCTAGGCTGCCTCGTCAGCTGAAGTTCTGTGACAAATACAGTTGATCTGGGGACACAAGAGAGTCACGCTCCAAACAGGCAGAGCAGAGCCTTGGTGAACTTAGATTGTCTTTATCTAGAACATGTATTACTATAAAGCACAGAAAGGGGAAAAGTGCCTGTCCTTATTTTTCTTTCACCCTTCTCAGTTTTTGATGCTTCTACACTGTAGATCCATTTTCTGCGTGAACCTACAGTCATTAATATGTTTATGAACGGAGCTAGGAAACAGCATTCCTGCCCTTTCACTCTGGAAGTGCACTTGCTACCCTTGACAGCTAAGGGACCAAGATTTCAGGCTATTCTCTTCAGGCAGCACCAGTATCTTGAGGTATGTGCCCTTAACTTTCTATAGCCAGGTTTGCATGATTGGAGCTTTCTGCCCAGAGTGGCACTACATGCTACAGTCTCCAAAGCTATGTTTATCATTGTAGTGCACACTGGTATTTCCTCCAGTTTGCATTGTGAAAAGAGAGAGGTCCTCAGTGGGCTAAACAGAAGAGACAACCACAAATCCGTCCTTTCCCCCAGAACCTCTACCTTGAACGATAAAGTTTCCCCTCCCTTCCACAGTTGCAATTGTGGTAGATGCTGGAGGCCTTAAAGCCTCCTCTTGCAGTCACTAGCTTTTGGGAGATGTAAAGAGAAAACAAAAAGCAAAGTGATTTTGGGAATCTGTTACTATTCCCAGCAGGCTAGTTCAAAGGCTACATCCTTCCTATTATTTAAGGAAAAGCAACAATGAGCTGCCCCCGCACCAACTATTGCAGGAACGTGCAAATGAGTAAAAGAAGGAATGCTGGTCCCCAGCACAAGGGTACAAGCTGCCTCTCCACCTCCATATCCTGCAAGCCGGAAATCTGCACTTGCAGAACCACATATATAAACAAATCGTGCCAGCAACATTACTTGCAAATGAAGAAAGTTTAAGACCTATTTAAAAAAAAAACCTCAAACAAACAAACAAACAAACAAAAAACCCACCCACCCTACAAAAACTCTCTTGATAAAATTTTGCTGTCAACTTTGCTACGCTGGGAAGGTCAAGTCCCTATAGCAGCTGATATACGCCACCTACTGGACTAAATCCAGGTGAAAATCCAGGTACAGGACTAAATCCAGGTTTACAGCAAAAGGAAATAATTGATGAAATTAGCCACAGGAACTTCCGCTATAAGCCGTTGATAGAAATAAGACTTGCTGCTCTAACTTACTATGGCAGAACTCCTGCATTAGCTACAAAAAGCAGTTCTTGAACTTTCTAGCTGTCAGGGATCAAGTAAATATTCACTTAGAGAAGAATCAGCTCATGCATTTCTAAAAGATGCCTCACTCACAAATGAGATCACAGCACACAGAACTATTATTTTTTAACCCTATTCTTTGAACAAACAAGTAGACAGCAGAAAAAAAATATGCCTGAAAAATTCACTAACTGGCAGAGATTTTAATGTAGCCTCATGCCTATACAGAAGTGAAATGGATCAAGAGATGCAGATAATCTTGGTTACATTTACAAACAGCATACAAACTTCTGCTTAATTTAGGACAACAGGACAACATGGACGAAAGACAAATACCTTTGCTCATAAACTCTATGCTTCACTCACCTAATAATCCAAGAAAAACTCTCTATGGCTCTTTTTTAGGCTATTGTTTGTAGTGCTCGGTACTTCATGCTCCTGTTTCTCTTTCATAGACACACAAATCACCATAAAATATCCATTGAAAAGAAGCTCTAGTGACAAAAAATGTGCCTGTGGAAAACACATACTCCTTAAATCTCTTTCTCCTTTCAAATAAAAAATAACATCGCACATTCAGTCTACATTTAGCTATGCATACTGTGTTCAAGAACTGTGAAAGTAAAGAAATTTATGGTTTGTTAGTTTGATAGTTAGACCAGCTCACCTGGTGGGAAAGAGGAGGAGACAGTGCTCAGTTCCTCTTCCTGCTCTAACAACTATGCAGTTTCCATTAAGATGTCACTAGATGAAAAAAGCCTTCCTGAACCCAAGGTGACCCAAGGTGTCCTCAGCATTAATTATGTCACACTCCTTTCACAGTCCTTCCTTCTGCACCTTGCAATCACTTGGCAGATAAAGGTAATTTTGATAGGAAAGGTGAGGAATGCCCTCACTTGCTCCTTAGCATAAGGGTTGCTGTACTCTCCTGCAAGTTGAGAGACATGGGTTTGAACCTCTGCAGGGAAATATCCTTCGTGTCTCTGGTGCTGTCTACTAGCACAACCTTCTGATGGATGCCCAGCTAGCACAGCTCCAAGAGTAGGTCTCTATAGAGCAAAATGGTCTGTAATGACTATGTGACATCCACACTACTCATGTTTTGAGAGTTCTGGTTCAGATTAGCTCTAATGTGGTTCCCTGTTAGTGGCTGGAGCCTTGGAGCACTTCTATTCTACAGTTGTTTGCAGGGAGTTCAGTTCACATGACTGCTCCAAAGTGCGAATCGAACAGCAGTAATTGGAGATGCCTGGAAGATTTGTTTCATAAGCGCACGCTCGTCTCTAAAATCAAAAGTTGTGTCTGCACAAGTCTTTTAGTAAGATGCCCTAAATATTAGGCAGCCAGAGGAGCAAGCATTACTTTTTCCAAAAGAAGAGAAGCGATCCTGTGCAGCTATTTGAAAGAGGGGATTTAAGGCCATTGTACCCAAAGCAGACTGAAGATCGCCCCCTCAGATTACCCACAGTAAAATGCCTCAAAGAAGCTTAAGAGAAACTCAAAGAGCTTCGCACAAATTCTTGTACTGAACATTCTATTGATTAATCAGGGGAAACTTTCATTTATAAGATTTCCAGATCACCCTCATAAGAACCTTTCTGGAGCTCACATTCCTCAGCAGGGTTGAAGCATCACCAAAACCTGGACTTTGAGCTTTTTTTTTTTTTCCTGAGGCATAAATAATACAATTTCACGGAACACATCTATGCATTCTGTGAGGAAAAATGTTGTGGAGAAATAATGAATTAGAGGGGCACTTCACAAAGAAGCTATACATTTTTACTGCAGGAAAGCTTTTAGGAAGTCAAAATTATATGACTTTTAAGTATTTATTGTTTTGAAACTATTATTTAATATGGGTAGAGTCAAGCATTGAGCTCAAAATGCACATGTTTGCATGTGTTGAAGGATTTAACTCTTATTAGAGACATTATAACATGATCTAAAGGTGTGAAATACTTCCTGTTTCCATCTCCTGAAGCAATGAAAAACAACAGAACTCAGGCTCTGCTTGACAGAGAAAGATGTCATGCTATGGAATGACTTACAGACTGCAGCAAGTAACAGATTTTTAATCTTACTGATAATTTACTCTCCTTGTAAGCGAGACACAAAGTACTTCCAATTCATACATAACTTCTTTTCCACTAGTTTTACACTAGTTACATTACAGAGATACTAGGACCTGAATCAGTTAATTCTTGAAAGATAAGCATCCTCTTTTACTGACATTAATTATCACCGCCAACTATCTTGATCATTAAAATAAATAAATAAATAAAAAAAACCATGGTGTTAAAGTTGGTAGGAGAAAAGTTCTGGAATTTTCTTCCCACTCCTGAAAAGAAAAATAGCTTACCTGAGTCTGGAGTCCTTAAAGGTGTCTAGGTAGGAAGGATAACTCCAGCTCACATTGCTGCCCTTACACCGCAGTTCTATGCTTTGTCCTGCAGACAGGCTGAGAGTCGCAGCTAGTTTCTGGAAACGGCCCTTATCCATCACCTGTGTCAGGATGGACTGGGATTTTGAAGAGGTGTCAGCAGGTTCTCTCTCCTTCATTTTGGGGATTTTGGGCTTTACTTTTTTGCTGATAGGCTTAATTCTGTTTTCCCCTGGTTCTTTGGGGCGCTTGCTCTTTGCAGATTGCCCAATAACTAGTAAAATAAGGAACAGACAGCAGTGTTACTGATCAGAAAAGGCTCATATATAGTTTTCTTATATACATTTTTTCCTTACTATCACAAAGTTTTGCTATTAAGAAAATTTATATTCCCTTGTAGAATTTCTTCTTGATCATCTCTTCCTACAAATATTCATAAAAATGAATATGAGTTTCAGTTTCCATGAGTTTGTGAAGTCTCTGGCACAACCTGGGCAGGAAAGCTTTCAATAACATGTGGAAAATCTAAAGTTATACATGACAGAGTTTTATATAGACAACTTTGTAAGACATAAGAACTTGACGAATGGGAAAGAGAAGAAATGGCACCATTTCTATCTGAAGTTACTTCTGTGATTTGCTGTCTTTTCTGTTCCCTACGCACCACTACACAAGTTCTCCATTTTCTTAAGTACGTCATGCCCATCAGTTCTGCATAATCTTTCACCATCCATGTTGCCATGAGAGAGACACAGGTCAGAAAATCCTTCTTGTTTTCACACAGCAAGGAGTATAATAAATTTGCCCTGTGTTATCTGCTACAGATGCAAATCCTGTGTGAATACAGTTAATTCACTTGACTTCAGAAAACATTTCGACTGCTTAACATGCCTGTAGATTGATAGTGGCCTTTAAAAGAAAGAAAGAAAAAATCACAGATCTGTTTTGATCTTGACCCTAAACTGCTGTCCTCAGCACTCCATAAACTGTGCTTGACAGCTGCTTTGTGTTAACCACAGCTTTTTCAAATCAAGCTGCATTTTATTCTACAAATCAATCAACAAGCCCACTCTGGACGAAAAATAGCCTTATTCTATACTGGGTTAGCAAAAATTAACATTATTCACTATTAACAGCAGCAGTTCTAGACCTTCTGTCACTGATATCTACAGTCTAGGTATGAAGAAAGGCACTGTAGTGTATCACATTCAAGCTTTCTGATATGCTGACCACCCCTAAGCACCTCCACAGTGAACACAAATACATACAAATAATTAGGTTTTTAAAAGTATGTCCTTACTTTCTGCAGGTGCTCTTTCTTATCCTTTGATCCCACCAGCCCTACAAACTCTATGGACATCTCTCCCCACCCCGCTCAGCACAAGAGAAGGAGAAAAGAATTTATAGCTGTTCTTAGACTTTTTCAAGCACTCTATGCTTGATTTATTTATTTTAGCTCATATGCGAGTTAATGAGCCTACTCATCTTAGGTTATTCCCTCTTATGAAATTAAATGCAACAGTAATTTCTATGGCTTTTACTATCCCTGCAAGAATACTGAAGTTAGAGTCTGGTCTTCTTAACGTAACACCTGAATCCATCCCTGAGCGCTGCTCAGGATCTGGTCAAGAGCTGTTGCTCTTCTCAGGGGCTCTCCAAGTAGCTGCTTTATGGAGTAGCCATTTGTAGCAACTAAAGATTTAGACTCAGCATCACATGCTGATGTATGTGATTCCGCCTACATGAGGGTAAGTGATTTCTTCCTTAGATTGTTCTCTCCCATCTCTGCGGCCCCTCTGATTTTCTATAACACATCAGTCCTTTCCTCTGTCTGTTGACCACTTGGTGGTCAGTAACAAAGTTGTATTTTCTCTGTAGCTCAGCTACAGTCCAGGTGGATCATATTACATTTACCAGAGAAGTTCACAAGGCACTTGATTTCACTGCAGCTTTCTTTAACGTTTAGTGCCATTTGCCCCTTGGGGAGAGCTGCTGATCTTTCCTACTTAATTTATACCCAGGTATTAGAAAGTCTCATGGATCAGCCTGATAAACCTAATAATGATGGACATTCTCACTTCCAGCCACCCGCTCCAGGTCCCCACTATACTTTTCAGGTTGACCTGCAGACACACATAATCCTTGATCCATCCACCTGCTTTTGGTCACCATATTTGAATAGGACTATTTGCTTAGACTACTCTGCCATTTCTTCTGCCAAGCTGACACTGTTCTTACACCCCAAGAGTGTCAGCCCAAACCATGTGCTCTTCTATGCCTGACAGCCTGCCTTTAAGAAATGGTTAAAGCCAAAAAGCTTTCACAGTCTTTATGAGCCAGAAGCCTGGCATTCATTTTCTCTAGGCAAAGGTTTTCCTTTCCATACAAACTCTCTCTATTCCACAAGTGTCTCTAGCTCCTAATGAGTCTCAGCACTTCCCTCTTTTGCCCCACTCCCAGCTACAAAGCCAAACTGTCTTTTTGACACCATCCTCTGTGGATTATAGTAGGGGCATTTCAAGAAATCAGAGGAGTTTTACGTTTCCTGCACACCAAACCAGGGCTTGCCCCTCTCCAGCATCTCTCTTACTTGTTAGCTTCCAAGCAGACCATGACCACACCCCTCCTCAACACTCCCTAAAAGTCTGTGCAGCTATCTCCTGATGCCAGCACTTTCACACCCCACAGCTCAGTCTTACCACAGGAGAACATATATGTATGCCTGATAATTAAATTAACAGGTAGTATAGCTTATCACCTGGGATCACCATGAGGCAACAGTGTGCCCTCGTGGCCAAGAAGGCCAATGGGATCCTGGGGTGTATTAGGAGGAGC
>VZSV01000017.1:3169686-3201155 GCA_013398735.1 Nothocercus julius
GGAGCCGCGCGGGGCGGAGACCGTTGGGCCCCCAACGGCCGCGCGCCGCTGGTAACGGCCCTTCGCCCGCTTAATTTCTGGTTCAATTTCTATTAAAACAGAAATTTCACTGTAAAATACAGCTGTTGGTTCCCCCGCTAAACTGCTTACATGTTACTCTGTGACTTATTGGCAGTTATGATTCACATCACGTCAAAACATTAGCTATCTGGCATGTTAATGATACTAAGTCACTACATCGTTCTGGTATTTCCCAATAAACCCTTTGGTCGCAGTTAAAATGAGAGCTGCAGTAGAAAGTAGGTACAAGTGGAACTGCACTTTATTTTAAAAATATAGAACAAGCGCACAGTTGCTATCCCGTGAAGCACGGTAAATAAGGAGCAAGACCATTTCCACCAGAATTTGGAACTAAAGTTATTACAAATATTGCTGGTTATAATTCTACTGTAAAAGTGAGGGGAAAAAATAAAACAAGCACCGTCTTCTTACACATATGCTACACACATTTTTACATTCATAAAAAAAATCAAGACTTCAGGCTAGAGCACTTAAAAGAAATATAAATTTATAGTTTAAGTAGCATCATCCTATCTACATTTTAAATGCACAGCAGCACGAAATGCAGATGCAGTCTATATATGTATGGATGACATACGTATAAACAGAGAAAGGTTAAAAATAGATATAATTACATTTTTTAAAATGGTGAACACATACGGGTGAACTTGTATTGTCTGTTAACACAAAGGAAAAAAAAATCCCCCCGGCCATTGTGGGTTCAAATACTTTTTGACCTTTTTCTCGACTCTAGCTAAACTCCCTCTGGGGAAGCCGGGGTTTGCCTGGCCCGAGGCTGGATGAGAACGTGCAAAGACATCAGAATGTGTCCAAATGACAATAAACATGCACGTCCATACACAGAGTTTGTCCCAATGCACGTCTATGCACAGAAATGCTTCAGTTTGGCTAATGCTAAGAAGTTTTGACTCTTAAAATCAAATGAAAAACAGATTGGGAAATGGTAAAGTCACTCTATTTAGCTTTGGAAAAGTCTATCTGTTTAAAATGAAGAGGTTCTCAAAACATACCAGAAAGAAATATTAAAGATGGAGGAAATTAAAAACAAATATAAAGATCCTTCCTGTAAAATATTACATTTGCTCGACACTGAATAGTCCCAGTGCTTTAAGTGAGCATACATTAATTTGTACAAACTTGCGGGTAAGTCTGGGAAGAACGAGGGATAAGAGCATTTAAGGTGCTTTTTTGTTGTTTTGCTGCTGCTGTTGTTTTGTGTGCGTGTAACCAGGTAACACATGGGAACCATCACATGAAATGAATTTCCACTGTATGAAATGCATCTCAGTTTGATTACACCTGATTAAAATGATTGCACACTCCCATGCAGATTTCCTGCACTGCCAGAGATTTAACCCATTTTGTTTATCTCAAGACGCTTACAATGCATCTGGCATTGGCACTTCTGAAAAGCTCTGTGAAAATAATCTGCATTGTATTTCTTTTAAAAAGGTGTATAACATTGTATAAATGAAAGGGAAAAGGTAGCTAGACTCTTACATTCATCATCTAAGAAAATAGAGAACACCTTTAAAAAAAACTTCACTGTATTTTGCCTCTAAATTTTTGTATCATTTGAAGTTACTGCATGGCATAGGTGAACTATTCCATAATTAAATTCTTAAGTAACTCCCTAAGTAGTCCTGTATCACTATGTTGACATTTATTACCAATAACTCCCGAATAGCAGGTAAAATAAAGAGCACAACATAACATGCATAAAATGACAGATTTGAGAAAACAACTTGGCAGGGAAAAGCAAAACTATTTACAAAATAACTATGTACAGGATAACAGACAACACAATCTCAGGTGCCCAGTGAAATTTCCTATGGCAGAATTAGGAGTAGAATTTGGAATACCACAAAAGGAACACTTCATAAGGTTTATGCAGAAACGGTTTATAACACTAATGTCTCCCTGAGGGATAACAAAGAGATTTGTCCTCCCTTGAATATGCTTTGGCTTACTTTACTAAATCCAATTAGATAAAAATAATTGCTGTATCTAAAGGCACATCATGAATATAACATTTTAAGGATTTCTTTCAGAATGAAAGAAAAAAGTACAATAAACTCTCAGGAATAGATACTTTATATTAATACATATTATTTGCACAGAACAATTTACAATATGAACAGCTATGTTAAAACAACAACAATGATCTAATTTCATTGGACTTGTGTTTTCAGCTGCTTTCCTGGCAAACACGGACATACTTGTGCAGTGACCAGAGCACAAAATCAGGGGTCGTTTCCCACACGCCTCCTGTGTAAGAAGTAGCATGGCTATCCTTCACGTGGCCGGTTCCTGCAAAGTCCCATTAAAATGACTGGAATTTCAAGATTGCTATACAATAAATATCTTAGTCCTGGCATATAGTGATCTTGCTTAGCTACTGACTAATAAAGACATTAACTATACACGTATATAAATAAGCTTTGCACAAACCAACTTAGAACACCCAATGACTTTCCTTTAATTTCATCAGAGCTCGTTAGTTAAATGGATATTTCCTTGCTACAGCTGCACCCAGCCTTCCTCAGCAACATTTGTACAGTCACATTCTTTCAGTTTCATACAATTAACTCCCATAAAAAAGAGGAGAGAAATATTCATATAAATAAGGGAGGAAACTGTCTATACACAAAGTGCTGACAAATCTATTAGGTAAATGAGCTGGGAGGATTAATCCGCTCCATCCCTAGAAGTCTTATCCAGCACTAAGGCAGCACTGTCAGTCAGAAGGTTATTATGGTGACAGTATCCCTTCGAAGGACAATTCCAGTGCAGTATAGAAATTATTTTAATCAGTACATCGAAATAACCACGGGCCAGTGGCAGACAGGTGCAAACGCACAGCCCGGTGCAGGCGCGTGCATTCGGAGCGGCCGAGCGCCGTGCTGCGCGAGAACGGCGGCCTCCGCGCAGCCTCCCGCGAGCAGCAGGGCCCGCGCCTCGGCAGCCCGGCCCGCCTGCTCGCTGCGCGGGGAAGAGGGCAATTCCCTGCTCGCCGCACGCAGCGGCGCGGAGACCATTTCGCAAGAGCTGCATTTCACTGGGTGCTTGCACAGACCTCGTGCGGGAGCCTGGAATGACACCACTGATTTGCTCCAAGAGCGGGGCGCTTTTGCAGCCGGGGATTTACACGTGCGGCGGGAGCTAAGCAGGTAAATACAGTACAACCGTGGGAGGAGCTGTGGTCTTTACAGACTAGTAGCTGAGCGGAAAAACTTCTCTATTTCAAATCCTTGAGGGATTAAAAACAACAGTGCAGACTGATTTAGTCGTTTTTGTTTATTTTAAATAAAACTTTTCCGTTGATGTGTGAGGATTACTAGACTGAATTCCTTTTAGTGGCTTTGAAGGCCGTAAATTCTAACATTTCAAACAAGAACGTATGGTTCTTCTCTCATGCCTTCCTGAAAGTGGGCCTCTGTTGAGAAGTACGATTAAAACAGCAGATCCAGCTGACAATGGCAGCTCCTGCATTCACCAAATGGAGGTATTGAAACTCAACAATAACTCAAAAAAAATCCTGAAAAATCCTCTTCATTCCTATTATTACAAAATATTTGTTTAGAATATCATCTGTTTGTCTTAGTCTAATAAGACACTTGAGTATTTCTGTAACGGCATCATGTAAAACAATGAGGAATTGCAGAAAGAAGAAGCTACCAACTCAAGATGAATTCTGGAAGGACTTTGCTATGTCAAAAATAGCATCACGCTGCCACCTACCCATAGTCTCTCCTCACGCTCTGGGTCCCATCTGTTTCTAAGGGCTGCCAGTCTTCAAGAACAGTCCTTAGGACAACAACAGCTAAAGGGTGTTTTCTGAAACCTCAGTGAAGAGATGGGCATTTTTCTTGTATGCTTACCATCCACTTCCTCAGAGGCGCAAAGGCAACCACAAACGCCCTGCTTCACTCTCCTGGCAAGTATTTGCCGCAGATTTTCTCTGAAATACTATACAACGGAGACGCTGCCCAACAAGAGAAACAGTAGCGCAAATCTTTCCAGATTGCTCCTTTTGAGTAGCCGGTAGAGGCCACTAGTGCAACAGCACAGATCTCCCTCCCTGTCTTCCCAACAGTGCAAGACGTTCAGGTCCCAATTCAAACCGAAAAGCAAGAGATCAGCCTGACAACAAATCCATTCACCACAAACCCTAGTGCATTGCTAGGGGCTCTATCAAAAAGCACTTATTTTTCTGCCCTTACAAATGTATGCAAGTTCCTCCCTTACAACATCAGAACTCACCTTCAGATTAAAAAATCACCTGAATCTACTGCCATCAAAAAGAGAGAAAGCAAGAGAGACAGGAATAGCTTAAATATTTTTTTTTCAAAATTCTAGATATTATAAAAAAAAAAAAAAGGTGCTTTTTTTACTATTGACCAACATAGCTCTCACAGGATATAAAGTTGTTATAGCTAACAACAAAGATTAATGTCAATGATTAATGCAAGCACAGACTGCAACTCTCTGTGACAAAGTTCAAGACTGTTCCCTCTAGCTTAAGGGAAGTTAATTTTATAAAAGGCATTCTTGCAAAATAACTCTGTATTGTGTAATTCTGCAAGATATTAAGCCTATTATTTGCTGAGAAAAGGTGTCAAAGGTAATATGATTTTTATGTTGACAAAAGAACTGCCCATTTTCACCAGATTTAAAATACTTGTTCACACAGCACTACTACAATATTTTGGTTCTTTGCCTAAGTTATCTTTTGGACATCCTACCCACATAAATGGGTTTATGGATTTAGAGTTGGATTGCAACATACGTTTAAGGGAAGGTAAAGCACTGAAACACTGTTTTAATGAAGAATCTTTAAAAAGCATAAGTCTCTGTTTCACCTCCCCTTCTACCAGAATAGAAGGCTGGGATTTTATGCATTAATTTTTGTGAAGAGAAGCAATGTGTAAGAACCAGAAGTAAAAACCTCAGCACATGACAAAGGATGCTGCTGTGTACCAAAGTGCTAAATGTATTTGGTACACTGGTACCAAATTAATCACTGATGAAATCTGGGCCCTTCTGAATCAGTAGCAAAACACTTGCTAAATCACGTACCCAAGTCACTGTCCACACCGTGACCAGTAGATTATTTCACAGGTGCTTTAGGAGAAAATAATATAAGTTCTCCTGGGAGTATTATTTTATACACACAGCAACACTAAAAGGAAAGAAATTCACATAAGATAGAAGTAGCAATCTTGATTACTGTTCAGGGACACTAGAAACCATTAAAGTAGCTTCACTATTTGAGTTCTCCAGGAGCACCTATTAATAAGGGTAAGCAACCATCTTTTTACTACTTACATATAAAAATATTTTAAATATCTGCTTTTTGTATAGAATCAGATCTGTGCAATAAACCATTTGTTTTGCAAAATGCTCTCCAGAACTACTTGCCAATCATCTCCCATTAGAATTAATTATATAGAAAATACTAGGTATTTTAATACTCAGTGAGCTAGTTGCTTTGCTATTTCAGACACCATTAGACGGTGACCAAAACACTTAGGAGAAAGAAGAAAATGTATGAAAGGCACTTGGGTTTACAAGGCAGGGTAGAATATTGAGAAGTTCTGGCAGGTAGTTCTACAGTTCTTCACATTCTGTTATTGCCAGTGATTTTGTACGATGGTTCAAACAATGCATCCGAATTTCTACATGCCGAAGGGTACTTTTCTTCTTTGCCTTTTTAATTTCAGTATTACTCTTCACGCTACCAGTGCTGAAACGATGAAAACAGATCATCAGTTTGTCCAAAATATCAGCCTGGCGCTGTGGTAAACACTTTCAAGGGACACAATGTTGGCTGGTGAATCTTTCGAAAGGTCAGTCAGCAAGTATATTGTCAGTTTATTGTTTAAAAGACTTATATGTTTGCATAGATTAACATTCACTTGTCCTCTCACGTGCAAGAAATTGATCATTTTCATTTGCATTTTCCTGTTCATTCTCTTCTTCCACAGGGTTCTTTTCTTGCATCCCACTATTCTCTGAAACAGAATCTTCATCTCCTTCTCTAGGATGGCCTTCAAGACTGTGTCTGATGCCATAAGCAAAGTAA
Source organism: Nothocercus julius (assembly GCA_013398735.1). Lineage (NCBI taxonomy): Eukaryota > Metazoa > Chordata > Aves > Tinamiformes > Tinamidae > Nothocercus > Nothocercus julius. The sequence goes on from VZSV01000017.1 coordinate 3,175,853, forward strand.
ATGAGGAAGCCTTCCCAAAAAAAAAAAAAAAAAAGAAGGTTTCAAGCAAATAATGCATTAAAAAGTAGTTATTTTTTACTCTCTGGCTGAGCCCCTTTTCCAAAACAAGTCCCTGTTTCAGCTATCTGCATCAGGTAAACTGAAACTCATGCCTCAGGTCTTCCTTGTTCCTTTGGAAGTGCTGGTGCTCAATTCCAGTGCATCATTTTTCTCTAATTTATGACTCAAATAGGTCAAGGAAACTACTATCTCCAATTTACAAGTAGATCAAATTAATGTAGCTTCCACATTTTAAAAAAGAAAGACTGATGTAGTAGGAAGGAAATGTACCACCAGCTCTCTGCTCAATTTTAGCTATACTTAAGAGAAAAAAAAAAAAAAAAAAGTGGCCTATTGGATTTAGTCTCTATAAGTTTGATTAGTTTCAGTTCCTCACAACTGTATTTACAATTTAGGCTCTGGATTTTTACCTCTTCTGAGGCATTGGATTGTTTTGACAAGAAACATCAGATGACTATTAAAGAGTTATTTTCAGAAATTCAGAGGAAGAGAATTGAAGGATCTGAAAGAGTTACAATTATTCTTAACACAAGAGGTGACTGAAATGAACCAAGTACCTACCAAATGTCATCCAGAAGCTAAATCTGATCCAAGTGTCTCCACTTAATTGTACCATCAAGTAAATGTTCACCAGAATGCTGAATGCTGGCAAAAATGGCAACAGTGGAACCTGAGGGGAAATAAGTAATAATGTTTGTAGTATTAAATACTATAAGAAATAATATTAAGAAACATATTTCAACAACTAATGTCAATCTTGAACTATACGACACAACTAGAGGTGACAGACCTACTCACCAAAAAAGAAGTGGGAAATTTTCTTACTGAAATAAGAAAATAAATAGTGAAATTTTCTTTTTCCTTGGGTTTAACCACTGATTTCCACATATATGGAACTTTTAAAATATATTTAAAATATATTCTCTAGGCAGTGAAGAAAAACTTTCCAGTTTGTATTGAACACATACTATCGGATTCTTGCATCTACAGCTGAAAAATTTTAGCTTAATTAAGTATATGTGTGTATATATATATATATGCATATATATATAATATACTATACATATCACTTCTTTCCAAATTGTCCCTCCCATCAGATTCCTTGATCTTCACCAATATACTTAATTCTTTCCCATTCTGCATGTCCCATTCCCATTTCTGCATGCCCATAAGATAACTAATCTCAGAACAGAAATAAAAGCTAGAAGTGAAAGGCTGGCACCGTGGGAAGCAGAAATTGTGTGGGGCTCAAATCATCACATGCAACATCAACAAACTGGTTCTAAACTAAACAGCTTTTCTAAGACTTGGAAAAAATGAATCTTTTTCCAGTTAAGTCTAAACAGAGGTCTAAAATTACTGTTGTGTCAGATTAGAGCTCAACGTTAGGTTATTCACCATAAAGGCCACTTTCTGCTGGTTCTGAGGCTGCCTTTGGATGAGGAGAAGGGTAAATATGAAGAGTGCCACCAATGCAGCAAGAAGACCAATACTCCAGGGCTCCACGTTAGCAATGAAATGAGTCCCGTATGTGGTGAGAACACTTAAGCCACAAACCAAGAATGCTGCGTGAAAAACAAAATAATGGAAATAGAAAAGAGGTCACTTAAGATCTCCACTGAGAAGGAAGAGACTTTTAAAAATGACAGCAGACATTCAGCAGTATGAAATGCTATAATGAAAATGCTTATTTGAAGGGAAATATATTAGTTTATAAATCAAATTCATCAAGAATTAGAAACTCATGCTCCAGAGTAACATGTTAACGATGACTCCAAAAAGATACATTATTACCGGGTTTTTAATTGTTCTCTAATAAAATCACATTATTTATGTTAGTATATATGAGTTTGGACAGCTGAACACTCACCTAATAGACCCACTAAAAAGTTCACAGTAGTTGCAGTCTGCTCTGTAGGAAAGCTGGATGGATTAATCAGGGTCTGAAGTCCAAAGTGATTCTCTTGTATCATAGTTATCTGTGATTCACATACTATAGATTCCCCTTCTGATGCAGCCAAAGCTGCTTTTTCTGTAGAATATTTTGGTTGCTCATAGGTTAAACTGGGTTGGTATCTATGCATAAAACAGAAGAAAAAAACATAACGATTAAGTTTACTTAGATGTTTGAAAGAATATACCCCTAGGAATGTATCTAAACGCTAAATTCTCTGCAGCAGAGCTTTTAAATTTGTAGGAACATTGCAGCTGCATGTTCTTAATCACTATCTCAGACCAAAAAAATGCAGCAATGTCTATCATATCAATATATCAATGTTATTCCATCACATTACAAACACAACAGATACCACACTTTTACTGGCAATTATTTACAACCTCACTCATTGAGAGGACACGTTTTTACTTTCTTCTGAGACTATCACATCTTGAAACATTAGTCTAATCTTACTAATTTATGAACTAGGGTAATATAAAGCAACTGTTTATAATGGTCCATTCTTCTAAGTTCTTCATCCAGTAAATTACTTGGAACATGTATGTCTTTCACATAGAGCTCCTAAAATATAAGAGGCCTGGTACATGGCACAGATCATATTCAGATGCAAAATATTGTTGATTATATTTTGGACCTAAGCTTACAACTAGTACCTTTGGTGCTGATGCTTGGATCAATTCTTTTGGAAAATAAAAAATGTCTAGATTTCATATGAAGTTTGGATTTGACCAATTGCTATACTGGTATTACAATATAGCCATTCAGTGTTTTCTCAAAGGGTCACTGCTCTTAAATGCACACAGCTAATTTTTAAACATTTAACTATATAAAAAAAAAAAAAAAAAAAAAAAAGGCATCATAAATGTCAGTTCTGTTTGTATACTGAAAAACACAAAACATAGCACAATAGAAACAATATTTTTGACTCACCTAAGAATGAGGACACAGGCTGCCACAAGTGAGTAAGCAAGAAGTGTACCAATAGACATCATGTCCACTAAAGCCTTTAGGTCAAAAAGAAATGCCATTACAGCTTAAAAAAAAAAAAAAAAAAAGAAAGAAAGAAAATGCAAATTTGTATGAGGCTGTTATATTAGAGAGCTAGGATTTACAGTTTTTCAGCAGTGTGACTTTACATGGCTTTACAGACAGCAACATGAATGAAATTGCGGTAATCCATAAACACACATTTTAAGTCACAGCCAACACTTGCAAACTTAACTTCCTACAGCTGGGCATCTCGTTCATATGGATATGCACAAATGAGCTGTACAGCCATGCTGTATAACGAAGCAATTTGTACTCGACTTATCTGGACCTAAGTATCTGCATGCATGGCTTGCTGAACTGGAGCCACGTAAAAAGCACATTATTACAGATTAAGGCTCTGTTCCTGCAACAGAACCTCATCGAAATTGAGAGGATGGCTCCCACTGCAGAGCTGTGCAACAAGGATCTGGCCCAGTAAGATATCCACATGTTACATTTCCACTGATCTGAGAAAGAGCTTGGTGCAAAGAGCTTTCAGGATTTCTCTCTAAAACCGTGTGTTATTTTTTTAAAAATTGACTTAAGTTCAAGTGGCCTTCAGAAAAGTCCAACAAAATCTCACAAGAATAAGTGTTCTTAAGATTACGGAAATGAGAGGCAGAATTTTCCATAATATTGAGAATAACTATAGAAATCCTTCTTACTTATAAAACCTGCTTTTTGAGACTCTTGAATGTAATGTCCCTTTTGGTCTATGCTGTCTGCACATGGACACACATAACTCATCAAGAAATCAGTACAAGCAGTTACTGAAAGAAAGGCTGATTAATTGATTTGAAATATATGTGTCCAAAAATCTTCTTAAAATATTTGTATTTTATTAATATTTAGATTCAGAAATAATCTGAAAATATTTAATCTTTTGATTTACCAGTTAATTTCAACATCAAAGGAAACCATCAAATGTAGCCTTTACACATTGTGTATATACGCACCCACAAACTTCTCTATATTGAGAAGCTCTATATAATATTTTTATATTATGCAGAAAGGTTGTATGTGTGTTAATGTACTTTTAGGCAGGTGTATAATTGTCCAAACACCGACACACATTCTCCTGTTTTTTTTGATCCTGATGAAGAAAATGTGATTTTATGAAAAACAAACTACTTTTACTAAAATTCATAATATCTGCTATTCTCTTTTTCTAATGAAGGAAAAAAGACCATCTCTTTTTAAATAAAATGGGTGTTCATAAATCCAAGAAGTCAATTATGAATCAGATTTCTAAAAACCTCACTGCTTAGTATGCTCAGATGAGCATGAGTCAACACAGCTGAAAAAGAACAGAACCTATTATAGCCTATTACACAGTATCAGTATTTAATTTTTAATCCTCCTAGCTTTGAAAGGCTACTTTCTAGCCCAGAATATTTTATATATTAAAACTAAATTAAAAAAAAAACAAAACTTGTATGCAAGAAACACAGTGTAGCTTTTTCACTTCTCTCAGTTCTACTCCAGTCATAAGAAACAATGGTAGAGAAATTTATGAACTGACAACGAAGCATTTCTCCATTTACCACCTTTCACAATCGCAACTCCAATATGCAAAAAGTCACAATAAAACCATGTGACAATAACTGCCTCAGCTCTAGTTTTGACCTGATAACTTTAATTAAAAGGCCAAACATCTAATCTTCTTAACACCCTTTAAACCTATGAAACTATCCATGCTAGGAAAGTCAGATTATATATTATAAGCTGTTGCATACCTCTTTTCTGGCAAAAGCACTTAAGACCACATGTTACCAAATACACATCTTTTTAAAAGTAGAGGAAAAAACTATCCCTTCTCCAGCAGTAGATAAAGTTATCTTCAGGTAAATTTCACACAGTGAATTCCCCAACCTGGCTTCGAAGCAGTTCAGCTGACTGCTTGGGCATACCCAAGGTCTGGGCTGTGCACCCCTACCAAGCAGTTCACCAGCTCCTCACTAACACAGTTTTCTTTCCCCTCATCGTTACAATGAATTCAGATAAAGACACTGATTTCATCCCATACAACTGCACTTCCAAATTATCACATAGGGAGAAGTCAATCATATAAATTGAAACTAAAAGCCAAAACAATAAAAACAAACCTATGTGATCAACTTGGACTTGACCCTCAAAAATGGGAATTGATGCTAATGCTTCAAGCAGGAGCTATGGGAAACATGACTGTGCCTTGCCACATGAGTACCAAGTACAAATACAGTGCACAAGCCGTTCCAGCTTTGGAAGTGGCATCTGGGGGTGACTGTAAGTAATAATGTTTTAAGCTGAGTTCTGAACCTCTTATTTGGTATCACCTTTGGCCAGGGTTGCTATCTGTTAAAAGTCAAGGTTTTCATATTTGAATTAGTTTTAATTTAAGACTTATTTATTTGTCTTTGAGTTAAATACTTCTGGAACTTCTAACTTGCCTATGTAAATAGACAACTCACTGAATTAACACAGTGAAATTTGGGCACAACTACATATACCTCTGCAAGAAGTATTGACATTGACAAAAGTGAAATAGTTGCATGAGAAAATATTTCCTCTGTGAAACACAGGAGTTGGTAATAGCTCCTTAAGTGCTGTTTTGCTAAATTGTTTGTAAGCATATATGTGCATGCATATATGTGTATGTGCAAACAAACATACCTCCCTCCCAAACACACGCACACCCCAGCCATGATTTGATAAGTTTGTACCAAAACAGTATGTTTTTTCCTTTCAAGGAAAATGAGAAAGTATTTATGCATGTACTTTACACAAAAGTTGATCTTGCTACAAATGTAGAGTTTTTTTCTCGTGTCTCATAATAAAAACGTGACCCGCTTTAAGTAAAATGCTTATTCACAATAGAAGGGAGGCCAGTATTGGAAAAAAAAAAAAAATCAGAGTCATTTTGAATTCTTTGACATCAGATCACCACCACCATGATTGGTATGATTTGGAGTTCATACACCCTTTGATTACTCAGTAAACTTATTCCCATGTTACATGCAAGGGAAGTTACACGCAGCCCTTTTCAAAAATAAGAATTACCATGCACGTGCATAAAGGGTTTAATTTCCAGTTTTAAGAAATACGGGCTTTTAAAGCTTACCAGAGATGACCCCTGCTGTCAAGGTGGCAGAAACTGGTGTCTGCCTCTGACTCACTTTGGCAAGAAAACTAAAGAGTAAACCATCGCGTGCCATGGCAAACAGAATTCGGGGCAAAGGGAACATAGAGCCGAGAAGACTAGAACAGAAAAATGTATAGTTCAAATACAGGTTATTAAAAGCACAACGCTTTACTGGTAAACCCAACTACACAAAAAGAAAGCTTGGACTGGTTTATGTTTAGTTTTGGTTTTAGGCTCTGTGTTGCTGCTGTTGCTTTTTTGTTTTCTGATTGATGCTTTTGGTTTGTTGTTTATTTTGAACCTAGGCTTTCAAAGCACTTGAGATTAATCAAAAAATATAAAATCTGTGGTAGAGACAAGTTTCGCTAGAGGCCTGGCGGCAATCATATTTGATCATTTCAGCCAAAAGCAAATCAGAATTGCACAGTAGAGTTTTACATCCATATATGCAATGTGTTTAGCAGTGCACCTTTCTGCACAAGGATCAGCTCTTAATCTCACCTGCTACTGCACCAGACGATAGAGTAGCAACTAGTGGGGTCTTCGTTTTGGAATTGATTTGAGCTAGACATTTGAAAAGCAAGCCATCCTTCGCCATAGCATAGATTACACGTGGCATTGGGAAAATGGATCCAAGAAGACTGAGTAAAAAGCAAATACATGCAACATGGCAAACACAGTTCATGCAGGGTTGTATCATGGAAAAGATAAACAATGTGAATTAATGGCATGTACAGAAACAAAACTGACGATTGTAAGACAAAACCAGAAAGCCTCATAGCCCAAGATACCACAGATCACACACAAATAGAATGTTTAGAATATACTTTTTTTCTTGTGAAGCTGTTGATTTAGGTAACAGAATTGCTTAATTTGAGAGAATTCAGATTAGCAAAATAACTCTTGCCATCACTGTAGTTCTTGGGCATTAGTGGACCAGGACCAGGTCACACTAACTATGCAACTGAGCTTTAGCATTCCTTATGGAAGTCTGTCGGTCAGCAGGAGCCAATCAATAAGCATTAGCAGCATCTCATATATTCTGCATTTCCATTTGAGAATGCTGATTAACTATAACTCAGAATAAGCACCATACAGTTATATTCGGGCACATTAGTCTTTTCAGTTAAAGCCCCTCTAGCCAAGCTACATTAAGATTGTTTCTTTATTGAAAGATGTAAAGCCAGTTATTTTAGCTTTGTTATTAGCAGAACATAGAAAGCTTATAAAATATTGATAATTCAAAGCTCTTTTTAAAACAGAGATCTCATTTTGGTGGCTTCTTTCCCTCAAAGCAAAATAATTGTAATCAAGAAAACCAAAAACTCAAGAAAACCAAAAACACTGAAAGGACAAAAAGGCAAAATGTAAAGTCAGGATAACCTCTGCAGCAAGCCTACTGTTTTTAAGCAGTTGAATGGTTGCCATTGTTGCTTTGGGAAAGCTACTATGTCTTGTACGGAAATAAAAGCTTTTACATACCACAGATGCTAAATGATTTTAGTAATGCTCATGGGATACGAGCATTAAGGTAAGGCACATATGAAATATGTTTCATTGCACAGAACTGATTTTGTTACATAAAAGTTCCTTTCAAAAAAGAATGTATCCTGAAGTACAGCCACAATTTTTGTTCTTCAAATTGGGATATTTTTCAAAACTTTTGCCAAAATGTTGCTATTGTGGCTTTGTAAAATTTAACTCTCCTAACTCTATTTAAATACATTCACATAAATAATGGAAATATTAATGAACATTTTTATCCCAAGGAAACAAGTTCATGACATAACCTAGTAAGAGATGACTATACGGATAGAAAGCAATGATTCCAACTTTTTTTGTCAATAATACCTCTGAACTGAGGAATCTGAAATGAAATATCCTCTGTTTTGTTCTAAACTGAAAACAGTCCAGACACATAAAAAAACAATGCTTTTGTATGAGGAAAATACAATAATTTAAAATGCACTGCAAAGAGAGACCACAATTTCAGACTTCTGAAACTGTGTATTTTACCGTCTTTATTCCACTACTCAATATTTGATATAGTTTCTCCTTCAATATCACTTTTATTATTCACCAAAATAGAGGACAAATTCAGTAAAACCTTTCAAACAGAGGGGACATGACACTAGATAGAAATTAACCATAATCCCAGAATGACCTGTGGAAATGAGACATTCACAGTCAGCCCTACCATTCTTTTAATGTCCTTCTGGATCTATTTCCTTTTTTTAATCACCCCCTACATCAAGAATATTCCTTTCCTTTAAATCGCTCTCCGCAAGCAGTGTGCTCATGTTCCACTGCCTAGCACTCACAAGGTTATCTCAAGGTATTGCTGCTGTTATTGCTCAAACAGTATGTTTTTTTTTTGCTTTGTAGAACATCCAGCCAGTATTCTTCTCACTAAAACTCACATAAATGACTTACTACCTATATAGGCTCAGGCAGGAGATCGGTATCTGTATTTTTCTGCTCTAAATTCAAGTATCAAGCAATATTGTATTCTATGTTTTTATACAACTGGGTTATAGTATATGGGAACATATAACGCACCCATACTTTCCCTAATCTTCTTAATTATATTTTTAAATATATAATCTGCATCTCAAAAACCCACACAGAAATCAGGGGAAGGGATGATGTTAAAAAATATACTGGCTGTTGGAGAAAAACAGAGAGAGGCAGTAAAGAAGGAGGTGGCGCTGGCTACTCTTTCTTCAGTATTGCCTGCAAATACACAGAGCCATAAAGCTACTGTGTCACTGGGAGCGGAGAGCAAGAAAGGAGAAAATAGGTTTATTTTACCAGGTAATAGAGATAACTTGTAGATCGTATGTTTGAAAAAATACATATTTAAGTAGGGACATTTCTGGCAGCAAGTAAAGAGGTAAAGTCCAATAAGGCTACAGTCTAAAAAGGAACCTAAATTAATGTGCTTATAGTGATCAAGTCCCGCTCCTGTATAAACACACTTACACTTATTGCTGCTTATTGCTAATTCTTTGCATAACCCAAATGAACATGTGAACAAACATGTAAATGTCTTATATCACCCATCAGTTTCCTAGCCCCTTCCCAGTGCCCCAGTAAAATTAGTATTTCAGTGTCTTTACCTTGTGGACAAAGCGCAGAGGGATCCCACTGCTACCACATATTTTGCAGGACCCCATCCAACATATTCAAATGCTACTGGCAGAGGACTTTTCTCGTCTAGTAAATAGTATGGCATCATAAGAGTCAGTGCAGCCGAAACCCCAAAATAGGCCATGAAGCAGACAAGCAAGGATGCCACAATCCCTATGGGTATGGCTTTCTGAGGATTCTTCACCTCTTCTCCTGGAGAAAAAAAAAAAAAAAAAAAAAAAAATCCAAAACTCCTACCAACACATTTCCATCTTCAGTTTTAAAAGATACCATCAAACACAACTCGGGGTATTTGTTAATCTAAACATGGGGAATTACACTTACAATACCATTTTTAAAAATCTCTACAAGATAAGCTTAGTGACACAGAATATAACTCAATATTTTGTTCCCAGGAATAGCATTAAAAGTAGAGGTAAACTAGAAGACATAAAATACATTCTACATTTAGACTGGGCAAAGCCCATTGTTTCTAATTATTTGCTTACAATTTGTAAGTTGTTAGTTATCCAATGTGCTTAGCTTTCTAAATGCTCATTTCTTCTCATCCATGTATAAACCACCCTTTACGAGACATAGGTCATCTCAGAGAAGGGCAAAAGTGAAGAGGTTATTAACATGATTTCGGCAGAAAAAAAGCCACTAATAAGTATCACCCTGACTTGAAAACAATTATCTTACTGAGGAGTAAGATGAGAAATATCTCCTCTTTCCCACTGTATGACTGCCTCATTCAGGAATGAACTCACACTACTCTAAATGGATTGAAGAACCCAGCACAAGAATAGCATACAGTGATGTTTGCCCCTGTTCCTTCCCACATGTATATGATACATACAGAAGTGCAAGCACGCGTACACACACACACACAAACATGTTTTACCCGTTGTTGCAATGCAGTCAAATCCTACAAAAGCATAAAAACAGGTCGCAGCACCAGCCAATGTTCCTGTAAAGCCATATGGCATAAAACCACCACTCCCATATATACTTGTCACATTCTGATAGAATGAATGATTCCTAAAAGAAAGAAAATACATCAGGAAAACAACTGTTTTTTAATTATTGGTACAATAAATGTATGTATCTGGGAAAATATGCTATGTGCTCTCATCAGGCCAGAATTCTCATCAAGCCAGAAACTTACAAAAAATTCTATTTCAAATAAATCTCTATTGCAGAGATTACAAGAAAGAAAAAATTAAGAGCAGTGGAAGAATACCTGAGTCATACATCTACTATCCTACTCACTTTGCTATTCATATCAAAACATATTAAGATGCTAACAGCATATGAAAATGTTCTTGTCATACTCACATACTACAGTTAATGCATGGCTTAAGGATGACAAACCAGTAAATTCACAAAAGGCTATGTACAATATTATTAAAATCAATAAGACAATATTTTTAAGGAAAATACAAGGAAGAAAATAATAAAAAAAACCTTTACATATATACATATATATTTATTATTCTCTCAGCAACAGAGCAATCAGCAATAAAACAGAAGCAAATATAACACAGAGCTGCTTGGAATATAAGAAAAAAAAAGTGAAAAAAAAAACTTACTCTGTTATTACAGTAAGATTAATGAGATATTCTTCACTTATTTTCCAGTTCTCAGTATCTCCTTTCACAAAGCCAGAAATCATAACAAAGAGGAGAACTAAGATGTTAATGACAGTGAAAATTTTATTCACCCATGCAGATTCTTTTACTCCAAAAGATAGAAGACCTATAAAACAGAAATATTTTCTAACTGTGAACAGTTGCTTAAAGTAATAAAATGACATTATCCTATTCTTAAAGTATTTAAACATATTTTGAGCAGGTGTTACTCCTTCTCTGTGACTCCAATGTATATTTCTATTTTATGCCATGGAATAAAAATAGCTACAAACATTCTATGCTTTATAAAAACTGAATGTCAGAATCTACTGCATACAGAACAATTACTCTTTAAAGTAATAAAAGAATCACAATTGTTAGATTAATAATCTAATTTGTTCACTCTAAGTTTCCATTACATAGTAAAAGTCACATTTCCTAATTTATTAATAAAGCTACTAAAAGAAACACACGTCTACTCTTCATAGAGGTTTCAAAATAAAGTCTCATTCAAAACAAACGTCTTTAGCTTTCAGTCTAATGCATTTAAACAATCTGAAAAGTTTTCCATCAGCATCCTACTTTTTCATTAGATTTGTAGCAATTTTAAGCATATTTATAGTTTAATAGAACACCTGTCAGCAGGCAGATAGGGAAAAAACAATTACAGTAGGAAAGCCTCGCACAGGTTCTCTGCACTCCAAGCATTTCAACACTAATGTCACATACGTGCTTTCCCTCATTATTTAGAGATTAAGTCTGAAAATTTTAAGCCTCTCAAGATAATGTTTAAAAAAATTCTGACCCCACTAATGAGACTTTTGCTGTCTTCTCATAAGCCAGAAGTCATAACATGAGCTGCTCGGGTTTTCTTCACCAAAGGGATTTTTTTTGGAAACAGGTGCATGCTCTTTAGCGAAGCTTTCCTCTAGAAGGCAATGTCTCAACCAGCCTAATGTTTTATGAAACACAGTATGTACATTTTTTTTAAGGGAAGAAACATAAATGGACAGATTTCTATGGATTGTCCCTTGTACTTAACACTTTTAAAAATTTTTTTTTTTCTGTAAAACACTGTCTGCTATTGCTACAATTCAGGTTTATATAGCTCAGAACTGAATTATGGTATCACACTCAACCTACATAGCCCTGAGAAGCCCTGACTGTGCTTCCTCTCAACAGCAGTAAATTCCACAGAGTAAGTTCACTGGGGGCTTGACAGTTTACCACATAGACCTGGTGAGGTATTTGGGGGTAGAAGTGCAAAAGAAGTGAAGAAAGAGTTTTATGACAGATGAAAAGAAAAACAACAAATAATGAAAACTCAATGTCTGATGATGAGGAAAACTGATATAAGATGGCAGCATCTACATTCACATTTCAGTTTGTGGGGTTTCAATTTTCAAAATGAAAAATGTTTTTCCTCTTCCTTTGGAGGTAAAAAATTAAAAGGTCCATTCAGGGCCTCAGCACTGACTGTTAATGTTCATATTAAAACATGTTCTGATTGGAAGCATTAAATTCTGATGAATCACAGGAAAACCTTTAAAAAACTTTTTCAAAAGTCTTTTTTTTTTTTTTTAATTCATGCACATAGAAAAAAAATTACCCTTAAATTACCCATGAATCTCCTCAAGTTTCTATTCCAGTTTTGCTAGTTTCTTGTGGTTTATAACAGTGACCATATGAAAACCACCTTAAAAACCTGGACTAAAATTTCTAGAAGTACAAGTGTTTTTCATAAAAACTACAAGAAAGCCTAATATTGCACTGTTTGTTTAAATTACCTTCCTTATCCATGTTACCCTTGATGCATCTGCTATTGCTAGTATCTGATGCAAGCTGGCAATCTCTACACAATAAAGTGATCATTTAATGTCTCAGCTTCAATAAAAGAGAATGGTACACATGAAAATTTGAGCACTGCATCAATACAAAATGTGCATCCACATCTCTATAACATTACCTTAGAATTTCTGGTAAAATAAAAACTGTATTTTATCATTTTTTTCTTACTGTTGCATATGCAAAAGAACTTATTCCTTTCCTGCAAGAAACATTCTAAATTCTGATATCACAACCATCGTAAGTGAAGTTGCATTTCTCTCTTACCTGATAAAAGCAATATAAGGAATACAGCAAAGAAATCAGGATACTCTGCTAGGCCAGAGTAATTCATTTTGCAGTAGGTTCTGAAGAAATGGCCAATCTGTTTCCCAAGAAGTTCATCGAAAGTGCCACTCCAGGCTCTTGCTACACTTGATGTACCTTCATAAAATACATGCAAGTTTAGGATTCTGCACATATACAATAGGACAGAGTTGCTTCTATTGAAAAAAAATGCTGTTATCCGTATTTAAAAAAAGCAGAACTTTAAACAGTCAGGCTTTTGACCATGAATTTTAATATTATGTGCAATAATAGCAATTATGTGCTTAGTTAAATTATAAAATCTTATTCTGTAACTAAAATACATAAATCTATATCTCATTTACTCCCAAATATTGCATAAATTATTTTTATATAATTTATATTTCTAAGTTTAAAACATGGCAAATTATACACAGTTTAAAGCACTGTAGCAAAATAGTTTATAGAAGACGGGAGGTTTGACTATTTAGATCAAAAAAATCACTAGAAAAAATCTATATTGCTAGAGTGGGTGTTTAAAATACTCTTCTTTCCCTAGGAAAAAAGTGTACGTTGCCATAGCTAGATATGACTTTAATTTTATCATTAAATACAGTTCAATACAATGCTCCAGCATATCAATTTTGTGGTGATTTGGGCAATAGTCCTGTAAATATGTATACATGAAAAAGGTAGATGTGTCTATACATAGTATAGTAGATGTTAGGCCAACATGTCACACTATCTTGGAAAAAAAATCAGGTTTAAATAAAAAATAAGCCATCTCTGCCACAGCACTAAATGAGTGACTTGAATGTGACCCATTTAAGTGTTGATTTTATTCAGATCCAGTCAACTTTGTTTTTGATAGGATCACATGATAAGACTGCATTTGATTAGCGTGGGGTTACAGTAATAAGGTAATACTCAAACATCATGGATTTCTTGAAGTGAGATACTATAGTTTTATCCGCTCTCTTAGAAACCCTCGAGTGCTTAGTTTGTTCTTACGCTTACCTATAACATACGATAAAATGAGATTCCAACCAGTGATAAAGGCCCACAGTTCACCAACAGTTACGTAAGTATACAGATATGCAGAACCAGTCTTGGGGACACGAGCACCGAACTCAGCATAGCAAAGACCTGCCATCACGGATGCCAGGGCAGCAATGAGGAAAGAAACAACGATGCTAGGTCCGGAATCCGATTTGGCTACTTCTCCAGCAAGGACATAAACACCAGCACCAAGAGTACTTCCTACTCCCAGTGCTATAAGGTCCAGAGTAGACAAGCATCGGCACAACTTGGAGTCTTCAAGACTTTCACCACCGACGTTCTTCTTCCGCACCAGGCACCGGACAAATGACAGAGCTGGTCCACAGGGTAACATGGTGGATGTAGAACACTGAAAATAAAAAAAAAAATAATTGTAATACACAGAAACTAGCATAAGCATTGGTGAAAACAACTAAAGTAGCATATTTGCATAAAGAACTTTATTACAGTAAGTAATTAATACATTGACAGTGTTCCATGACATTATATAAGTTGACATCATTTTTAGGTTTATTTTATTGCTACAAAAATAGAATGAATTGTTTCTGTTTAACTTCTACTGACTTCTTCTTAGCCATCTCTAAAACAGAATAAGAACTGACATCTATTATCTCATATATCCTATGTAGTTTTAAGATAGGGATCAACACCAACCTAAAATAAGGATTTTTAACAACTAACATTCAAGTCTACAAATAGTACAAATTTTAAAATACAACATTCTGACAGAGTCAACACAATCTACTTTTGGATTCAAATGATAAGCTTTTTGCCTTTAGGTTTCTCTTGAGTAAAAACTGCTTGAGAGCAGATTCAAACAGGGTTCTTAAGCCCTCCCACACCAACTGTGTTTCCCAAAATTACCTGCAAAAGAGAAACCACACAACTCTCCCTTACAAACATCTAACAAAACTGATAGGATGACCGCCCATCCCACGCTCACTGCAGTTCTTCAATATTCTGAATTGCAGTGGGGTGCAATCAGCCTACGCCAACACGCTCGGCTTTTCCGACCAGCCGCGTCACGAAGGTCAGCGGGCGTGCGATGACCCTCCTTCCTGAGATGGCCGGCCTGCTTCCCACCTCGGAGAGTGCGGTAAATGGGGATTCAAAGCGTTTGTCTGCATGGCAGGATGCTGGAATCGCATGGACAAAGACATGCCAAAGAGACACCGTTACTGTAAGGCTCCTGTATGTGTTCGACTGTACTGTAGGCGACAGACAGCTCGGTAAGGATTACGAGCTCCTGCTACAACAGTTAAACCACGATTGCCCTACTGCTCTCCCCCAAACCAGCATCTGCTCTGAGTGCCTTTTCTTCATTAATATTCAAAGTTTGGCTTAAAATACCTGGGCCCTCTAAAGTTTTCTTTGCAACCCATACCAAACACTATCTGTGTTCACACAATCTGTGAAGTGGGACCCTCCTAGGAAATGAGAATCTGTTTCATTTAGAGGAGTATATTCTGCTGGTAGATTCCTCCCCAGGAGGTATGATTTTCCTGTATCTGTAGAGAGCATCTGTAGAGAGTTGCAAGACTTCAAACTACTTACACCAATGTTTTTGCATCAAGACAGTTATCTGCCTATTGCCAGTATTACATCTTAGGACAATACAGAGTCACAAGTAAGAGAACTGTCATACTGAAAGCAAGATTGCTTTCAAAAATCCTATTGAGTATAAAAAAGGGGACTTCCGAGTAGAAATGTCTTTCCCTCTATTCCTGAAATAGCTCCTCAAGTGAGGTCAGTCATGTAGCATTTGTCTTTAAAGAAGATTCTTGGTAAAAAGCCATCTCCACTTCCTCTCAGGGAAAGAGAAGCAGAAATGGATCATGAATGGAACTGAATAGCTTTGGGCAGTGATCCTTAATGTCCACCAGGCATTTAGCTGTCCCAGTACAGCGGAATGAGGCAAAACTGGGATGTTCCCAAAGCTTTACTGCAATCAGACAGTCCTTTCAGGCTCAGAGATAAGGATCTACCTGCGACTATCTAGCCTTCACTTATTGAGGAGGTTCCACACAATAGCTTTGAAACTAACAGGTTGCGAATGTTGGCAAAGACAGAAGACTCTTCTGAGGAAAATCAACACTGACTTTTTCAGGCAAAATTCTCTACTGTAGTTCTGAATTTTTTAGAGAACCTGTTGGCGTCAGGCTCAGGTACCCCACTACCTCAGTGGCAAGTTTCTCTGTCCTGGGTAGCACTTTGCCCAAGACCACTGGGTTCTTCTCACAGGGACACTTGTGCAGCTCAACCTATCATTATGCTGCTATGGAGTATACTCAGCCTGAAGCCCATGCCTAGAGGCAGCAATGATCCTGAGACTCCATGCTCTTCCCATTAGTAATTTCAATGATGCAGACTCATGGCATTTTGAAGGGGTGATTCTTCTGCCAAACGATAGTTCAGGTGGTGCTTCATTAATAGGAAAAAAATACTTCAACAGTTGTTCTCAGATGTGCTACCTCAGATGGGGCCCTATTTCAGATTTGGCTGTGACAAGCAAAGAATACGGTACTGATCACTTCATTCTTGAGAGGAAACTGCAGCAGGAAGTTTAGTCTTTTTCTAAAGTGTTACATCTAAGACAGATTCTTGAACATATTACTCACTTCAAAAGAAAAACTGGGGCAATGCATACTGACTCAGAAATACAACTTCTTGTAGTGCTATGGCTCAGCATGCCTCGCACTCAAATACGAACCCACAGAAGCAAACAAGGCAACAGCTGGGTGTGCCTTTTGGTGGCAGCATTGTCCTACATAAACTTAGAGTGACTGAAACAACACTCCTGAAAAGAGCCTTATTCCTAACCCTGCATGAGAGGGAAATCCTCACCTTTTCTTCGTCATTGATCTTTAGCACAGAGAAGAACTCTAAGTAAGATAAACAAGGGAAAGGAAGAGGAATAGGCAAGAGATGGTGTCATACTTTTTGGCCAGTGGTCCCCAACATTTTTCTGCTACCTCCACACTATTACCATCTCCTCTGTCATTACTTCCTCCTTTAACGACTGTAGTCTAAACCTTTTTCCTACCAGCCTGTTGTGGCTTCTGCTGCTGTTCATGCTACCAGCACTGGCACAGAAGAGCTTGTTTGCAGTGGCTCTTCCCTGAGCCTTCTTAGAGAGATATACTTGTCAGGTTGTGAAAAGGTGGTTTTGGTAATAGATTGGGCAATTAATCAAGAAGGAAGTGACCTCTCTTAACACACTGCTCCTGACAGATCCCACAGTGCTTCTGAGGCATTTCTGAGGCATCTCTCTTAGTTGCTGAGAGCAGAATGAGATGCTTGCCTGTCTTTGGACTCAAAGAACAATAGCCAAGTAACAGTTGGTCAAGCTGGGATGAGTTGCCCATGGAGTGTAAACAGAGTAAGGAGTCAATCCTGAGAACTACAGAGCTTAGGCACAGGAAATCTGTGATACAAAATAAAAAAGGAAAATGTGCTTGCATTGATCAACAGTGTTCAGATATTTTACTTCTTGATCACTGTTCATCTGAATGCTAATCTAAAGAGATGAGCTCATTCCTACAATTCATACTAGGTCTATCTTACAGTGGTTCCATTTGAATGGATGATGAGGAACACTTAATGGCCTCTTCTACAGCAAAAGTTTTGTAGCAAAAAGCCTTTAAATACATACACAGTTCAAGGGACAAAGCCTTCATGTGCAAAGTTCTTGCTGATCTTTACAATTGTTTTGACTACTTCTCAGTTATGCAAAGTCTACCATTTTTCCAAAATATTTTCCATGTTAAAAAAGCCAACAACCTGAAGCCTCCTACTGCAAAGCAATACACAAACAATAGGTGGATGCTGACAGATGTGTGACAGCGCAGAAACAGCTATTATTAACTTATATGACATCAGTGGTTGAAATCAGTACTCATGAAACCCTTGATGCAGGTGGAAAAAACAAAGCTTTTTGATTAAACTACCATTGTGCTACAGGTGCAATTATTCGATATTTCATACCATTTTTTCCATTAAATATCTAATAAAAAATAAAAAATATCTAATGCGTAGAAAAAAAGTGTTATAAAAGAACATAGAATTTCTGAAAGCTGTTAAATTATTCTCAGTATGTATGCTTATAGTTTCCTGGAGCATAAGTAATTCAAAGACACTTTATTTCTTACCTATTAAACTAGGTTTAAATATAAACTACTCCATCTTACAGTTATAATATATTATGATATGTAATATGGGATCAACAAGATACCTAGTTTAATAGGTAAGAAATAGAGTAGTTTATATTTTAAATAGCATACAAATTATGGAGAAAATACTTTAAAGCCTTCAAAGTCTGCATCATATTTGAAATGGGAAAATATACATATTATATACAGATTAAAGTAAAATTCTTTCTTCAGCCTCAGTTTCCTGAAAAAAAATGTGTAAGTTTCCCAGTATTTTATATTTTCCAACTGCAGAATTTAGGAAAAAAAATGTATTTGATCTGAAATAAATTTAGTAACCTAATTCAAAATTTCAGTATCATTGATTAGAGCAAGTGCAATAATATATAAAAGCTAAAAATGCACCTTGGAGTTTAAGCAAAATTGCATGTAGCCTGTGGTTCCAGGTGTGTACATACAAGCTCACACAATACATGATTTTAGATGAACTGCAACTTTGTGGTGTCATAAAAGCTGATGCTGTGCCTAGGACTTTCTCAGAATTTCTAATATGCTGGCATATTTAAAGTGATATGTTTAAATGATACTTATCCCTCCCCAGATTAGAAAGCAACATCTGTTGGAGATGGAAAAGTAAAGATTCACTCCCCAAAAAAAGAAATACCTTCCATTTAGCCTAAGAAGGAAAGCCTAAATTATAACTTCTATAGTAACACATAACTTTGCATTTAGTCAGAGATACAACAGTGCTGTAAAGCGCACTGAAGTTAATATTGCATGCCACAGGTCTGGCTGTTCCAAACGCACGTATGCTAATGTTTCAGATGATAAGCTACCTTGCTTCCAGGTTACTTCTTTTAGCAGCAAACTTCAAACTTACCTACAAACCTGAGTCGGCGCAACGTCTGCTAGGCAGCCTTCGGCTTCTCTTACCAAGTCCTGAACGTCTGTAGTCCTAAATGCAAGAGCAATAGTGTAAAGTGGTTTTATTAAAGTAGTTGTTTAAAAGCAGACTGGAAGTGGTGCGAGAGCGGCGGCGCAGGGGGTGGAGGCTCCGCTGCGCCAGGTGATTGGAAGGCTCCAAGCTGGCCGGCTATTTGCCCAGCCACGGCGGGCAGGGAGGGAGCAAGGGACGCAGAAAGTCTTGCTGCTGTTCATATAAATCATGTCCATGCTCTCCACAGCACAAAATCTACCTCGAATGCCATTTTCTGCATTTAAGCAAGCGCACGTGCTCACCTGCGAAACGCAGCTGCTGTGAAGGTGTCCCCTGCGCACCCGCAGGAGGCTCTTTTCAAAAATGTGAATTAAAAAAAAAAGAAAAAAAAGAAAAAAATATCTGGGACATCAAACTGTGCCTCCCACTGTGAAAGTTCAGTTTTCCCAGCTTTCACATTTGTTGCCCTTGCAATAAATCTCTGATTTTGAAGTATATTAAAAGATACTTCGCAATGCGAATCTTTGAGACTACAGCCTAACAGCACAGCATGTAAAATGTGTTTGCTGAGTAATTTTTAGAAGAATAGAAATAATCTGAGAAGTACTGTGGTGGCTAGAAGCAACACAGAACAGACTGTATTTACGGAGCCCAGTTAGAGACCATTCCCCAGCTCTGCTGAACTGTGCTGAACATGCAGTATAGGTTGTTCTCCTGTATATGGCTTGAAAAGTAAAAATGCTTAAGATGGGAACTAGAATAGTCCAAATACTCCTACGACACAGCCAATAAATAAACCTCAGTTTCTTAAAAATTAGCTTCCAGAATAAACTAAGCTTCAATAACATACAGCTGTATTTTTATTACTTCCAATGGCAGACAAACCCACCCCAAACATGTCGTAGTATTTCCAGTCAACATTATTCACAGCATGTTGTTTCTCTTAAAACACTTGTGTTTCAGTATTCCTCTTTTTGTTCAGAAAAAAAATACAGAACAAAACAAATACTTGAGCACTGAAATATGAGCATTGCTGGGAAAAGCCTTATTGCTTCTCTTCATTAAAAGATCTTCCTTAAGAAAATATGCCAGTAAAATGGAGAAAAACATAAGGACTGTGTCAGCCCCCTCTGCAACTTGCTCTCAGCTTTCAGCTTTCCCTAAGTGCAGCCTGCCACTGTTGAGGGAACACAGAAGGCCGTTCCTTCATTTCCCTGGAAAACTCCTACGTCTTATGGCCACACACAAATGATAAGGATAACCCTTCCTTAGCTGTCCTGAAGAGAAAGCCTTCAAAAAGAGTGCTCCACAGCAGCAGGACTAGGAGGCCAGATGACATTTCTTACCTTATCCAAGGCTATATTCCCTTCCGAAAGTGCAAAACGGTATAGAAAAAAAAAAAAAGGGCTTGTTCACTAAAGTTCTAGTGATACCAACTCTCAAGCGTCTCCTCATGTTGAGCACAATATCCCCATTAAATATGAACTCTATCACCTTCCCAAATAGGCCTTCACCACTTCTGAAGTTGAGAGAATCTCGTTGTTCTCATAGCTCTACTTTCCAGCAATCCCATATTACTGCCTGTGTTTCAGGCATCTTCTCTGTATTTCAGGCCTAATTGCCAAAAGTCAATTATCAGCTTCCTTCTCTCATGTTCTTTGCTATTTAGCTTGAGAAATACCCAGTGAGAGAACAGCAACAGGGAGAAATTAAGTTAGGAGTGGCAAGCTGTTAAACAATGTTTCCTGTGTGGAAATACACAGAAATCGTTCTTAAGCAGCATCACTCTAACCCGTGACAATACTTAGGTGTTTTTTTCTCCAATTCATCACCCTCTAGGAAGTCCATGAATCACTTGAAAGCTTTCCAGGTCTTGGATAATTATTCGTTTGGATTTTAGTTAACTTCATCAAAGTCAACTGTGAATCATTTCCAACCATGTAGATTCATTACAAATGGCTGTTAACGCAAAATTAAGCAATTCATTGCTTAATTTGCTTGCAAATATACCTTATAGACTGAGAAAAACATCCCTGCCATTTTGAAAAAAAAACAAAAAAAAACAAAAACAGTGCTTCATAAACTGCTGAATACACAGGCCCTTCTACTTGACTTCCAAGAGCGGCTTTCCTAGGGCTGCCTTCCCACAGCGTCCGTCCAGGCTCCCCCCACAGAAAAGCCCAGCGTGAGAGCAGCCTGCGGTTAGTGTTTCACTTCCACGGCGTTCTGGTCAACGCTCAAAGGTTCATGATGCTGTAACTGTGCTGGGCTGCTCTCTGAATTTGTTCATAAAGCGCTTTCTGTCACACCTGCTGCTGAAATTGCTGTCCGTGGTATCACCTTGAGACCAACACTGCAGGTGAATAATTCCCAAGGGGTTTTCTTAACTAATGAGGACAGCTTGGCAGGCAAAAGCAACAAAAACCTAAAACATTTTGCAGAAAGAAATTTTAAAGCAAATGACATTAAATATTCAACATCCAAACCTCAATATCCAAATTATGCATAGATTTTCAGGGCACCTTATCAAATACCCTCATCTTCTGGTCATGGGAGCAGCACAGAAAGATATCTTAGAGAGCATCCGGGAGTGCAGCAACATCATGCCATGCTAATGTTTCTGCTTTTCAGTGTGTCACAGATTTTTGTATCTGTAGAGAGATACCCAGACATGTATTTAAATATGTATCATTACAGAGGTTGGCATGAAGTGCCCATGAATGTTTTGGCATATACACAGACAGGATTAGTTCTAGCAACTGGAAAGGCATTGGCAACTCATTTGAAATTATAGAACAACACATATGAGTGATGTTGCTGCTGATGTTGCTCCACAACTTAATGCTTAAGCTTGACATTTAAATTAATTCAGTAAAATGAATAGGGTAGTTGACACTTCTTATAGCTCTGATACTAGAATTATGCAGATTATAAAAGATAATGTTGCATCCAATTCCAATATGTTACTGTAGGAGGGATTTTTTTATAACTACTAGCAATTGCTTTTTAAATATGGCCTGCAAAATATGCAGGTGATATAGATGGACAACCAACAGGAGAAAAGCCTCAAATTTGGAAACTTTATTTTGTTTTTCAAATAAAAGAACAAGCTTA
Source organism: Nothocercus julius (assembly GCA_013398735.1). Classification (NCBI taxonomy): domain Eukaryota; kingdom Metazoa; phylum Chordata; class Aves; order Tinamiformes; family Tinamidae; genus Nothocercus; species Nothocercus julius. Next base: position 3,198,168 of record VZSV01000017.1, read on the forward strand.
AGGAAGAATTTTAATTATAAGTGTTCCTTTCTGTAGACATGCTAATTCCCTGTAATCACAGTTCTTCCTATAGGAGCTACAAAATATATGTAAAATACTCCATGGACATCTTATATACAAGCACTTTGGACTGTACATGCACACATTCTAAAAGCCTTCACACATCCAGGGCATGCTGTCATATTCACAAAGCAAGACAAACAGATTCTTGGTATTAAATACACAGACCCAATAAGCCAGTAGCAAAACTCCAACGTATATCATTGAGGTCAGGCCTTGATTCAAAATAGGGACCTTGAGCTACAAAATAGGAAGAAGTCGACAGAACATACTAACCCTTTCTTTACCAGCAATAAGCAACCACAGAGCGAGATGAGGACAGTTGACACTTGTCCATAATAAATGTTTCAGGGTTTTTTATTTTTTTTAGTTCCCTGTGTCTTTTTTTCCCTTTCCATTGCAATCTCTGCCATTCTTTCCATTTGTTCAGTGAACAATCAAGAAGAAAAAGAATTCCACAATAGAACACAATTGTATACTTCTTAGGTAAATTAATCCCCAAGCAAAACTGAAATGTAGCCAAACAAATTATTTCTCTAATTTACATTTAATTGCAAGTCCTACACCATACATTATAATGCTTTTATTTAGATATTTTATCTACTTTAAAATATAAAACAAGCTAGTAGTGCATATGCACAATAAAGTTACTAGATTTTCAGAAAAATAAACTAACTCACTGAAAACTAAAATATGAGGCATAAGTATTCATTCAGCTGTGTAATTATGGCCTCTCCAACTTTTTTTTGGCATTATTTCTAATTGTGAGGCATTAGATCCTCTCGGATTGCCCCTTTAGAGGAAGATCTTCCTTCTACGGAAAATGCCAGAAAAAAGATTATGGTAAGTCAGGGATAGTGTTAGCTGGATTCCTCTTTGCTTCTTGCCTCTCTTCATTTTTATTCTTGACCAAGCTATAGCAGAGATTTGCCATTTCAAAGCTATGCTTCAGCGGCTGTACATATTCTTTAAATCAATATGCATTCTTTAAATCAATGGCAGAGATCCCAGTGACACGAGCGGGGCTGGAGCTTCCCTCTCCGGTGTACTTTCTGGATTTTTCAGAGTCACCAGCTGCATCTGATGTATCACTCACCCCTGGTAACACTCGTAAATCACTCATAAATTCATGGCTCTTTACAAAGAGGGGTAAAGGCTGCATTGCTGGGGTTCAGGGGCTAGGAGCACACAGCTACATCTACAGTGCCAAAGGCCTTCACCCCTAGCACAGAGCCTGGCTCCCAGCCAAGAGGCACGGTGCACGCTGCCCAGATGAAACGGCTTGCACCTAGAGTACTGTGGGGTACGTCAGTACGTCCACGCGACAGAGCGTTTGGTCCACGCGTCCTATGGATGCTCACTAACAGGCTTGTGCACGCGTTTTCCCTTAAGCGTACTCATTCCCCTGGGCTGAGCCCGCGGGTACGTCTGCACACCTCGGCGTGACGTGGCAGCCTCAGCGCGGCGGTACGCGAAGGCGCAGAGACCAGGGCAGGACACCAAGCCCGAGCCCTTTGGGCCAGGCCGAGCGCACGCACCGGCACTTGCAGTGGCCCGTCCGCAACAGCGCGCACGGCCCTCGCCTCAGAGGGGATTACTCGAGCTCTCCAAAAAGCAGCCGTGATGCAGCCCCTGCCTCCACGTTGCTTCGGCTCGGAGACGGCACCTCCGAAGCCCAGCTATTCATCAGCGTAGGGAAACCCCGCCGACCCTATTAGGACACAGTTCTGTTCCCTAACCACTGACAACGTTCTCTAGACTGTTTACATATCTAAGCCTTTTACGCATGGAGCATACTTAACAAATGCTCTCTAGCCCACTTGGCCGACCACTGTATTTTCACTTACAAACCCAACTTTTTTGGTTTTCCTATGGAAGGTTCCTTTTCATCATTTCTGCTATTGTGTCAAAGGTGTCTAAACATCTTTTTTTGCTTTATGCAAAAATCTATGCCTAAGGAATGGTTAGAATTAAAAAAAAAAAAACCTGAAATCCCAATTTATTTGTGGAAAAAAAACACTGCCACAGACAAGCGAAATACAGTAGGAGCCCCAATGACAAATTGTGCCTGATAAGAAGCTTTTCTGTTGGTGGCTCTGATTTCTCTCATAGCTATAGCCTTCCAGAACTCAGGCAGTCACAGGCCAAAAGATGCAGTTTTAAATAACTAAAGGTTCTCTAAGTTTGCAAAAGTGTATTCATGTGCTTGCCCTTTCAGCTACCCATATTACATTAAAAAAGTTAAATATGAACAAAAGTGCTTGCAGCACTGGGGCCTAAGTCAACCATTACAATCCTTGACAGTGCTCTGACTAACGTGAGCTGCCGAGCCCTGGACACCAGCACTTTGCAGTTGACTGCAATTCCTGTAACTTTTGACACTCACAAGGGAAAATTATGACATGGTTTGTACGGGCTGCATAAAACTGACAGGATTAAAGACGTACTAGTATTCATCCATTCATTAGCATTCATCTAATTATTAGTATTCAATGGTAGCTGGCTTAACTGAGTCAAAATTTATAAAGTTACATAACCAGAGGGATAAATAAATAGCAAAATTTAAGCAGAAGAGTGTAACTGGAGTACCTTTTAACAAACAGGGGTTTGATTTTTAAGTGCAGATAAAACCAGGTATTAAGAGGGCTCATTTTTGCATGTTAAAGAGCTCTAACAAGGAAGGTAAATAGATCTGGCCAGGATATTTCTGACTATATGACTGAAAAACATCAATTCATAGAAGTCTAATACTCCCATAATAATGTAGCAGATTCAGAGAAAAATAAAATTTAAAAAGGTGAGACTCCAACTAGCAGAGACCTGTGAGCATAGGTATAGATTCCCGCAAGTTCTGTACTTTGATTTAGTCTTCATAGTATCAAGAAAAACAAGTCTATAGGTCATTTATATATAAAAAGACAAATCCAG
>VZSV01000017.1:3201170-3223280 GCA_013398735.1 Nothocercus julius
ACCACTGCAATTTGTGTGCTAATCTAAATAAGATGAGCATAAGGATGTAAGAGTAAAGAATTTTTAGAAAGCTCTACAGTAATACTAACTTTAAAATGTTATGACAGAATCATTTTTGATGAAAATAAATTACAATTCCACACTTAAAAAGGGCTATCTCTTTACTAAAATGTCAGATAATTCAATATTTCAGAACGCTTCCCATAGTTTAAGTAGATTATTGCAGCTACTTCCTATAGAATTTAATATAGATAATAAAGTCATCTCTTAAAAATTCTCTCAACTTCTGATAATTCTTTCACTCTGTATTAAGAAAGTAAAATACCTCAAATCTTACCTTTCTTTAAGAGAAACGTAATACATCCTCATAAAAATAATCGTATAATACTAGACTAATATAAGCACAAAACCAAAATCTGCTAACCTGCATTTCAGATGTAAGAAGGGTTACATTAGGTACAAATTCCTAATAAGTAATTTTACCCTGGAGTGAATAATTTAACCTGATATTAAGCAAGCAGTTACTAGGTATAATTTGCTAAATTCTAAATATTCTCAAGGGATCTAAAGAAACTGTAGTGTTGACTGTTAGAGCTGTCCCCGAGTCTAAAATCAGTTTTGGAGAAGCTGTGGAGAAAGAAACTATTTAAAGCCATATTCTAAAAAAATCTACACATACTTTTTTCAGCCCAAATCCATGCCTTGAATAATAGCATACATATAAATAGCAAGTTTAGAGAGAAAAGATTGCAACGCGTACAAAGAAGAGCAAAGAAAGCCAAAGTGAAAAGTAATGATGCATAACTGAAAATAAAGTGTGATGCCATGTTCTACCAAACCTGAAATGGAGCCCTGGGACAGCAGCTCCAGACATAGGTCCAGGTTGCATCTCATCAAGGAGCAGCAGTGAGTGCCCAGGAGCCAGCCAAAGTGCAAGGATGCTTCTTAAGCAGATGCAAGAAGCTAAAAACAATCTTTCTGCAAGAGCAAAATGTTACTAGGTTTAGGATATGGAATTACCCAGGGAAACACTGTTACGTGAAGTGTTTGCCTGTGTTACCAGGATTATATCACTTCTGACAACAGTCCAAGGTGGACACTTGGGCCAAATACGTGGCAACATACTACTGAGCATATGTTTCCCCTTCTAAGAGCAGCTTAAATGTGTAATTAAATGCATGTCATAGTAATTTTCCCAGCTTATGTAAACGCAAATGCTATTTTTAAATAGTACTTAAATCTCAAAACTTAAAAACAACATTGCTAAGCTTTCTAACTACATAATGGTGCTTCAGCTTTATTATTTTAAGTTGAATCATTAATTGCAAAGGGAGCATATTCTGAATGTGTTCCCTAAATGTTTTTTAAGGTTGCTTTGATCTAGTTATCACTTTCTCCACTACCTGAATCAACTGATTAAAAATTAATTTCCCTGTCCTTCTGTAATATATGACTGGCATCCTTTCACTTACACTTTTTTCCCCTCACCCAAATTATGTCTTTTCTGACTTTTTGGGGGCTTTTTACTGTTGGGGGAGGATTTTTTGTTCTGTTTGTTTTAAAGGTCTTTCAATATTTCGAGTCGTTTAGTTAGGAAAGACTGAGTACTATTTTTTCCTGTATCAAAAAAGAAAAACTTCAGAGTTAGCATCCTTAACAAATATCCAGTTTTCATACCCCACCCCACATAACCCAACCTAATAGAAACTTTCTATTGTCTTAATTTCTACTTCATTCCTGAGGTATGCTACTAAAGATCATTTTCCATGCTGGAAAGCACATGCTAAAATGATATGATGGTTGCTGTTTTTATTTACTCTTTCTTAAGTTGTTTTTAATCAATAACAGGGCTTTACCTCTCACCCCATGGTTACTAAGTTTCCATAACAGCTTTTTGTGTAAGACATTAGCAAAAGCCTCTTAACGTCTAAATCAGGTCACCTCCATCTATTTTACCCTCTTCATAAAACAGTGAAAATAAGAAATAAAACCCTGATGAGCTATTAAAATGATATTTGCCATTACAAATACAATGCAGGATTCTCTTTCTATCTTAAAAGGAAGATAAGAGTAATGACTTAAGGATAAAATTATTCCCAAGCCTTTTCCTGCTGCAAACTGTTTTGTTTTGCATGAATTTGGTAATTCCTAAAGATTGATTTAGCTACTGATTTTAAAGTAAAAATCATGAGGACCCTTTTAGCTGCCTGAACTCCAGAGGTGGGTTCTGATATTTGTAAAAAGTCTGCATAATGTTTGGAATGGCTTCGGTTGTATGCTCCTTTGGGAAACAGTTCACCAGCACAAAAAATAGCATAATTTAGTGGTGTGAGAATGGAAACTAAGCAAAGAACTGATCAGTGATGTCATTTCCCCCTCCTTTTCTGTCCTCAGCCCATGGTTTGCTGAAAGGTGTTTCAACCTTAGGGATTCTTGCTTAGGGAGATTGCCACGTGTAATTATTCTCCTTGCATAGGAACTTTTTCTGTTTTTCTTTTATGGAATTAGGCCTCTTTTTTTAATAAGTGACTTTCAGATAATGCAGTCTAAATATTTTTAAAGATTCAGACCCTAGCAGATACTTTTTCACTGCCACCTTTGTCTACCTCCTTGTTAACTTTCCTGTTGCAGGAAAAAATCAGAGATTCATGAACAAGTAATATTCTTTCATTAAAACACTATTTGAAAAATACATCTGATGTCTGTTAGCATAAAAATTAGGTCAGCTAATCAAGGTGTCACAACTGGTTCAAAATGGAACATCTAATTAAATAAAATATGCGTTACTTATCTATCTACTAAAAACTTTTTAAAAGGTATGTTTTCTTTTTCCTGTTTACATAGATCTGGCAGCTGGATTGACTAAATTCACATATTTCGTTTATCTTAAGTCAAACACAAATTAGTTTAAGATAAGTCTTACATAAAGGTTCTGACAAATCTCCTTAGCAGATAAATACTGCCCTGAAATAATTGCAAAGTATTTAAGGTGGGACTTGTCACCAAGTTTGTAAGAGTTTTTAATGTTAAGTCAGAGAAGTGTTCTGCTTCCATTCCACATGAAAATGTAATTCTCTGGCATCCCTAGCACCCTTGGTAGATCCTCCAAGATCCACTAGAACTAGAGTGTTAGGTGCATTGGCTGTCATTGTTAGGCTCATAAATCAAAACTATACTAAACAGCATAAGCAGGGATAACTAGTTCACATGAAATAGAGCTCTCTCCAAGAGGTTTAAACATGCAAGTGTTAAATAGCATTATTTTCTCTGAAGTTAAGGGCTGCTAGCACCACTCAGCATTTCCACAGGGGGCTTTGCACTCTGCAGAATCAAACTGCAGAATCATTCATATTCTTTCAAATATGAAGTCCTCAATATAATCAGTCTGTAAAGTCTCTATAGCAACCCCATTGCACAATGTTACCCTTTGGCATTAAGCACGGACAGTCAAGCCAGACACTGGGAATATACACTATCTACATCAAGACCATATAAATCTTAGTATCCAAAGCTATTTATAACTGAGGCAACTAATGACAGATTTCCCTTTTCAGCCTGGGCTTTAAATAGCACCACTACTTTAACGTATCACGAACAGAGCTTGAAGAGCGCTACAGTGTTCAACTGTACAATTTTCTGAAAAGGTTTTCAACTTCTTCAGGATTTTTGAAGCAAGTCAATAAATAGCTTGACTGCACGTGCCACCTCACAGGTTAAACATGACTTTATAACCCAGCAGAAACCAGCACTGACCTATTACACACTTGGGCTTGATCACAGATTTCCAGGTGGCCGAGTGAGGGCCGTGGGCAGTGTCCCAGGGGTAGCCTTGCACGGAGCCTGCCCTGCCATGCCTGCACTTCTCCCTTTTGGTAAAGCCCTGCACGTAGCACGGGTCAGTTCAGCAGCTTTTGCAGACCCTTCATGCACTTCCCTTGGCAAAGATGCAGGCGTGGGTCTCCGTCCTTCGCCTCTCACTCCAATCCCAGCCACGCCGGACAGCGAAGGCTGCTGCTCCCCAACCCACACAGAGCGGATCGACTGCAAGCGGCTGGAAGCACCGCGAGCCGGCCTGAAGAAACCAGATCTCTGCGCATAAACCCAGACCAAGGTTAGCAACAGCAGCAGGGCTATTTCAGCACAGCGTGCAAGGCAGTGCAAATGTAGGTTCACACAGGGATGAATATTCTGAAAATATTAAATGACATATGGATGACAGACGCCTCGGAGAAAGCACAGCTTGCATGCATGCATGTGCTTATCTGTATTTCATGCACCATGGTGGTTCTTTACTTAGAAATTTCTAATATTTCTAATATAAGTTGCCTGTTTTTTTCTAAAAAAATAGCTATTTAGCAATTTTCTAGGAGGATGTCCTGCTTGTAAAAATGAAAAACCATCTGAACATTAAATTGCATTTATTGTACCTACATAACTAAGTGGCAAGGAGGGACGAACTAAATAAATGCTGCTTGCAGTAAAATATTTGCAGTGCCACCAAAGTACTAGCTATAATAAATCCCTGACAACTGTGACTTCAGGACAGTTTGGATTAGGTAGCAACCAGAAAGTGATGAGACAGCCTATCTCCTCCCCCAGACGAAGATTTAATGTAATGTAATCCAATTTTCCAGTTTTACTCCATTGGGCCTACAGAAAGCCATAAATTTATAACTTTTAATTCCATTTCACTGAACATCTTGTTAAACATTTTGCACCACTCCCTCCCTTCAGCCCCTTTCTTCCCTTGCCACAGTGTGAGGATGCTGAATAGCGTGCTCAGCTTCTACCAGGAAGGTCAGGGGAAGCCACGCAGGTAACTAAGAAGTCCTTTAAACACCCTCCTCTAACTGATAATTATTGAACATTAGCAACAGAGAACAGCAAGCACACTTAATAAATTATCTCATATTATCACAAATTAACAAATTATCTCATATTTGTTTTTTGGCTCAGTGATCACATCTTTTTCTATTGTATTTTCCATTCATTTAAGTAAAACAACATGCTTCACCCCTTATTGCTTCCTAAATAAATCACTTGTTTCTAAATGTTTACAAAAATTATCTCTATCTCCAGTCATCAGTGGGGGAAATCCAACAAAACACTAGGTCCTAATAAAGTCAATTCTATTTTCTTAAAAAAAAGATGCCAAACCCGTAAGTTAGACCACCAAAAATATCAACACTGCAAAGAACTGGACTAGTTATCACCAAAGAGATTTCTTTAGTCCTTCCAAATATACTGTGTGAGTGCGTGTGCATGCAGGAGTACAAACCATGGTATTTCTTGGATTTTCTGTGGATTTCTTAGATAATTCAGTATATACTAAACAAAAGGAGGGCTCATTTTTGGGTGGCACCAGCTTTCAATGTTATTATGGCTGGGCCATATTTTTGCAGTAAATCTGTGTTCCTCCCTCACTTTCTCATGAGCTTTGCAGGCAATGGGAGTAACTTGAGTTCCAAGTGCCTGTGTATGCGACATGGGATCTGGGCACAGACCTCTCCTTACTTGCTTAAGGAGAAAAAGGTCGTCAGGTCGACAGATTCCGTATCCCATGGGCCAAATCCGGAAAAATGCATGGCTTGTTGAAATGTAACTATCTAGGATGGCCTCACTGGAAATTATAGCCAGGAAATTTTACTGACTGCTTGAAAAAAAAGCACTTCACTTCTAATCCCTGCTGGTTTAAGGTAGTGATTAGGATACGTACAGTTCCAAGTGAGCAGAACTTGGCAAAATGTCACAGAAATTATCTAAATTTGAAATCTTCTAATTCTGAAATGATATCGTTTTCCCTTACTAGTACTGGGTGACTATTTCACCAATTTCTCTTTCCAGTTAAATCTGATCAATAGATTAGTATCACTTGTAAATTTTAAAGTTTTCATACTGCAAAACATTTTTGGCACAAAGAGTAATTACATATTTCTCCTTTAAACATAAAGCTTTAATTGTCCTACTCTATCAGTGAATAATAACATAATGGACTTAAGAAGACTGCAATTTTTCCACTGTGATTTCTGTTATACAAAATGAAGTCAAAAGGTGCAAAATCCTGCACGCATAAACAAAAAGCATTGCAAGCTTGTTTAAATGATAAACAACTCATGAGCAAGTATGAACATCTTTTCCATCCCAATATCCTTCCCTTTGACTAAAGCCTCTCATGAAAATGTGGCTTGTCTAGCACTGAAATAGCATACTTACCTATCTAAATACTTAGCTTGCTTTTTAAAGGTAGTGTGCAAACAATATCAATAATTGCCAATAAGTTTCAGACACATCATCAGTTGGTGCAAAAGCCCATCCTGGAACATGAAAAGTGAACTGGATGCACCATTAGTAAAATTAGACCCAGGAAATACTTGATTGTAGTCTTCCAATAAGTGTTTCTTGACAGGTCCTAAGAGATGCCAGGAAATGTATTACTGTTGAATAAATAATAAACTGGAATTGGGTTGATCTTGTGATAAATCCAGGAGACAAGGATGGTCTGATGAGTCTTCTTCAAAAAGTAGTAAAGTTCCATCTATTTCAGTAGGTTAAAGCAATCCCATGAGCATTTTAATGAATTTGAAACTTTGTTCATGTAAAACAATTCCCATGTGCCTATATTTTTCTCAATAGACTGTAATATCAAAGGCAACCACATAATACGCCAAAATCATGAGTTTTAAGTATTCATTTCAAGAATAAAACTTACCTCAAAAGAAACAGAAAAAAGACTGTGTTAGAGTGAGTGAAAGCTGGGCAATTCATCAAAAAAAGAAACTACAACTGAGACACAGTATGAAATACCCTTAAAACCATTTTTTAAAAATTGCTTACAGTTTTAAGCTAGGAGTTCTTTGGCTCAGTTAAAAAAAAAATCTAAACACCTATAGAAAATTAAAAATAATTTAGCAGTATAACAGAAGAAAAAACACTGTCATACCTCTTTGTTTCTCCACGGAAATCTAGAAATGATAGGTTAAAGTAATCTAAATACCTCCAGTTTCCCAAACTTGATATTGTCCTCTCAAATAAGGCATAAAGAAATCAATGACTAGCATCAAACTAACTCAAAACACTACCCATATTTTAGTAGGAAGACAATAACAATCTAAGTCAGGAAGTCTGTATGTTGCTAAAAGGATAGGGAGGACAAGAGCTCCTTTGGATTTTTTGGCTTAAACTTGATTCTCCATGCAATTAACAAAATTTCAGTGGTGTCTGAATTAGACATATTTTTGCTGTTGGTCAAATGCGGTTTTAATAATCTGCACATATATAGAGAGAGATTATATAGATTATATATTATTATTATTANATCTCTGTCTATATATGTACCTATATACATAATCTATATATAAATATATATGTGCAGAAGAATTTCCTGGTAGCATGAAGGAGAAAGGAAAAGAAAAAAAAGCAGACTTGAAGATGATCCAGTAATTAATGTCATTTTTTGTCAGGTTTAGGCAGGAATTTCTTTAAAGGCCAACTTTCCCTCCTTTCCCAAAGCCCAAAAGCATGAAACTCTAAAGTAGAAGATAACATTCATGAAACCTGGTATTTTGCTGCAGCACTGCAGATACTAATGGAAATGTATCTGCCTGTATTTGCTTTCTGTGTGTGTGAAGGTAGTGGCTCTACCTCTGCGTGAAGAGTGGCTCACATGAAATTCTCCGGCAGTGCTACTTGGTCCTAGCCATCCTCACTCCTGTAATTCATAAGGGATCTATCTAAACACTGACAGACTACAGCCTCTTGTTGACACGGTGTTGAAAGAGACCTTTGAAAACTCCAAGAGTTGAAGCTGAAAAATGAAAGAGGTGTTTTTTCTAGTCACGCATAATAAATAGATGTTTTTCTTTGTGAAATTTTCAAGACTATTCATTCTGCATGACAAATAAGGCTGAATATTAACTAGGGATTTTTTTTAATAGGATGGCCAAGACTGCACAGGGCAGCAATGAACATATTTCAGTTACTCTGAAATTCCTGAAAACAATAAAGAGAAATTTAAAAAAATGTCTGAAGCATTAGCTCTTCAGAGCTCACCTTAAAGAGATGGTTGCCCTGATAAGAATAACAAAATCAACCACAACAGGAGATAACTGCAGGACAGGCAGGAATATTTATAATGCTTCTGAAATATTTTTTTTTAGAGCAGGAAACACTGTAGATTGTCCAGAATATAAAAATGTAGTTTACTTTCAAGAGCATGGGTGGGCTCAGCACTGGACTCCAAGAGTCTATCTGGAAAAGATAGTTATTAAAACAAAACACGGGAAAAGGAGAAAAACTACAGCAGAGCTACACATGCCAGAGAGCAAGCCGATGAAGGAAATTTTAAAGACCTAAAAATCACTCTTTCAGAATACAGAATCCTTTATTTAGTTTTTGGTTTGCTCTCTGCTGTGATAGCTATATAAGTGGTTGAGATTAGAAATTTTGCTGTAACTGACATATAAATCAGCCAAAAAGGCAGAAAATATTCCGGAGAAAGCACAGATATCTGGGCTACAATTGCATGCCTATCACCAGAAAATATACATTGGCATCAGGGATGGTTCCTTCAACAGTTAGAGGAATTTCATACTCCCTTTCATTCTAACAGTTCCTATATATATATGTATATGTATATATATTTATAATGCTGGCTCTGAAAAACACCTTAGAAAACTATTTCCTGCAATGAAATTTGCATTCTGTTAACAGATTCTCTTCAAAGAAAGCACATAAATAAAATGAGAAAGTATTATTCAACAGGGAAATTGTTACAAATGAGAATCTGGTGATTCCTAAAATGTAGCTTCACTCAAATTTATTCATACTACCTTTTGTTTTCTCCTCTTCCCCCACAAAGGACAAGAAGTAACCCAAAGTAATGTCCACAGTCATGACTGCCTGGAACTAAAACAAAGCACATTCTGATAAACTTGTATAAAAGAGAATATATGGACTCTGAATGAATATGAATAATGTTCCAGGATTTATTTGCTCAAAGGTTATCAAACTGAGAACATGGCATACAAAGAAAGCACAAATAACAGGCACATGTTGGATAAAAGGCTATTTGAAAAGCACAAAGCAAAACAGATGAGAAATGCTGGATATGAAGGGGTTAAGCTGGGGGATTGGTATGCATTCTGAAACTGTATAAAGCTTCAAAGAGAAGCCAGTGCCAGTTCGGGCCCCCTCTCCCCAAGTAAAATTAACAGAGCATCTCCCTAACAATATAACTGATGGGTAGTTAGTGGCATGCTTGGTTTTAGACTTTAGCCACTAGTTATTCCTCATGGCATATATCAATCAGTGCACCCAGACAGATTATTATGCAACAGAATGTCCCTTCTACTGGGAAATATTTTGAGAACTCAGATCAACCGAAAATCTTCCTGTAGCACAAAAAGACAAAAAACAAACAAACTAACAAAAATAACAGAGCTGGGCTCTAGCTGATGAATAATTTTCTTTTGCTTTCTTTCAGCTTCTGAGATTATGAGCAGAAATTTGTATTATAGCTAAAAGCAAAACCATTTGGTGACCCCATCTATTTGGATAATTCCTAAGGCTGATGTGGTTCATGTTCATGGAACTAATTTGTCTGGATAACAGCTTTACAAAGGTTCAGAAAAGTCTAGACATTTTCACTGTGGGAAAAAAAAAATGATGCACAATCACATTTATACAAACTTTAAAAATAATATCCTGTAGTCACCCTTTTATATTGCAAATTGTATTTTTAAAGCCAACGGCAGATAAAGTAAAGCAGTTGAAAGTAACTTTGTTTGTAGAAGGTTTCAAGGGAGGCAGAAACAGCTTTTAATCAAACTATTTTGCAAGAAATGACAGAGTAAAAACAAACAAACAAACAAACAATTACTGGCTCCATACACTTAACTTTTGAGGCAAGTGAAATTTTACCAAATAACATGATTAAAAAGTTATTTCTCAAAGAATGAGTTAACTCTGTAATTTCATATCCACAGTGGTTAAGACTCTGGCAGAGGCATTTTAAGATTCATGAAAAGTTTCAGCACAATTTATAGGATCCTAGCACAGTTAGGCTAACCGCAGAAGGAAGAAAAAGGAGAGGAGAGGGAGACAAACATTTTATTCGTTTTATACGGATCTCCCTCACTAGAGCTACAATTTTAGCTTAGAATTAGGTTTTGAAACATAGCTCCAATGTGCTTTGGGCTTACTCCATTCTGACTTGCCAACTACTTTCCAAAACTGGCTTAACTGGAACCATTTCTAAACACTGCTGCCAGCTGTTTTAGCTCCAGAACAGGAGGGGAAGGAAGAGTCAGCATTTATTTCTTAAAAAAAAAACAACAAAAAAAACTAGTTCTTTATCCTCAATCCAGAAATTCTAACAGTTATTTGTAATCAAAAGGACTGAAACTCCTTCAAAATTAAAGGGTTTGTTAAGTAAATTCAAAAGCACTTGAATTTACTACAGATTGTAGCCACATGGCTAAATTATTTCCATAAAGACACTTCGAGTCTATTTAGTAGAACAAAAAGTTTTTCAGTTGCAAGATAAAAAAAAAAAAAAAAAAATGCAATTATTTATACTGCAGTTACACCCAGCTCAGAATCACAGTGTGTCCAAGAGTCTAAAGAAAATCACCAATATGAGAAAGCTAGAAATAAAGCACTCAAATACAAGTAAAGCCTTGGGATGGTGGAATCATCTGTCTTCCTACTGATGTGTGATCAATTTTCCTGACTTGATCAAAAGAAAGAGCAGCTCAGGGCAGCCATTTCTACTAATATGTACAAACAAGAAGGGAACAGTTTGGAAAGTTTGTCTTTCAAATACATTTCAGCTTGCTCAGACCAAGATTTTTTTTTTTTTTCTTCAACTCACAGTTCAAGCTGAGCTGTCTGTTTCCTGCAGGAGTTACTTTTTCAGAAGTCAACTGTTTTACCAAGTGGAATCCAATATGATTGCTCCCTACCTTAATACTTACAATCAGCTTTGTTTCTTCGGTGCTTTTTAGGTTATGCAGATGCAATGTCTCACATTACACAGCGAACGCAACTCTTTTGAAACTGATCTTTACGCTTCCTTCTTTTTGGCAAAGCTCCATCAGCTGATGATCTACAGTCAATCTAGATAAGACATTTGCCTCTCTGGAACTCTGAATTTAATGAGATATGCATGCCAGGAACATGCAGGTAAAAGAGCTATTATTTGGCTTAGACCTGCTCTTATGCAGTGTCTAACAGCTCAACTTTCATGGACAACTGCCGAGATGGATTGAGATGGGTCATGAAACAGAGCTGGAATCCCCCCTCCTTGCTATCGGTCCCACTAACACAGAGTGCACCAGTCTGCAGCTTGGGACTTGCTTTGAGGATAAGTGCAGATTCTAACCAAAACAAGTTTTGTAATGAAATCTGAAAGAACCACTGAGCTGTGTAGAACAAATGAAACCGCCTCCATAGTACAATCAGTACAGTGACCTGACTGCAGCATGTATAGACAGATCTGAGTTACCCTTGGTATGTTTACTCTAGCATTTTTGTTCAGATCACAAGCATATTTTCAAAGCTATTCTCCCAGCCATTCAGAGTATTCACCCCACTTTGGTTCACACCATGGAGCAATTTCTTGGATGAAAGAAAATTGGAATATGTGCTCCAGATAGGTACCTAGTGCACTCTAACCACTAATGGGAATTTAGCCCACAGGACCAGACAAAAGCTCATCTGAAGTACTCCTACACATATCAAAACATAAACGTTTGAGGTCAGTGATTCCTCAGCACCAACTTTTCCCTCTATATGTCTAGTTCAGTAGAGACTGGGTACAGGGAAAAATGAATCCTCTTACCTCAAAGGCCGGAGGGTCATCTGCCAACCTACCAGAAGGCAAAGGGACAGCAAAACTCTGTGCTACCTCTGCTTCACCAGCACTAGTATCAGAGTGCAGGAGTTTAAAACTAATCTGAAGTTATGGCATAACTTGAATTAACACCTCAAACTGGCATTTCCACCAAAAGGAGTTGTGTTCCCTGACTCTTATCTTTTTTCCCTTGGGCCGATAAAATACCCCCAAAGTTTTATGTTAGTGGGCCTTTAAATCTTCTGAGTCAAGCAGTCGAGAAAGCAGAAAGACAGCAGAAGGAAAGACAGCAACCTACAAAGACTGCATTTTTATTATTATTTATGTTCTCAATGCTCTCCATTTCTGAAGGAGAATTTTATGAAAACTCATCCCCATCGAAAGCTAAGATGGTCTTAACACATAAACTTGGAATTGATGTCAGAGACACAACTAAACCCTATGGTTCATTTCTCTAAATCAACACTAAGGAGACTTCTTTCCTTTCAACATAAAATTCCTATTGAAAATTGCCCACCTGGTTCCAAGGCTTTAGTATATGCCTTTTTGCTGCTCGGCACAGCAAGCAAGCCGAGGCAGGCATGCAGGCAGGATCTTCTTCCCACCAACCAAAGGCAAACTGGCATATTGTACATGCCCAAAGCCATCACATGAAATGGTGGCAGACTCATCCTGCTACAATGCTACAAAACCAGCCCTATGTTTGTTCACGGGATTCTTTCTGATTTGCTCAACAATGTAAGGTTCTCTGCAGAAAACAAAACAACCCTCCTGCATTGGCCAGAACATTTGTTTTTCTTTTGTAGAATTCTCTAACTTGATGTTATTTAAATGTTTATAGTCTGTAACACAATACAGTGCTGCCACATTATCTTCACTGGACTAGTGAGCAATACCTTAGAAGCGACTGAAGGCTCAGATATGCCTTTCCGATACATTCCCTCTAATGACACATACACGGGCAAAAACAGTGAGCCTGTCTAAATGGTGAAATTGCTAATAAAGCCAGCAGAACAGGCCCACATAGGACTGGTGAGCAAAATCATTGTGATTTCCATTCTTCACTGCTAGCCACAAATCTTAAAAAGACAAGCTCCCCTTCACACCTGCACAACCCTGTGTGAGAACATATTTTGAAACATCAGTTGTCTTTGCTTTGGCAGTACATGTTATATAACTGCTTCACCCTTTGCAACTGGTTACCATCAGAAACATTTTCAAATGTTGAATTTTTGCTAACAACTGGCACATAAGAGAACAAATTAAATTGGTTCGTACTTCAGATATGTAAGGACCCTGGATGATTTTAACAGCTACAGAGTTTTGTTCTTCTGGGCCTCAAGTATGTTCCAAATCTCTATTCCTTGAAGGCTGTACTAGATCAAACTTTGCCTCTGTAGCAAAAAAAATGTGTTCCTTGTTCCAGTTCTTACCAGTGACTGTCTGAGCTGGACCTAGAAGGAATAAAAAGAGATTTCTTTCTATGGCATATTACTCTGTGGCAACAAGAAATGAAGTTCAACTGTTCAGTTTGAGCTTTAACTCTTCTATTATCCCGGCTGCTAAGAGCCTGTACTCAGAGCGCTACATCTTTCTGTTCTTCCGAGTAACTTACCAGGGCCACAACACCAAACCAAGCCAAACACGTTTCAGCAGAATTGTATCAAGCACAAAAGACCGCAGTATTTCTGATGGGGCAATCCAACCTTTCCCCTCCTGGGCCTCCAGAATAGAAATCCACGGTAAAATACTCAACCTTATGCAAGTTCCCTGGCTGACCCAATTCCACATCCAGGCAGATGACTTCCATAAGCTATCCAATTCACAGATTTATTTCTCAAGTTGAGTTTCAGGTAGGGTTTTTTTGCTGTACTTCAAATTTTGGTTGTCAAATTTGTTAAAAGAAATGCTAGAGTTGTGCACCTTTAAGCCAGCAGTTGTGCTTGTTATTCATGAGAATGCCACTTTACTTAAGTAGTACTGCAAATAAAGCTGCTACATGCTACTGTTTCAGATCTTCCTTTCAACCTTAGGATGACTCTTTCAAGAGCTTTGTTTATCATCAAATGAGGATTCTACATGAAGCATTATATAGTCTCCTCCTAGAAAGTAGCTTCTACACCGAGTAGCTTCTGCCTTAGTGATACGTTTTCAAGGTTTCACAATCTGCTTCAGCAAGGTGAAGAAATTCAGCGCCACATATCTCAGATGCCCTGCTGGGCAATCCTTTCTAGCGTCCTGCTTCCCTGAACGTTGCAGGAGTCAAAGTACAAGGAACGAGTAGCTTCTCTGCTTACAGCTCCAGGCCTCTTGCCAGTCCAAGCTCTCTCTCAGGGGAACACTATGAACACCATTCACACCACTCCATACTTCTGCTCCCTGCCATCCAAAAATGGTCGCAACTAAATCAGCTCCCTGTTGGGGTTTGTGCTAACAGCAGTGCTTGTTATCAGATCCTCAGAAAACATGGGGAATGCTGAAACCCACACTTTTAAAGCTAGGTTTCAGCTATGCTAAAAGCTGTGTGTTTAATTGTTCCCTTATTTCAACTAATGGAAGATAGTTATCACACTCACCACCTCCTACAGCAGCAGAAATTTATGACTATCATGCAGTTCTGTGGAAAAAAATACACTATAATGTTAGATGTTTTTGTAAACAGGCATAATGAGCTCATTTTAAAGGGCCCTGGTAACTGGTAACAGCCCACTAAAAGGCAAATGAGAGTAGAGAGAGGTTTTTTGGGGTAAGGGATGGGTTGTTTTGCAACTTTAGTTGCTTCACTGCCTCCTATGGAAATATTCCCTATGTACACTGCCAAAAGGTCAAAACCAGGTCAAACACGCAATATTGGAAATACATCATTATAGTAAAGCTGTACTCGATACAAAGTATGAGCTAACAGTCTAAGAACTCCATCCAAAATACTGTATGAAAAAGTTTTGCATACAGGATAAGCATGTAATGCTTTCTCCAGAAAAAAAAAAAAAAAAAAGAAAGAAAGAAGAAGAAAAAAGAGACAAAAAGCAGAGACATCAAGACAAATTACTCTATATTTTACAGCTATGCATTGGGTCTTATTCTATAGTGTTTCCCAATGGTAGTACAATTTAAGCAGCTCATACTGCTTATTCTCTATGTGCATGGCCTCTATGTGTGTGGCCATGTGATAAACTGGAGCAAGGAACTGCTCCTTGATCAAATGTATCCCAAAGAAAAAAAAAAATTGTTTTCCTAATGCTGTTCATTGTCCAGAACCACAAACATCTGTGCAGCCACAGGGAGGATGGTTATTGAGGCTGGAACATGGCAGAGAGGCCTGGAGTAGCATACAAAGTTGCTTATGCTGACATTGCTGGAAGAAACGCTCAACCTATACCCACGAGCACATACAGAACTGGGAAAACTACTTTATTCATGGAACACAGTCAATACATTTTAATCAGTAACAATGAAATAGTGCAAATATTCACTTTACATAATCAGAAAGCTGACTTAATTTACTGTGTGTGGATGAAAATGCAATATCAACAGTAATTTACTGCAAATTCTGCTCTTTTTTCATCTGGTTCATTGAACTAAGTGCAACCCATCTGTTACCACACAGGACAGAACAACAGTCAAATAGAAAAAAAAAAACTTATTTAATACAAATCCAAAATTATTTGCTTAGGTAACTAAGGATTTGAAGTATATAAGCAATTGAGAACCACAGAAGGTTTTGCAGAGTATTACCAACTTTCAGGACACTTTATAGAAGTTTATATCCAAGACCATCACAAATACAAAATGAGTTTTTTAAGTCTGATGTTGAAACTAGCTGCCTCGGAATAAGGCACATGTATGTAATAAATTAACATGGCCTAATAAAACATGCCTAATAGTTGGGCATTGCATGGGAGACTGTAAACCATTCTGAAATCGATACTCAGAGGTAGAGTCCCATGAAGGGATAAATGTTGAGACAATTAGAACAGATTCCCTTCATTTAGGGAAAGTGTATCACAGCACTGAGTTTTCTCTCACAGACAGTTCGTTGTATTTCCACCACACAGCAATTCAGAGAGCATCTCCCTCCTGTAACACAGTCATTCTGCCAGGACCCCTACTAGCAAAGACTAACTTGCTGCTACATGACATTTTTCAGTATCAGGCGCTACCACCATAAGCAAAGCTGCACTTGAAGGGGACAAAGTGGAGTGGAAGAGTTTTTTCCAAACAACACATGAACAACTATTTTTCAGATTAGTTTTCACAGTGATCTTGGCATAAAACATCCATGTCCTCTAAGCTCTGATGCGACTGTCATGCACTTCAGTGTAATAAAAGTAGCACTATTATAGCTAAACAGGCAAGGCTCCAACATTATTTTGTTTTTAGCTTTAAGAATGATACAAGACAAAGAAAGAAGTAGAAGATACATTAATTATGAAGTCACAACACTTTCCACAAGGGGAAACACAGATTTATGAACAGCTCATTTTGGAAGAAGTATATTTAAAGAATTTAAACAAATTTTGGTACCCATTGCGGGGTTTTACTGTCAAGGAAATTTTTTCTAGCAAGTTAGTAAGAGAAAAACTAAAGAACACCAAGTATGCTCCTCTTCCTAATGTTCTGTCAGGAGGGACAGTCATTTACTTATTTCACTGTTTAGTTTTCATGCACATCCAGAGAATGATGCAAAAGTGATATGGCTCTTAACTTAAGTTCTGTGCAGCCCAAAAGCTCACACAGCAAGTGACCGAAAGCCTGAAGCTCTTGGGTAACCTGGGTCTCTCACAAACCTTAAACACAGGTACTTGCTGCCTACGAGATCTTCAGGAAAAATCACTGTGTGAATCACCACTGCTTCTCTACATGACATGCTGCCATCTCTTCTTCAGCACCACTGGCATCCATTCCAAAGTGGTATTCAGGTTACAGAAAACAAACTACCGTAATTAAGTGAATTTAACTTACAGCTTAAATTCTCTCTAAGCAGGCATTTCATACATAATCATCTTTCTCAGTTTCTTCCTAAATGTTGTGCCCTACCATGTATTTCCCTGAGCAGAGAACACGGTTCAGAGAGCACAGCAGTATGGGGAGCTCCGCACAGCATCACCGTTCATAGACTGAGGAGCTTTGGCTAAATCGGATGAATGTGCTCAAACCCCACTCAGTTGTTTATCCCCTGACAAGAGCCTGACTAGACTAACTAATTGTGGTTTCAAGCTAGGAAATCCTACCGAGGCAAGCGGAAAACAATACAGATGTTGACTTAGTTTTCAAACTGCTAAGAATTTAGTGCTTTAACAGACAGACATTATCAGGACCCATTTGGCTCTGGAAAAGAAGGAAGAAAGATACAGCTACTGGGAGAAGGCAGTTAGGAACCTTAGGAAAAGTATTTCGCTTCTCTAAGTGAATTTCCAGTCATGTTTCTAGCTATAGGTCTGTTTATTTAAAGACAGTTAGGGACTTAGGGACTGTTTGTTTACCGACACCTGCACAAATCTCCACAAACAATCAAGTAATACCACCCAAATCAACATTAACATTTAGTGTAGTGGTTTCCACTGCACTGACAGATAAGACCAAAAATTTGACAGACAGTATCGTGACAATATGAAGCACAGTAGTTCCTCCCATCTGATCTCCTTATGAGTTAATGGAGAGACTTTATGAAGGAACTTGAACAGATATTTTAATCTTTCACAGCATTTTAATCTTATTCACAGTAAGCGTACTGGCCAATTCATACACAGAATAAATAAAAGTTATCTTTGAAGGACTACAGGGATTAGGTCACCTTAGATTACAGTTACTACTGAAGTCTTCTCTTAGATATTATTTTAGGAAGTATTATTTGCAACTTTTCCACACAACAGTGAATTTTATAATTGCAAATTGTATAGCATTATAGTATTTCTAATCAAGCACTGTATGTTACTTAGTTGTTTATAGCACTGAATTTCATAATGGATCTTTTTGTTGATCTATTTCTGGACAACTGCCATTCTTCTCTCCCTAATTTGTTCATGTAGCCATTTAACTAGTGCTTACTCATGCCACATCAAAAAAAAAAAAAAAAAAGACATTTGGAAAAATGTTCTTCTCCACAGTCTCTCTGGGGTGCATGGCTGTTACTACCTGTTACATGAAGAAGCATCTTAACTATCTTAACTTTAAAAGCTCAGACTATGCAAAATAGTGTGTTTCGTTTTTGATTTTATCACCTGGAACTATATATGTGTATATATATACATATATATAAATATATATATATAATTTCACAGTAGCCTACCATGCTTGGCACAGGACAACCATCGGAGCAAGACCCGCTCTTAGCTCACGTAAGTCCTTTCTCCATAACGAAACTCCTGTGAGGAACTTCCCCATCATCGGGGAGGGGGACATGGGGACCTGCAGAGCTGCCCCTCTGCTCCCCTCAGCCCACAGAGCACCTCCTTGCATGTGTGTGGAGAAAGAGGATGGCATAAAAGAGCAGTGCATACAGAGGTGTAACACATCTCGTGGTTCCAGCAAAACTGAGAACATAGTGCTGGGGGGAAAAAAAGAAAGCAATAACCCAACATATAAACTATCACCAACATTTACTGCAAAAAAGCTGTAAGAATTCTTCCTGGCCTACAACTTCCCCTACACTGCCAAACTGGTGTTGCATGATGCCACCCTTAAAAGTTCTCCCTCTCTTCAAATCCTTGCCACAAGAGAAGAGAGAAATTAAATTATGCCTCTGACTGAACTCAAATACTTTCTGTTAGCTTAGTACAGGCACCTCTCTCCAAAGCAGGAATTTGAAGAATGTGGATGAAGTGTACCAGAGGTATCCTGAATCCCCATCTTAAAACAAGTGAGATTATAATTACAGGGGTCAAAAATACAGCCTAATCATCTAAAGTGCTGCTTCTAAAAAGTGCACTGAGTATAGCCCTGAAGAGAACCACACATTTATGCTAATTTTACATTTCCGCCAGCTTTTTCACCTAACTCACAATGCTCAGAGTGTTTCATGGCGAGTTACACCCCCTTGTTTTCTCTCAACTGCACGATATTCAAAAAATTTTCAAGGGCAGAATAAAATCCATATTATACCAAAATATGAATAAACACTGAATTCAGAGGAATTAATTTAAGTCTTCATGGGAGTAATCAGATATCTTCATGATATCCAAATGTTATATTTTCCTTAACTAATATGGAGATGTTTCACAATCTAAGGAAACTGAAAAGAAGACAATAAATAACCCCTTCCAAATTCCATTTAAATTACTATTTATTCCATAACCACAATGCACATGGCACTGCACAAACAAATAAAATAAACAAAACCACTTTCTCATCTTGTCAAAGAGCTTGTAATCACACAGACAAAGAAATAACAACCTCAAACAAAATGGGGAGAACCAGGGATTAGCTATATGAATTCACATAGCTATAAAACAGGGTATCCACATAGTTGCTTGTTTCCACAGTAAAAAAAAGCAAATACTGCATGACATTGAATCCAAATCCCAATGCTCTTAAAAGCAAACATATCTTTATTCCACACATTTCTCAGAAAGTCACAGTTTATTCTCAAGAGCAGACAGTACAAAGAGAAGCTGCATACTATACAGAGTAGACAGCCATTGTAAAATACTGCAAATATCATTTGGAAGAGTTTGCTGTCTTTTGACTCAGTCCCGTCTCAACTGATAAATTATACCTAGTTAATTCCCTGCAGAAGATCACGTAGGAAAGCTCACTTACTTATATTTTGTCAATTCAACATCTTTCTACAGCAGAAAATCCTCTGTTCTCCAAAATTCTAGTAATCAGGAGAATGAGGCAAATCTAACTGGGTATCTATCCCTTGCTGGTATTACATGTGTGCACTCTGCTGTGTTTCTGATGAGTTGCCATGGAGAACTGAAGGTATCAAGCATGACATTTTTCTAGCAACTGCACAGAGGTCTTTTGAGGTCAGTTCCATAAACTACTAGGTGTGGTAGGAAAGGGTGATTGAAAAAGCAAGATGGAAGAAGGGCTGGAGTACGTGGACAGTAAGGACAATAATATGCAGTGATTTATACATGACCCCTTCTTTCATTTTTTTTCTAGCTTGACTTGTGCAATTCTATTTGACAGATGTGTGCAGATGCTCAGACATTAATAAGAGAGTTCACCCTTCCAAAAGTGTTTTGGAGAACTTAGATAAAATGTTTCCGATTTTTTTCATAATGATCTCTCATCCTACGCCTTGGCTTCTTTTACATACTAGTTTTAGACAATATGATGGTGCTTCTGGGACCCATAACCCAAAACAAACTATCCAGTTGTTATCAGAGTTGTTATCAGATTCTTTTCAATTGCAATACCATACCATGAAAAATGTGAGCTTATTGCTGTTTGGGCTACACTTTGAGAAGTCAGATTTTCCTTCAGATTTCTATTAACTTTATATCTGAAAGGTATACTCTATCCGTGAGGGCCTCTGCCATTAAGTTGAACGATACTAATGCTCTAGTTTGATGCTTAATTCTTCGTAACCCCTTTACAGATATATACATACATGTATGCAGTCTAGGACAGCTTCCTACAGTAAATGAAAAATAAAACTGACAAAATTTTGTATATGGTACTCCAGTAGCATCTCTCATCAAGTTACATTCAATAAACACAGACCCAACACCAGCCATTAGACCATTGACTTTATAAATTTAGAGTCTCAAAAATTATCTATCCCTCATTATTAGTGAGGCTCACGGTCAAGTGAGACTGATAAAACTACAGGGTACCTGTGTACAAACCTGCCATAGATGATATCTCCACATTAAGCGATCTGTAACAGTCACACTGCAAGTAGAATGTTTTATTTACTTATTTATTTAATAGTGCATTTCTTCTCCAGCTCCATAAAACAAGATCAAAGGTGACAAAGCAAAGGTGTCATGAAGGTGGCACTTTTAAATACATGAAATATTTTAGATACAGAACTTCAAGTATTTTAATATATTTTTTAATAATTACAGCAACATATTAAATTGTTTAATGTCTTATGTGAAAAATCAGTATGAATACATGAAGTTCTGTATTAAAGTCACAAATATGTGTAAAAAATATATATATATAATAAGAGACTAAAAATATATGTCACATCTAAGAAGTCCTTCAACTTTCAGAACACATCATCATGGCTTCCTATGTCTCTCGTGCTTTGTTTTATTCCTGGCCCAATCTGCATGTCAGAGCCAGCAGGGCTCGGAAGAGGCATCTGTGGATTGGGATACTCGAATGGCACCAACTGTGGCAATGGATTTCTGCCTACAAGCACAATGGGCACCATGCCCCTCTCTGTTTGACAATATAGTGCAATATAGTGCATTATAAGAGTCAGTAAAATCAAGTTTGTTTTTTGCATATGCCTTATGCCTTTTTGTACTGTCAATCTTCATGTTATTTAATGCCCTTAGGTAACACAAACCAGAGCTCAAAACGTTTTCCAGGATGTGTAATCCAAATTCTAATCCAAGTAATCCAAGAGCCAGCGTGTACTGAATCTGCACAGTGTCTACATGAACTTTTCATAGAATTTGTTCTGCCTTTCAAAGATAAACAAACTATCATCAGCCTGTTTCAATATATACAAGGTCTACATGCCACGATCCCTTGTCTCACATTCTGAATCATCTGGATGCCTCCCAGGGCATTTGTTTGGTTTTCAATTAGGAAACACATAAAGGGAACTGGGTATGAAAGCTTTTAAGATAAATATGTATTGTGTGTTAATATACTCAGAACGGAGGGCGCTGCAGTGAGCCCAAGCCCTTTGGTCTCTGAGGGCTTCATTGCACAGCCTTGGATTGAGCTTTAGGAAACTTCTACCTCCTTCAATAAGTAAATTTTACTGCTTTTGCTGAAATTATGAGCTAAGCGCCAGCATAACTATCAGCAGAAACTACATTCGCTGTCAGAATGAAGTGGTACTATATCACACACACAATCTATATAAAAACTCAGTTTAATGTTGCTGCATGATTTTAAGATGCAGCCATAAATGCAGTATCGTAAATCTCACGGGATAACCAGTATTTTAAAATAAAGAACTCTGTTCTGTTGCTTCTGTTGAGCTTTTCTTTTCTTTTCTTTTCTTTTCTTTTCCCTTGTTTTACTAGAGGAGCTTTCTGCAGGCGCCGGCCGCGTCCCGCACGGATGGCACACGCCCCGCGAGCGCGGCTCGGCAGCAACGGCAGCAGCAGCGGAGCGCCGTG
>VZSV01000017.1:3223445-3249003 GCA_013398735.1 Nothocercus julius
GCCCCTCCCGCCCCGCGTCCCGCCGCCAGCGGCCGCGTGGCGGCCGTTACCCGCCGTTACTCGGGCGCGTTTAAACTTCGCGTGGTAACGGCGCGCCGTGGAAAAGAGTTTTCCGCGCGGTGTGGGAGAGGCGGAGGTTTCACCGGGCTCTGCCAGCCGCGGGGAGGTTTCTCGGGGTCCCCAGGGCCGCGCCGCGTTACCTGCCTGCAGGCCGCCGCCGCCGCGCGCTTTCGCAGCTTGCTCAATGTATATTGTTACAAGACGGCGGGTTCTAGACGAAGGACGCGGCGGCGTATGCAGCTCCACGTGGGCCTCGGCAGCTCGGAGCCCAGGAGCAGTGCGGCCCCAGGGGAAAGGCAGGGCAGCCGCCTCGCTGACAGCGCTGCAGAGGCCGCCTTCGGCCGGGCCCCATAAGCGAAGTGCGGCCAAAAGCGCGTCCCAGGCTGCGGGGCCGGCCTGCTGCGTGTGTGGCGCTTGTGCTTTCCACGCCGGCACTGTCAGTCAGCCTGGCAACGTATATGGCTTCTTCCCATACGCTGCCGCGCTGCGGTGCGCCGTGCAAGGCACTCGGCAGCTCTGCCGGCTGGCAGGTGCTGCCACGGCTCGGCCCCCATAGTTCTGATCTTGCCCTGTGTGCAGGTGTTTAAAAGCACCGCTCCAGATTAAGATAGGCCTGTAAGAACTGCTAAACCTAATAACCAGCATTAAGAATAGCTGGGATAAATCTTGCAATCATCATCACTTTCTCCCTGCATCAATTTTTACATGAAGCCTTTCCTTTTACTGCTATAATTCAAAATATGTCGAATCTTTGGAAATACCTTGCAATTTGTTTTTCTGTGCATTTATTCATCTCTTTTTATTGGGACATTCTGTCACCATATATGATGTGTGTGCGTATTTATATACAGAGGTATATGTCTGTACACACACACATGCACACAGATCTCTATTCTTAAAGCAATTCTGTGAGCAACAGAATTAATGATGCATTAGGCTAGTGAAGAAATTATAATGGGCACGTGATTTTTTTTAAGGTGCTAGTAGAAAAATATCATGACACTCTGCCCTTTTTGTTTATCCACCTCGGTTTGTTTTACACTGTGTTGTCCTATTATACTCCCCATTACATTCTGCAAAATGGAGTAGAACAAATCAATCAGACTGGACCAGAAGAAACAAGTCATCCAAATGCAAACATAGACGCGTATAGAAACTGACAGAGGGTTCCAGTCCGTGCTGCTTCAAAATTATTTACCTGGAAGTGAGCAGCATTTTAGTCCAGAGGAAGAATTAACTGGAATAAAAAATGTTGTGAAAAGCAGAATGATAGAGGCCACTGTTTCTGTAGAGAAGCTATGGGAGATGATAATTCCTTGTTCACATTTTTGAAAGGAAAAGTAAGGTAAATTGTTGTGCAATTCCAAAGGAAGTCAATGAGATTTATCTTTCTTAAACCAGAACTGAATTTGCACTACTCAAAAAAAGGAGAGTGTTGAACTTTGAAGCATTTTATGCCTCAAAATTGAAATTACTGCAAGGAAATAATAATCTGATAATTTATAGTTACCAAGAATGAAAATATAAACAAGATGATTAGTATTGCTAAAATACCAGAAACAAAACAGTCATATGGGAATATCCAAACAAGATTGTCTCAAATCCTTAGATTTTTAGAAAAGCAAGAGCTGTATTGTTGCCTCAAAAGACTATGAAAGTATTAAGAACGCAGTGGAAAAAACAAAGCAAAAAGATGTACCATGAGTGTTAATTAGTTGAATGAAAGGCACACTATATTGTTGTTTAAGGAAAGGAGGCATACAACTTACAGTGCAGAAGACTATAATAATATAAGTAGTATATAATTTAAGTACTAAACAAAACACACAGAACACACTGAATACACTCTACCATTTTAGGTTTGACTATTTTAGATTAGAAATACCCTTTGCACAGTCTTAAGAGTCTTCATTATCTTTGTGTTTTTATGTGATATCTCCAGACCTGCCTGTTTTGTTGTAATCACAACTTTCAGACAAATTTTTTATCATTTGCATGATAATCTAATCTTGTGCCATGAGTGTGTAACAGATTACTAACCTTTCACCTGCTGATGGATAATCTATTCTGTTGATTGCCTTCATCAGGTCTTAAAATTTGCCCAGAAATATAATGGCCAAAGACCAGTGATCACTCATCATCAAGTCAATTGTCCTCAATGCAAACCAGTTATTTAGATTGCTTTTAACAACGAAAAGAAAAGAAAAGAAAAGAAAAGAAAAGAAAAGAAAAGAAAAGAAAAGAAAAGAAAAGAAAAGAAAAGAAAAGAAAAGAAAAGAGAAGAGAANGAAAAGAAAAGAAAAGAAAAGAAAAGAAAAGAAAAGAAAAGAAAAGAAAAGAAAAGAAAAGAAAAGAAAAGAAAAGAAAAGAAAAGAGAAGAGAAGAGAAGAGGTTTCCATAAAGATGTTTCTACCTTTTCCACATCCATATGATCCTCTGAAGACTCTAATGCTGTTTTCTCTAAAGGATGCAGGCAAAAGCCATGAAGGCCTAGACCAGTTATAGATACAGATCTTTTATTTATAGAGGACTTGGATATATTTATCCACCACCTAGATATTTGTCATTTTTATAGAGGACTTACATATTGAATATATTCACTTCTGCTTCATTTTAGGGTCCAAATGCCATAGGCTTTTCAGACAAAGAGGTCTCTGTCTTAAATACCATTATTTTCATGATGAATAATAATATTAATTACAATTAAGTAATTAATACTTAACAGTGTATGCTTAGGTTATCAGACTAAAGGATTTTTTTGTTCTGTGAAGATTCCACCTGTTCTGTGTGCGTACATGTGGATGCAGGCGTGTGTATTAGTGTGTGTGTTCCTGTGTCGATACTGCCTTCAAAGTGTGAATTTAAATATTTATGTCTAGTATAAAAGGGGCTACCTTGCTCAGTGATGTTCTTGCAATATTGACAAATCTGTAAATGTTTTTGTGGAAAGCATCAGAGTGCCACAAAGCTCAGCATGGGATTTCTGGGAAATCTGGTATTCTTGCACAGCCACTGCTTTCTTTTTTGCAGTGAAAAGTCCTTTCCCGCTGATTGTGCAATCAAGGTAAATTGCCTAGTTTTGGAACAGTTCCCATTTCTTTAGCCTCAAATTCAGATTGTCAGCCTTCAATTTATCACTGACCATTTGTAAACACATCAGTTCGGGTTCAAAGACTAAACAAGAACCAATTTATCATGTAGTTAAAGCTAATAATATTTTTTAACCAATTTTCTGTGTTCACAGTCTCACAGGGATTGTGCATTTTATAGTTTAAAGTGCAACTCACATAGAGTCTAGCTTTAAATTGTCTGCAATAGAAACTGGTACAGTCATGGGGTTCGATATTGACTACAAACTTGGTCAAGAAATGTTTATTTGTCCAAGTTTGGGGGGCATGTTGGGAGTCACCAATGAGCTACATACTTACAAGGTAAATAAACAAGAAGTATTCCAGGAAGTAATCCAGGAGATCCATGCTGCCTTCACTACACTGTTGGATATAGCTGCAATCCAAGCAGCTTGGTCTTGGTCTTTCTTGTTGAGACTAGGACATTGCACATCTCCTTTCGTAAGCAGATCAAATTCCATGTTACAGTTTTGCATTTCTCCTCCTACAGGAAGGCCTTTTTTGACAATTACAAATCCAGAAGCAGCCAAACATCTGTAACTGTGATTCAGCATTTGCTCCGTGGGGCTGTGACTTTGTATGATCATGCACATAATCTGTCCACAAAAGAACAGGGAGTAGTAAACTGTTTAGGGACTTATTGAAGTGAATTCGTGGTTCAGAGAAATGAACAATTTACTGTTTTTCTAAGGAAGAATAAATCACAGAACTATTCTCTTAACAGTCACATGGTGTTTTCACATTTTAACTCCTTTTGTTGTTATTCTCAGTAGAATTGAGAATAGAATTCCCTTCTCCGGATATTTCAAATATAGTATTGGATGCTATGAGCAACTAATATTACTAAGAAACAGCTACATCATTAACGTAAGCTGTACAACAAAGCTTTTTAATGAATAATTAAACTACTCTGAAATTATGTTACTAGGACAAAATCTACTCAGCCAGGACATTTGAAAACAAAACGATAATTTGTTCTTGTCCTGTCTTCAAGACAACAGTTTTGATTAAATGTAATTCTTGTCAGCAAATGATATGAACAATATGGGATATCCTTTAAATACTATTGAAGGGTACTTGTAGAGTAACCAAATTTGTAAATATTAAAGCTTTACTAAATCCTCAGTGTGGTTATATTGCATATGTCAAATATTGAAATAATTTGACACAACAGACTAGGTTAAAGACTCACCAAAACTATGATACAAAATGAGTCTTTTTTTTTTTTTGTATTTTCCAAATAACATGCTTACTACTAATGTGGCACTGCACATGCTGTTACTGCACAAACCTGAAATGACCATTCTCTACCTCAGTGTTTTGTTGATAACAGCAGTAAGATTTTTATCACCTGTACATAACAGGGAAAGTTTTTTAAAAAGCCTTGTCCTTCTCTTTTTTACTCTTATTCTTAAGTGATGCAATGGAAATGTAGGACTGTGGTCTCATTCTGTATGTTATAGTCTTTTTCTCTTGTATTTTTTCTCCTTTTGATTTCCCCCTATGTGTTTTTGGTTGTTGTTTTTCTTCTTTCAATCGATTATATTGATTGTTCTGGGCAATTTGTTAACAGGCAGAAATGGTGCAGAAATGAGTATTATTTTCTCAGTATATTTTGTAAACTTAAGGCCACTCCTATGACATGCTTTTCACTGAATCAAATAACCAGATAGAAGTATGAAAAAATGACATCCATTCTATGACAGCTGTCACCCATTCTATAGAGTTGTAGGGAATGAACCTGGAGGAGAAAGCACATGTTGAAATATCCGCCTCTTTTCTTGATTTTGAGAGGTGTGCCATATAAAAAAGAATCAATAACACCGGATCCTACAATTTCATTCGACTCTTAAGACACTTTCTTCAACATCTTGAATCTGAGGCTGGAGAAGATCTCCTCTTGTGTTAGAAAGGGAAACGTGGAAAAGATACATCTTGATCCAAGTGAGCCTTACAGACTGTGAAAACAAGGCTCTGAAGATAAATAAAAATAACGTAGGATTTAATATTGAAAAACCTGATGAGTTTTAATCAACTATGCTGATTTTTGAAGACTAACATATGTTTAGGGTGGTTCACAATACTGATTGTGAGTAATTTGTACAGCCTATGAATGTAGAATGTCAGCCCGAATAGAGGGGTTATCATTAAGTCATACAAGACCTTGCAAAGAGGTGACAGAAAGTGAAAAAGGGAAGTTAAGAACACATTTCTCTAAGCAACCTAGCAATGCTGCCAAAGGTATCACACCTTACAATATAAAGTTCACTTAGGGAGCTATAAGGATTGGGTCATTAATCCTATTAACAATGTTTTCAGGGAGATTGTATCTGAAGGAAAGCACTTAATGGCCCTTTTAATGCCCCTGGGAGCTGGCCTGGCTGATAACTTGGAGGGAGGAGGTTTGGTGGTGGCCTCCTCCACCTTCTCCACCTGGTCATGGCCCTGTTGTTCCCTGCCTGTGATTCTGTGAGGAACGCAAATGTCATAAAAACGGAGGCATTCCCACTTACAAACAGGATAATGCCCATCTGGTCACAACAGAATTACGTGGCAGAACAAAAGATTCACGTTTTCGCTGCCTGGAATTCATTTAGCCACTAGATAAATAAGGGATTTTATTATCCAGGACAGGTTGTCCTTTAACCTTTTCAAGCACAAACATAGAGGGAAAAAAGTTTAAAAGGGAGAAAAAACAAAAATAAAAAAGCCAAGAAATATTTGTAATCTTGCCTAACAAATAATAAAAAGTATATTTTATTAGTTTGAACAACAACAGCAGAAGATCATTCAAATAAATCACAGAGAAGTAGCGTGCAGCTGTACATAATTAATTATCCATTTGCAATAAAATAAGATTTGAAGATTTAAAAGTATATTTCCCTAAACATCGGATGACAACTTTTATTCTTTCCCTCAGTTTGCGGGTTTATTTTCTTTAGAAACCTTGGCTCCGTAGAGTCAGTATTGAGTTACTGCTTTTCCATAACAGCAGGAAAAAACTCCGGCAGCGCCCGGCATGCCGCGGCGTGAGGGGGCCTACCGCGTGAGAGGTGGCCGGGGGAGTGTCCGGGGGAGAGGCAGCGAAGCTGCAATCACCGACTGCTTCCCCCGGACCGCGCTGAGCAACCCAGGGCCTCCAGCAGCCTGTGACAAGTTTCAGCTGTTGAGCAACCAGGGCTGTGTCAAGGGAGGCTCTGAAAGTAGAAAGCGCCCGTGCCAAGGAACTCGCCCAGCCTCCGCAGCAAGGAAAACATACCTTTTTGTTACGGTTATCGGCAGGTTGCTTACGTATTAACTGCAGCTGTGCAGTCGCCTGTCCACAGACACTGATCTCTGACTTAACATTTTCTCTCCTGAGAGTCAGACTTGCCCAGGTGCTTGGGGTTTGATTTGCCATAACGAACTGCATGAATTGCCACAGGAAGCTCCATTAGGTGACTTGCTGATGCCCAACCAGACAATCGGACTTTTTGGCATCTTGAAAACAGTAAAATGTGATCGTGGGAGGATGAGATCATAAGATGGTGATGAGATCAACTTCTTTTAAATGTGACACTACAACAGTGACACTGTGGAGCACTATTATAATTACCAATTCTGTATGCTCTGGAAGGGCTTCTGAAACATAAACCTGTCTTTGTTCCCCACATCAACAGAGCCCATACACTGTATGAGTTAATGGCTGAAGACACTGAATTGTCTTGAGAAGTCCAAAGTTTCACTTTGGAGGAGAAGAAAGTTATCTTGCCCCTGTTTTTATAAAGAAAGGCTCAAATAACTAGATACACTCACTGTTTCACTGAGCTTCAAGGACAGTCAGAAAAAAAAAAATCTGATGATATATTCACATTTTACAATGAACCTCTATATAAAAATACCCAGATTCTCTTTTAGCAACCTAGCTTTTGATTCTAGGAGCAGGGTAACGGTTCAGGTAGGGCTTTCATTTACTGCTGTTAAATTTTTCATTTGATTCGAGCTTGTTCAGTTAAGGTTTGGTGAGGCTCTTTTGCACTGCATCCCGTTTGTGCACTGTAGATACGTTGTGAGAAACCTGGACTGCTCCGGACATTTCAGTCCAATAGCTGGTTTCCACATCAAAGGGAATTCCACACCAATGCGTTCTATCTTAATTAGCAGCCTATTGTTTTGACTATGAGCAAAGGTATTAGCTTCAGTTCTGCACAGTTTGAACTGAATTCTGGAGATCCAACCTACCAGAACCTCCAACTTTTCTAAATCGGTTCCTGTGATTCAGCATGTCTCTGTCACTCAGACAGCTGACTCACATTTCTGCAAAGTCACTTTTCAGAGGAGAAGGCTACTTTTAATCAGTTTTCCCAGGAAGATTCTCCTGACCTTTGGGCTGCTGCAGAGTCCCCCACACAGCTCTTCTTCCCCTTCTCTGTGGCCGAAGATGTAAGAGAAGAGCTTCCCACAGGAAAAGGGTGGGAGAGAGCAGCCAGATGTGGAAGACTTAAGCGGCCCTTCTGCCCTTGGAAAAGAAAGAGTATAAATATATACTGACACATTTTAAGTTCAGCTCTGCCTAGTGTGGTGGGAAGGAAGTTGTGTGATTCATTCAGTCCCAGTTATACTACTGGGGAAACCATAATGTCAACACACTCTGCTCCCTCTCTGCACAGCTACAGCACTCATTAATTACCAAGATATTCCCTAAGGAAAATTACGTTTACAACTGGGTTTGCAGTTGGCTACAGAGATGCCACACTGTTTCATGATGACCATTTCATGATGAGACAAAGGTATTTTTAAGCGGTAAGGGATAAAAAGCTGGTTTGGATATTGCACATAATTTATCTTCATGTTTTATAACATTTTCTCTTTTGAAGTTGTTTCCTCGCTTGAAAAATATCACCTAGAGGTCTTTTTACAGTTGCTGTTGGATTTCACATTTGACCTTGTCAGCTTCCCGTGCTCAGTAGCGTGATACTGGGCACCAACACAACAGCCCAATTGCCCCACTCCTGAGATTACTCTTCATCGATAGGAGGTGACACGATCATTGAAAATGTGAGCTGCAAAATCCTTTGAACAGATCAAAGGAAAGCTGATAATAAATCTAGGGTATTATTCATATGATGGATTTGTATGCACTGCCTTCTTTTCAC
This sequence comes from Nothocercus julius, assembly GCA_013398735.1. NCBI lineage: Eukaryota > Metazoa > Chordata > Aves > Tinamiformes > Tinamidae > Nothocercus > Nothocercus julius. The sequence goes on from VZSV01000017.1 coordinate 3,231,769, forward strand.
ATGGCTATGTAACATGTATGATTCATACACTGTCTTTCTTTTCTTCTTTTGATACCTAAAATGTGGTAACTTAAACTGGCTAACAAGTGATGGAAGATTTTTTTTTATTCTGATGGCAGCAATACTTGCACATTTTCCCCTTTAACCATCCACCTGCGTAACTATTATCCTTCCAATTGAGGGTTCCTAAGGTTTAAACTGGGGAACATCTGCATTTACTCAATACTGATTAAATTCACTAATCACTGTGATGGACTGCTGAGAATCCAGAGAAACTGGGTCTTCTCCTAGTCTTACATGTGATTATTCTACTGAACTCCTTAGTTTACTGGTCTATGAAGCAAACACAAGACCTGAGCCCATAGGGAGAACCTGGAGTACTTGTTTTAACCAAATAAGCCTATTTATCTGAGTACAATATTTGGTAGACGCAAACGGTGATTAGCAGTGAATGAAGCTGGATTCATACAGTTCAGACGTGCAAGCACTGAAAATGTAGAAGGTCCTATTCTAATAATATTATAAGATTTGTTTTATTGCTCATATTGTAGTCATGTTAAAGGTAACTCATATTCCGGTGATTCAGCTAGCAAAGGGAAAGGCTTAATCTGGAACCTTTCCTATCTGCAGTACACACAGATGCTCATTCTTTAATGATGCATTTTCACATTTGCAAGGACCTCTGCAGAAGCCCAGAGGAAGAGCTGATTCACAACCATAGCCATATATGTTGGAGGAAGAAACTCTGTTGAGGGCAGAAAGTACTAAAACTTGGCTTTAAAGTTGACCGCAGAAAACTTCCACAGCATCACTGTCAAAAGGGGATAGATGGTTAACTTTTCCAACAGTTATTTTTAATCTTCCAAATTAATTTTGCTATTTTAGGATACAAAATAATTTGCAGTATCTTCCATCTTGCATTGATCTTCCTTCGCACAGTAATGACATCACTTTTTTAGTTCTTTTAACGGCCTAGTGGACTTTACTTACACACAAATAAAAAATATGTGTATATTTCCATCATACATTTGTGCATATATATGTTTGCATTACAATTTATTATTCATTGCTCAATCTTCACACTTGTTAAAATGCTGATGCACTGTCTCATGCACGTACCTAGTATAATAAACTCACTAAAAATGGAAACTGCAAAGAGAAAACTCATCAAAGAGACTGTCCAGAGCTGCGGGCTGTCAGGGGACGACTGCTCTCAGCAGAAGCTGGCCACGGATACACCCCACTGCAATCTGCAGTATAAACACCAAAAAGAGAGTCTCTACCTGAAGCTTATTGGGAGAGATGATTGCAGCATATATATCAAAGGGTAAGTTTCAGGGTGAGAGAGGAACTGCTTAGATTGGCAAAAGACCTTGGCACAAGCAGCCAAATTTGGCTGGGATTTATGAGTCAGTTCCTAATTCTTCTTAGCGGTGGGGGGGACAAATAAAGTGACTATTTCTAAAATGGAGATAGCTAAGTTCATGAAAAAGATCATATAATGTAGGAGCTTACAATAGCCAAGGATTAAACACAAAGATCCAGAAGGTCCATTTAAGTCCTTTGTCTCTCCGAGAGGCTAAAAATATCTTTAAATATTACAGTAGTTTTGGAAAGCATTGTCCATGTTTGTAATATTGCTTGGGAAGCATTTGCCCTAAGCACAGGGATTTAGAAACAATTATTTTTTTCTTTTTATGTATGCTTTTCATAAGAATGAGCACACATGGATTGCATTTATTTCTCAATAGAAAGAGTGCAGAAAAAAAGGAATTGTGTCAGTACTACTTCAGGAAGCAAGACACGCAACAGAGAGCCGAACTGAACTAATTTTAACCGCATAATAACTGTTTGGATTAGCAGCTCAGCACCAACTGGTATTTAAGACATAGTGCTTAGCACTCTTGCAAATGACTTGGACGCTGGCTCTATCTGGTCTAAAAGCAAATCTTTGCAGAGCCATTTCATTCATCAGTGCTCGTTGTCAGAACTATGTAGAGCATGACCTATTAATCCTGGTGTGGAAGGCCTTTCGGTCTAAAGCTTTGTGGTGTACAGGCTGCCTCAAGCAGCAGATTTCTAGAGCTGGAGGTAACGGCATTGGCTAGGCTATATTTTGTAGTCAGGCAATTATTGCTGCACGACCAGTAAATGTCTCTGCACTTACATGTGGGAGAGCGCACAACGCTCCCCCTCTAAACATACGACTTTTTTCCACGTCTGAACTACAGTTTTACAGAAGTAGATTTAATAATTGCACATATCATTTCAGACTTGCCATAAATTTCTCACACATTATAAACTACTACCTCATGAAAATATGAAAAAAAATGTGGGTAAGATTTTATTACTTTTATTCAAGCAGAAGGACTTTAAGACAATTACTGACTTCTACAGAAATTAAACTTGGACAAGATTGTTTAGCAGGATAAAAGATAGTCTGTTATAAAACAGAAGAAAGAAGAGTTCAAAGTGTTAATGCTGAACCTTCAGTACCACAGAAATTCAGAAATTCGGAAAACTTTACAGAAAAATTGAGTGACAAAGCACATGATAAAGCAACAATTTCTTAGCAGACATTTTAAGATCTATCTCTTGCGTCACTCAAGGGAAAGGGAAATTAGCTGCAGTAGAGAAAGAAGAAGTATATGATTTATTTCAGAAAAGTGACCATGGCCAGGAATGTTATAGGAGTCCAAAGGATGCTCTGCCACGGGCAGAGAGAGGCAGTCAATACGTATGATGCTGTTCTCTATATCTAGCGTTTCTCAGTGCTGTTAGAGTAATCAGTTTGCAACCCTTAGGTTTATGTTTCTCTATTTTAACTATTGAGTACCACTAAAGACTTAAACCACAGATTCTGCTTCCTGCGGGGTTGCAGCTTTGGGAAGAAAAGCACACCTCAGGTACTGAAGAATCTAAAAAGCCTCTTGTCCTATGGGGATTAATACTCTTAGAAATGGGCTATAAGCAAATGAGTCCTGCCCAGGAAATTGTGAGTGATGGTGGGTAGTGACAATGGAGAGGAACGTGAAAAGAGGACAGTGTCTGACTCAGCCAGCGGTATCACTGCCAGCAGGACTCGAACGCAAAAGCTTGCTGAGTGCCCAGCCAAATGTCCCCAGGGTTACACAACGCTCACTAGTGTTTAAGAAACAAGGCAAAATGTCCCCGAAGGTTAATAACCTATATTAATCTACCGAAATGGCCCCAAGAGGTGCTATTGTGCAAGAGAGTACCAGTGAGAGCCATATAAAAAAAGCCATAAGCACGGAGATTGTGGTCATCTCAAAGTGTGAAGAAAAATTTTAGTTCAAACTGTACTCTTAAAACCTTACGCATATCAGTGTGATGCTTCTGCATTTCTGCTGCCATTGATTTCAGTAGATGCACTCCTAGAAGGGCCTATTTATGGCCCTGTTATCCAAAGTGCTTTGTAGTAAGTGGAGGAACTTTGCCATGTAATTTCTTGCCAAATAGCATCAAAGTTGATACTTAACTGTCCCAGGTTCAAAAGTGTCCTGAATGGGTAAATTTCAATACTTATTTTGCCACTGCTCCACTCAATGTATTAGCCACTTAATGTATGATTTTAAAAGACAATAGTACTCAAAAACTTATATGATGTCAAAATATTTGTAACTTTTAATACCAGATGTATAAATATGAATTTGACCACTCTATGTAGATGGGAAGGAGGCATTATGTCAGAACAGGGAAACCAGGAATTTGGCAAAATTCTTTGCTGAGCACCAGCTGTTCAGCCAAATCACTAGTTCAGGGCGCTCTTGCCTTGTGTCGCCTGGGCAGCAGCCAACACTCTGGGTGTAAATTTGCCCTAAGCCTCAAGTTCAAGCTGTTGGACTGTCCTTTTGTTTGTGTAAGAGCTTTCTGCTCTGTGACTATAGGCTGTGGCTTTTCCTGATTTAGGGACATTTATAGCATCTCTTCTGAGCGGATTCTTTGGTCTCCAGTAGAAGCAGAGGTCACATTGCAACTTGCTGCTCAGGTGAGGCCCTCGTTTCCTCTCCCCAAAACTTCTGGGGACCAAATTATGCCTTAGACCTCTACCCTCATGCTTCCCTCTTTCACTCTCTATTTCACATACACCTACACACAAATACACTCATCTTCCATATATTCTCTTACTAAGAAGTCAAACTATATAAAATGGAAGCAGGTTAGAACTTTTTCTTGAAAAAGATCGTCATTAAGTCATACTCACTGTCTTGTGGTAAGAAAAACAAACTTCCTTTGAAAATTAGACTACGTCTAGTTCCTACCCATTACCCCCCCTTTTTTTTTTCAACTCTCCAGCTTTGTGGGAAAAATCTACCATTGGAGTACACAGAAACTTGCCAAAAACCCAAGAATGATGAAAAAATAGAATAGAATAAAAAAGCTAACAGAAGTTTAAGATGTTCTGTATTGCTAGGCACCCTTCCAGCACATCAGCCTATTCAGGACAGCCTTTCCCATGCCCGGTATAGAAGCCAGAAGAGTTCCAGCACATCAGTAGTTAGCCTCCACAGGCTGTGCCGGCTTTGTCCGCAGGGAGCGACGCGCACATATGGGGATGGGGGCGGATCTGGCAGTGCGGTGTGGGAGCCAGCTCCTCTCTCAGAAATCTGAAAGTGGGGAAGATCATCCAGAAGTGGCTCCGACTGTCACTGTCACTCCAGCTTGCAAGAGTCGTTTCCCACTGAGTTTGCTGCAGAGCCTTGCCTGGCTCGCTGTGAAAATGCTGTCATGCCAGCAAAACTTGGCTGTTTTGCGAGGAGATGGATGCTAACCCTCCTCTGAGCTACAGGGGAGAGTACATGGGACATTCGCACCTCAGAACTCTACACGGCTAATTCAGTTGGCCAGTCTTTCTCTCTTGGCTCCCCCAGCATGTGAGCTGGGGCTTGTTTTGGGTGCCTTGAATGACGGATGCTTCCACTTTGCACTTGGTGCTTGTGGAGCCGGCTTCCTAACTTGGCCACTGAAGTCCTGGGCCCCAAGGTGGGTTGTGCAAAGTGTGGCATGGATTGATTCACTGCAGAGCAGGGACTATGGGGGAAAAATCCAGCCCTCCTCCTTTTCCCTTTTAGTGTCAAGTGACAGAGAGCAAAAGAGTTTTGACTGTCAACCCCCTCTCAGTCATAAGAAGACGAGGGGAAGTTGTTCTGACTCCTCACATACAAAGACTGAAAGGTGAGGTTCTGATCTATGGCTATAACAGGTATTATGAAACATGTGCTAGTAAAAAGATACAGTTGTCACAGATTATAATATAGCGTAATAGTGAAGCGGCCCTCTTCAAAATTTTAACTCACAGAAAGTATGTACTAGCTGCACACTTATTCAAAGATGACAAAAAGTGTCTTTTATTCGCAATTCAGTCCTGAAAAGTGAAGCACAGTCCCTGGTAAGTGCTAACCCTCTTTAAGGCTCCCATTTAAAGTCACTTGCCTCTGAGTGAGTTCAGTGTACTGCAGAATTTGATTCTTAATCAAGAAATGGTATCCTCCATTAAAAGGGAAGGAGTAGTTTAGGGTGAAAAAGCATGTGGGATTGTTCAGAGAAATGAAGACTTGCGGCTGCCTTACACAATGCATCATCTAGCAACAGTAACAGAAACATATTTTCTATTCTTAGCACTAGTTAGCATTTTTTTTTTTTTAATACAACTTGGAAGACAGTTTGCTATACTCCCGCCCAACCATACTCTCATCCCTTTTTATTATTCCTTCTGATGAATAGGAGCCCTCATTCTGTTCTCATTTGCACCCTCCCAATAAGACTAATTTTAGCAAAATATTTTTAAAAGGAGGTCTTAGACTTGCTGCTACTTAGTTGTATACCAGAGGCTGAACTCCAGAGAAGAAAGGGTGACAGCTACAGAAGATACCTGAAGCATAGCTATTTCTCATCTTTTTTTTTTTTTTCTTTTAAAAACTAGGAATGCTTCAAGTTATACAGATTTAAAAATAAATAAATAAATAAACACAGAGAAAGTAACTGCTTCACCTGTAACTGCCAGTAAGAACAGACATGAAAAAACTCTGTGTCTCAAATTACCTCATTAAATGCAAATAAAAGGAAAAAGGAAAAGGGAAGAGGAAGCGGAAAAGGAAAAGACTCATAGCATTCAAAGTCATAGTTAATGTATTTTACAAAAGGGGGAGGCAAAATATATTTTTATTGTTTTCTTGATATACTGACAGGCTATCTCACAATAGTACTTCTCCATTTACTTGAACGATATGACAGCTGTAAATTCCCAGGGAAAAAAATCATATTGTGTAGCAGGCTCAAAAAAATATCTGTTTGAAAAAGAATTTGACTGCACAACCACTGAGACCGCTGAGTATCCATTAATATGTTCAGATTATAGACTGAATCCTAAACCCTTAAATATGTATCAACAGAGAGCACAAACCAGTGCAGAATTTGGCACTCAGAAAGTTCTGAAAAGATCCAGCCTTCTACTCCATAATTTGCTTTCTCATGCTGATACTAATACACTTTATTGTATGCTGAACATAATCCATTGAAGGATTATTAATTTACTGAATGATGGAAAAAATGAGATTACAATGAAATTCACTACAAATTGTTAACATTTTATTTTATCCAAATGACGGGCATAGAGTTTATTATATGTTTTTTATACCTGCAGTTACTGCCATATCAAAATCTATCGAAGGTCGCTCTATAGGGAGAAGCACATATCATTTAACAACTGGAAAATTACACAAGGTTCTAAATTACACAGACCTTGGATTCCTACTGAACTAAATCCACATCACATATTTCTATTTAAATAAGCCCTAGGGTTTTGTTTTATTGTTTTTTTTTCTGGATCTCTTTCCAGGTTTGATATTGGCAAGTTACAGACAGTAGAAAAGATTGCTGCATTTCATATTTGAGCTGTGCATCTGCTAATCATTTCTTCCACTTACCTTATCCTATCACTTACCAAAACTTAGCTTTTGATGGTCACAATAAAATAAAATCACATTGACATATTACCGTGCACAGAAAAAAAAATCCCCAGGTGTTAATGAGCAACAATCTAGCAGAGACAAGAAGACTTTCCAAACTTTCCCTGTTAATTAACTCAATTAAGAGCCAGGCAAACAAATGGAGAGCTCCCTTATCTTATTAAATTTTATAGGTTTTATATTAGCAAGATAAAAAAAATGTTCACTTTTGAAGAGATACCTTTGGGAATCTTTCAATTTTAATTTCAAATAAATGTTTAACCATCTGTGGAATATACAGAGCTTCTGTTCTAAAAGAACATTTTCTTAACTCTGTGGGATTTATTTATTTATTATAAATTTCATGTACCAGGAGTATTTCTTATTCTCTTTGTGTTTCTCTCATCTATTTCCCCCTGCCTCTCTTTTCTTTTGTCCTTTTTTTCATACTAAAAAAAAAAAAAAAAGTAAGCTTTTCCACAAATACAAAATTAAAGATGATAGTTCAGAAATCACTTAAATATGAAAGAAGTAAATGAGCTGAACTGCAAAGATCTCTGGGAAACATTCCAATAAAGGGCTTGTCCAACAAAAACTAGATACTTTGCCACAAAAAGAAAATATTAAAAGCCAGGATATCTAAGAGAGGCAAAGTTATCTTGAACAGCAATATTTCCTTGCATAATTTTGTGAACACTTGTAAAATGCAACAAAAATATTATGAATTCAAATACTTCAACTAAATATAGAAATTCTAAACTCATATAATATGGAGATTATAATACAGAAGCTATAATTGTACATCTAGAGAATTTTAGATAAACTGTCCTGACATTTGTTTTCCTTGCAATAATATACAATAAATACTGCAGACAGACTTTTCTAAAGTTCAACCTCTGCAAAACAAACAAAAAAGGCACCCCACTCCCTAAGCCCCAGCTCTCCAAAGGTACTTCTACCCCATCGCTTTGACAAGGAATCTGCTTTATTCTTTCTTCCTGACCCACCTGTCATAAACGCCCCCGTCGGGGGCATCTAAGGGGACGCCACATCCCCCCTAGCCTTACTGTGGGCCTCCTGGGAGGCAGCCTCTGTGGCGGAGCGCTCCTTGGTGGAAGTGCGTGTTGCCAAGTGCTACTCTGTCCCTGCCTAAAACAGTCCCAGCATTTCCCCAGAGCATTTGGTTCTCAGGAAACCCCTGAGATGCCCTCATTCCTCCTGAGAGTCATTGAGGAATATGCTATAAAAGCCAGGGTCCTGCTTGCCAGTTCAGCATTTGGCCCTTATCATTTGGCTGTTCATTCTTAGTAAGCAAGAAGATGCCTATGGGACATAGAAGAGTGACCTGGGGAATAGGAAAAAAAAAAAGACATAGTTGTTCAGTGGTGTCAGGAAAAAGCTGAAGATTTTGTGGGCAGGAGAGATCCAAACAGCTTTCTTCTTTTTCATCCAGGGATGCTGACTCACATTTAAGAAATGAAGGCAGGTCAGTATCCATAGCATGTATTCGGGGGCAGCTTGTCAAATATGTTCATAGCACAAGCTGTGGCACCATATCTGTGGTAAAGAAGACCCTGCATCAGAAGGTATGGGACCTGGTCTTTATGGGAACTCCATGGTGACAGCTGTGACCTATCCAGAATGTCTTCAACCTTCACAGGCTGTTACAGCAGCTGAATTATTAACCTATTCCCCAGCTACCATCCTTGCAGCTTCAAGAAAAGCAGAAAGGGAAGGAGATAGGCCTCCTTTGCTGCACAAGGCATGAATATCTCAAGCAACTTGCTGAACTCTCTCTTCTATGTATCTTGTTGATACTGTTAGCGTGGCAGAGCAGTGAATCAGGTTGCCCGGAGAGGTTGCGCCGTCTCTCTTAAAAACCCGCTTAGACACAGTCCTGTGCAATGTGCTCTAGGTGACTCTGCTTGTACAGGGCAGTTGGACTAGATGATCTCCAAAGGTCCCTTCCAACCTCAGCCATTCTGTGATTCTGAGAGAACAAGAGTCTTCTGAAGCAGTTTCCCATGTCTTACAGAGCATTTCCATGTAGTAGCAAATTAAAAGTTTGCTCTCTGTCAGTCATTAATGAAGAGAAGGGCAACAGGCCAAGGCTGTTGCAGAGGGAACACAAGAACTTTCCAGCCTTACAGGTAAAAAGGCACATCAGCTTCCATTTCCTAGCCTGCAGATCTTGTGCTAGCCTTCCTTGTGGCACCAAGAGCCTCCAGCTCTTGCAGGACTTCAGGGTCTAGAGAGATCCTCACTTCAGGCTCCTAATCCCCTGCCAGCTGAGGAGCAGGCAAGGCCTGAGCATGCAGTCCACAGCCCAAAAGGAGTGAAGAACAGCTGTCTGGATGCCACATGGGATGTGGCACTTAGTTAAATCCCTTTGAGAAGACAGTTCCTGTCTTCCTTTTGCTGTTCATCGGACACAGAGGCCTTTGTTTTATTTACTTGGCTAGTTTGATTTTGTTTCTCCCCTTTTTTATTTCTGCTGGGTACAGTTTTTATTAGAGCATTTATTAAATACTGGGTACAGTATTTATTACAGTATTACATTCCCAACACTTCTTGCTGGTCATATTGGCCAGGGTATTGCTACACAATGAACAAGCATAATAAAATTGAATTTTGTTACTAAGTTCTGCAGTCCTCCTTATACTATGGAGGGTATAAGGAGATGCACTTTGCTTAAACCTCCTTCTGCACTAAGATTCAGCTGTGGGCAGCCCTTGGGGAGAGATGCCTGATGGCAATAAGCAGGAGTAGATAAGGTGCAACAAGCAATTGTAATTTTGCTGACCGTGGAATAGCAGCATCCAGCCTACCCTTCAGAGTCCTCCAGCAGGAAGCAAAGGGGTGGAATAAGTATGTGGATGAATGAGGTGGGGTCAACACAGATGAGAATATGAAAACTGCACTGTGAATCTTGACAGTGGATGAAAGCCAGGACAGCCTTGGGGAAATTGCAAATGTTGGCCAAATGGTGAAAGCAACTGTCCATAATGACCACAGTTGACCAGAATCGTGCTAAGGCGGAAAGTGGCTGGCCAGCAACAGGCTAGACTGGGCAGCAGGGACACTCTGCAAATCCAGCTATCTTAGCTAGTGAAACATCTCATCTCTCTCATTTTTTCTTTTTTTTTCCCTGAAGTTTACATCATTTCCGCTCACATGTGGACTTTTCATCTACGATAGCTGAAGCATCTATGACCCACCACAGCTGGCCATGGCTAGCAGGAGTGTGTCGGAACAATCCCCTGGACTCTCCACCCTGGGAGCAGATCTCAACAGTGTCTTTCCATGCGTAACCCACGGGAGTAAGTGACAGTGAACAAGAACATGGATCTAATACTACGCGGGGTAAGAAGCTACTAGGGGTTAAAGACGTTTCCTGAGCCTTTTAGAAGAGCACATTTCCATGTAGTAGCATGTGAGTTCAATCATAGCACCCTTCCAGGCTGAACACTGAGATTCCTGTGACCCTTGTCTTAATCAGCCAGTTCTCAGAAAGTGAAATTGCTTGTCAAGTAACTGAAAGATTATCACTTGATCTGAATCTCCTTTTCCCAGAACATTACTAAGTAAGACTTTTCTGACTGTACTTTCACAATGTCAGCTTATCTCCTTAACACCACAGTAGATAAGGTGCTGAGGCAATCAATTACTAAATCAAAAGGACATCAAGAGGCACAAGTGAGCCAGAACAGATTCCGGCCACTTACTGCGATTGCTGCTTGCCAGTGAGATGGTAAGAATCACCTCAGTTTTGGCTGCTCTGCGTAAATGTTCAAAGAACTCTATTTTGGTTTACCACCTTATAAAAAAGGTAAGAAAAAAAAGAGTAAATATTATTTCAGTGAATTTTTTTGCTATATATTTTTGGGGGAAATGCCCCTTGTGGTTTCTCTGCATATGTCACTGGAGCTTCTTCAAAGTTTGGAGGCTAATGCAAAATAGCTACTGTCACCACAGACTCATGCACAAATCTCATAACTTGAAAGACTGCATTTGTTTCACTGAGAAATGACCAGAGGTCAATGGGAAATTTCAACATAAACTAACTCTCAGTATTTTAAACATAGCTTTAGCTAATTCTTACACAAAGACCATGGGATATAGTTCCTTGGTTACTCGTTTATTTCCTCAGCTCTTTTGCTTCCCCTAACCCCAAGTAAACCATGTCTCTGTTTCCTCACATTGGGAGGATGCCAATGTGTAGACACAACATGTAGACACAAAATGCCTTGTGTAGACTATTAAATTTCATTGTGAAATGTTCAAAGCTGCCATAATATCATAATTTTATTTTTCATTCAACAACACTGTTTCATAAAACAGACAGCTGTGACCTACATGGACCTCAGGAGTTTTATTTTCTTGTCCTAAGTGTTTGTTGAGTCTGAGTGTTCCAAGGGAAAATACCTGAGAAGATGAAAATGTGTTTCAATTTTTTAATATCTTTCTCTTATCAGTTAAGGGATATCAGTTCTGTAACTAGGCATCCCTGGATGAGACACTGTAAAGGTAATCAGTATGTCACAGCTGATGCACCTTGGAGAATCCCTATGTCCTCTCCAAGTGTTGTCAGAGCGTCCTAACACTTTTCTCAAAGAGAATCCATTATCACCATCACTCCTGGTTTATATCTGATTCTGCAGTATACCCAGTTGCAAAATATCTTATTCCTACTACTAAATGGAAAAGCAACATATTCTTCATGAATATTTTAATGAAAGGGATATGTTATTTAAGAAAATAAATACATGAGCTGTTCTTCTACGTTTCTGTACATGACTGGAGGTTGACTTTAGGAGCAGGCATCCTCAGATCTGCCTAGCACTGGGGCCCCTCCTATCCTCTAGCCACAGGCACAGTGGGGTCCTGCTACAGAAGCAGCAAAGAGCAGGATAAAGCAATTGATTTCCCGCAAACTGCCAAGACGATGCACTTGGATGCATCTCCATGTATGAATCTGCTGAATGAAGTAAATCTCTAAGCAGTATTTACACAACTTTCTGGATTTAAGAGCTCTGAATCCTCCCATGGAAGTGTCTTTTTCCCTGCTGGCTGCATCAGGAATGACTCCTGTCCATTTCTGCCCCCTCCATGTGCTTTGCTGGTAATGGCTGTACCCTTAATGGTATATGACATATGAGCCCAGGAACATCATCGCTGACCTGCCAACGCTCTGCAGTGGCTTGTCCAGACATGCTGTATTGTGAATAATGTAGCAATTCATATTTATTATATTGCATATAACACACATCGTTGAAAAGAGCAGAATCTTTTCAAAAAGCAGTTTGCACACTGTGTTTAGAGTAGCTGGGTTAACTGTCCTTAGCTTGTTGATACTCATTTAATAGCCACTTATTACTTTGCCAAAATCCTCCCTCAAGTGGGAGGATCCTCATGTTAGTAACTGGCCTTGCATCCTGAGTCATTCTTGAATTTTATCTATTTTATTTATCTCCTACTCATTTGAAGCCAGCAACATACCCAGTTTCCAGCGGTCAGCTGACATTCTTGTGGAAATTTGTTTCTATAACAATGCAATATTATACCTGAACAATGTTTTGTAATGAGGCAAAATGAAGGATCTCTTTGAATAATTCCTGCTGGAAATGTTAAAAAGTCAACCCTAGTAAGAGCTGGGTTAAACAATAAAGAGCAAGCTCTTCCCTGGATCCTTTACCTTGTCACATGCAGCTTCTGCCAGATTAACTGAGGAGAAGTTTGTGCCCACGTGCGATGCCAGCAGGGAACTTGGGTCATGCGTGTTCCCTGAAGAAGTTCAAGAGTTCATAACAAATAAAAACAGCCACGCTCTTTCTGAATCCGGGGTACTGATTATCCAGGGTGCAAATGCTCCAAACACACCTACACACACTGCGTGTGCCTCTGCGCCCCGGGCGGGCTGGCTCCGCTCCTCCGTGGCAGTAGGCAATAGGTAAAGGCCATGGGGAGTTTCCATAGGAGGCCTTTAGCCTAGCAGGAGTGAGTTAAATTACCCCTTTTCGATGACGTCCAGGCCGACCCCACTTGCTCTCATGTGGTTCCTCGAGCTCTCTGCCAAAAGGGGCACATTTCACGTCCTCCTTTTCTTCTTTGGCTCCCCTGACTCACGGTCCCGGCTCACCCTGAGCTGCTGCCCCTGCCGGTTCGTCAGCCTAAAATCACTGGCAACTCGCTAGCCCAAAGCAAAGCAAACAGCGTCAAACAAGCTCGCTTGTTTTGCAGGCACCAGAAGGAGACAAACAGCAAGGCAGAGCACGGGCAGAGGGGACCGCAGAGCTGGAAGCCGCGGCGAGGAGAGGCAGAGAGGGCGCCGGGCGGGCGCCCGGAGGCCACCAGGAGCTGGGCGGCAAAGGAGCCGCGAGGCGCAAAGGGGCCCCGCACCACGGCGAGAGGGGCTGCAAAGGAACCGCAACGCTGCGCAGCTACCGGGCACGGGTCCGTGGGGGAAAGAGCCTTGCTCAAAGCCTTCCTTGCAAGGCTGCTTGCTTCCGCTCCTGCCTCCATCCTTCCAGTGGGCATCCCTAGGGTCCTCAAGCTCCGCGAGATTTTAACAGGTGAGAAGCTGGTCTGTATTAGGCTATAGAGCTCCTGGAAGAGACTTCTGCAAGGAGGATTTGCCACCCCCATTGATATTTGTGCCCAAAGTCCTTAAATAAACGAACTTGGATTTATATGGTATTCTTTTTTGGCATTTGTATTTCAAAAGGTAGTGACAGCTTGTTTCTGAAGAATTAGTCTTTAGCACTTGAAACGTGGCATAACAAACCCTGACAAAAGGAAAAAAAAATTGTCATCTTCTGAAAGGGTTGAAACAGTAGAGCCACACTCTGAAACAGTGGATGAAAAGAATTTTCAAGCTACAGAGCAAATGTGTCTATAATATATTACATTATTATGTAAAATTATTGTTAATCTACAATTACCAATTTATAGGTTACATGAATTTATTTTAGGTCATAGGTTATATAATTATAGGTTATATATAGGTTATATATAACTATAGGTTACATGAATAGTGTGTTATCTCTGTGGATACATATATATTTTCATAAATGTATTAGTGTATTGTTCTCTATGTTAAAAAAATTGCATTGTTTTCCCTTTTTACCAGTCTGCAGTCCATTTTGTGGTGGATCTTGCTGAGTATTCCCGTTAGGAGAAACCTGATCAGGAAGTCAGGCGGCTGTTCCAGATAATGCTCTTTGGATGGCTTGCTTGTTGTCTTAAACAGATAACGTACAGTGACCTGTTTTGCTGACCTGAGGAAGAAAGCCTTGTTGCCCACAGCCCCCTTTTTAGCCAGTACTGAGTTCAGAAACATTTGACTTTACCATGTTTATCCTGTGATGTCATGTCATTAGAGCCTCTTTTTTTGTTGTTGTTTTTTTTTTTTTTTGCTCCATCCCTCATGCCCAGACTCAGAGCCGCACGCATAGCGGTGCCCTCGGCCTTCACTCCACAGTCATCCTCTCTCCCCCATACCCTCACCCCACACTGTGTGGGATCAGACCCTCCAGGGGAGCCTTCTGGCACGCTGCCTCCACAGCTGGCCTGGCACCAGTGCACCAATGGATTCCTTCCCTATGTAACAGTAAGTGTCTGTCTTATAATGCTTATTAAAAGAGTACACTTGAAAATAAATACTATTGCAAGTATGTATTTTTTTTTCTTTGAATTTATCAATTTTCTTTGAATTTTTATTTCTTTGAGTATATCAAAACGCAGCAGCCAAGGAAACACCTTTAGATTAGTAAGATGTAATTTGCAAAATTACAGTAAATCTGTAAAGCCTTCCAGATCTAACATGAGGATTCAAATCCAGGTCAGGTAGGTAATAATAGATACAAAATCCTTCAGGAGTATTCAGGAGACTCCACTGAATATAATAGAAATCTTAGCATGTTGAAAGTTAAACATGCTTTCGGTATTTGTTAGACTAGGTTGAAAACTGTCTCTGCTGCTTAAGCACTACAGAAAATAAACATACTGGTTATCATTCTAGCTCTCAGTGCTGGCTTTCTTCACAAACATTGGTCAAGAACTTTGTTGATAGTTGTAGCAGATGGGTCAAAACTGTTGACATGGCAATTGAGTTTTCCTGACACTTCTGGAGAAAATAATCCCCCTAGGACTTTGCCGAGTCAGAGTAGCATATTACGGAGGGCATATTTTTTGTTGCCATCAAAGTACCGTTGTGCTCACTGAAGCTTTTGGGACCAACTGCAGTTGGTGAAATGTTTGTCTAAACACAAGTGCCACTTTTAGGTTCATTTCCCCATACACGATTTTATCAGTGAGAGACAGGTGAAAAATTCTGGCAGGATGTTGAGCACCACTTTGCTTCATAAACACTCTCCTCTGAGGAGTGTCCTAGTTTTGCAGCTATTGTTGAATCTGAAGCAGATAAAGCACATTCTCACCAAAGTCTGAAGGCCTTTTTGATACCAAAAGATGGACTAGGACTTGGCTGGACCAAATCACAAAATGCACCAAAGGAAAAGTAAGTATCTTGGGGAATTGAAAGAATGACCATGCTGTCTTCCAACTTGACTTGCTCACTGCAGATGTTAACATATGCAGTGACTCAAACTAGCTGTGAATGCAAAGGAAACACATTTCAACGTTAGTTAATTATTATTTGATTCTCATAGCAGTTTTCTGGCCTAAAATGAATGAGTAAAATATGCCTCTGTGGGAGTCTTGCAAAGTCTACACGTCTGCACTGACACCATCCAGTGTGTTTTCAAACAGAAAATGGTGTTTCCAATCCTCATTTCAGATCTCAGTCAACTGAATGACTTCCCTTTGATGGTGTCTCAGAATCTAGGGCATCTGTTGCCTCATAGAAATTTTGGGCCTTGAAAATTATAGATGCAGGCTTGAAAGTTATACAAAAATGTTATGAAAAGCGCAAGGTTTTGGCAGTTTCTGAAGCCAGTGTACCGCTTTAAGACCTACAGACATGTTTAATCTTCCTTTTTATCCCTTTCTACCAAACATGCTCCAAACACCCTCTCCTACCCAATGACAAATGGAATTTATGGCAGAAAAAGGGACAAAAATAGGCCAAAGCCATGGGGGATGGAGACAAAATGGTCAGGTCAAGGGTTGTCTTATATCCCACTCCTGAGAGTAGAGCTCTTCTCACCTATAACCAAAGAGCTGGCTTTAAGAAATGGTGATGCTGAGGGATCTAGACACACCTTAGCAAGAAAAGGGCAGGACTGGAGCCACACCGTGAAGCTTGGAGCCAGTTCAGCTATACCCAGTGCTCCCTTGTTCCCATATGCAAAAATATACATTCCTATTTTCACGGTGGCTTCAAGAAGCTCATATCTGGGTTTACACGGAACAGATGAAGCTCACTTTGCTGTCGGCAGACAAGAGACAGGATGTGAAGGGAACTTCAGCTGCTCTGGAGCATGGAGCTCTTGCCATGGCCTTCCAGAGGTTTGACACGTCTCCACATCCAAATATATTGATCAATATAAAAAGTTTTGGCACTTCACAAGCCTCAAATGCTATAGTTTATTATACTTACCATACAGTTTTATATATTACAGTTTATTCAAATATAGTTTATTTATAAACATTAATCTATTAGCACCTCTAGTGATTTGTACATTGGTATAGACCAATGTACAAAAGTTTCCTCTTTTGCTTAGGATACACAAGTGATTCCAAGCCAGGTAGAGACACTAGTTTGTCATCTTTGTGTTGGTAGATGTGGGAAATCAGCTCCATCCCAATTCTTCTCACTCCCAGAATGGGCCCAGCACTTGGATGAAGCAAGGCAGGGACAGGAGAAACAATTTCTGGTGCAAGACAGAGATCTGTGTGTCACACAAACCCTTCCCTCATGCAAACGTGAGGATGTGGCAAATCTGCCAGTCAAAACTGGAAATTATAAAAGCGCAATCAAATTATACAGGGCAGATCCTGCCATAAGGAAAATTGAGTGCTTGGGATGCAGCAAGCGCAGCATTTTTCTTTTGGATACTACACATGCTGGGCCAGGGAACGAAGCAAAGGGGGGGGGCCATCTCAGGCAGAGCTCCCCTTTATGCTTCGGATTTTTGCTGAAAAACAACCAAAGCAGAACGGCAGCGTGACGCAGTTTCAGAGCAGAGCAGCTTCTGCCTGCGCGCGCGAGGGGCCGGCAGGGCCGCAGAGGCCTGAGCGGGCCGGGCCCGGGCGCCGGGGCCGCTGCTGTTGCGGGGGCCGGTGCCGATGCCGATGCCGGTGCCGG
>VZSV01000017.1:3250013-3299544 GCA_013398735.1 Nothocercus julius
AACATAATTTTGGTATGGGAATGTCAAGCATCCGTTCTACCACAGGCAGGACCCCTGGTGAAATGGCAACTGAAAGCTGTCTGAACAGCTATTTGCGACTGTCAGCTGAAGAATGTTGAAAACATGAAGGAGGAAAATGGAGAAAACAAATTAATAAGGCAAAAAAAAAAAATCCTTAACAATAAATGTTTATATTTGCTTTGAATAGGAGGCCTCCACGAGCTGGTGATGGCAGTTTTCCGTTGCCTTTTCTAGGAGCAGGTCCATAGGATTTTACTACGCAGCGAGAAAGGGCTGTGCTCTGTCGGAGCGCTGGAGAAGGCGCCGCGCGGCTGCGGACTCCAGACTGTTGCACCGCGTGGAAATCCTGCTCAGCGTGAGGGGATTCTGCAGTCCCGGTGCCTGGCCCTCCCTCACAGTGCCTCTCGGCAGCTGTGCTAGAGTCGTCTCTGAATCAGTAGAATGGTGCAGGCAGTGTATTTTTAAAGGCAGAACCCTTTTAAAGGTATAAACCTAAAGATCAGAGAATCATTTAAAATCCAGTATATAATCTTAAAAAAGCCCAGATGTTAAACATCAACTCAGTAGCAGAAATAGAAAGCAAGTTGTTCGATAGTTGTCTGTTATTCTGCCCAGCTGACAAAGCTGCTTTTCTCCATTATTTTTTAGTTGTATTCCTTAATCTTTCTGGACAATCAATAGTTAAATGCCTATCACAGTATTTTATCTACAGAATGCCCTTGCTCTATAATATTCTATCAATATTATTGTTAGAATGCAGAATGCACATACGGTGCGTAATTATGCATACATAAAGATGAAGTAATGATGTTTTTGCAAGGTAAATGTCATCCTGTGCAAGAAGGTTATAATTAGAGTGCATTTAAGAGAAGCCAACAGTTACTCATTGCTAAATAACATTATATGTAACTACAATGATCTTGTAAAAACAAGAAATGAATAAACTCCCAGTCTGCAATTTGTATGGATCCAGTATTGAGATAGCCTAGAATTACTGCCAGAACCTGAAATGTTCACTAAATTCCGAATAAAAGCCTGTCTTGTTAACAGGTGCAGAGATGCGCCTGACCATGGCCAGGCTGATGGATAAAGAGCTCTGAAGGGAGGGTTTCTTCAAGGAGGGACTCCAAACACTGTTGTTAATCACTTACTTTACTTTATCTACCCATGTTTGATATTACTAGCTTTTACACACTGGCAGCAAGCCTGCTGAATGCCATCTTCTAAGAAAAGCTATGCCAGACTTTTCCCTGGTGTAAAGACTGGCTTCAGCGGAGCCAGGCCAGAAATTCATTTGGCTCAGCATTTCTTGTTAACACAATCCTTGGGAGGGCTTGGGTTGCTCTTTCATTTCTGTGCTGTTAAAGCTACCCCCTTTCTAGGATCCCTCTCTCAGGCAGAATTTAGGATATGCTCCCAGCTCTCATGAAAGACATTTCCTTTTGTTTTACACTTAATTTCCTTTGCATAATTCTTACCTTTCATTCGAAGCTCCTTATAAAATGAATTGATTTTCCCAGTGTCCCTATGAGGAAACAATCTGCACCCCTGTGAACCTGGTCAGTGCAAAGGCAGGACCCGAACCTGTCGGCCTGAGCTTTCCTCTCCTCCTACCCCGCCGGGTGGCTGCAACCCCCCTGCAGGCTGCCACTTCTACCACTGCTTTCTGCTTGCCTCCCGTTGAGCTGGCAGGCGGTGCTGAGGTTTAGCCTTCCACGTGCCGGTTGCAGTTTGGGGTGAAGAGCTCCATTTTAGTTCAGCGGAGTGGCAAGGTGCCAGAGGTAACAGCGGGAGCTGGTGGGGAATGTGCGCCGGCGGTTTCCCCTGTTACCTGGGAAAGGGCTGCCACGGGCAGTCAGGTTTAGAACCCCCCCAAAGTCTCAATTTCCAAACCACAAAATTAGGCTAGCTAACCCAATTACTAGCAGGAGGGGAAAAAAAAAAGGAGTATTTTTTTAAAAGTGCCCGTGCTTTCAGAAGTTAACCAATAGGTGTATTTCATCATCAACAGCCGTCTAAGAACATCATGATTAAGAAATGCTGAACTTATTTTGGGGCCAGACACTTCACGTGATTTCAGAGATTTCATTCAATTTAACTGGTTATATTCAAAGCAATGGATTACAATATCTGCCCTAATTCTTGCGGACACTTTTGGCTCCGATTTTGTGCATCATTAAATTTTACTTGTTAACCATACCTACAGGAATTGCATGTTCAGTATGCACTTAGTTTTCTTTAGCTGTCATTTGTTCCACCTTTGTGCTGGGGAACTTTCATCACCAATGACAAATTTGATGTAGATGAGGTTTGCAATATCCTGTGCTAAAAAGCATTCTGTGGCCTGGTATCTCAGACTAGATGTGGATAAAACGATTAAATTGGAATCAGAACTGCAGAGAGTATCTAAGTGGGTTTAAAATCTTGGTTGGAAATTTGCTGCTAAAATACTGGTTTTGAATTAGTTTAGAGTCATCAAGGGACCTGCTTATTAGTGTCAGTTTGGATTTAAACTAAATCTTGTAACAGTCATTATTCGCAAAAGATTTAGTCAGAATATGGCCAAAATGTCATGTAAATCGTGGTTATTGTGCATTCATGATATCTCTGTAATTCAGCTCCAACTCAGTTTAAGGCTAATTTGTTTTCTTCTAACATAGCTAAGAGAATTTTGGTTCTTTAAACGTTCAGCAATATTTGATTGGAAGTCAGGACCACAGCCTGATTACAGGACAGATCACCAACTTCTAAAATTGGTATTTATGGTTTGCCTCACTCACAGATCATATTTTCTAAAGCTAACTTGACTGACCTACAGTCCAGCTGGAAAATTCCCTTCTTAATCTCAGTTTTCTTATCAACTTTATGCTTTAAGTCACTTAAAGTGTGTCTCTTTGGAACAGCATTGGAGGAGATCCAAGGCTGTCTCTGATTTGGGTGGGTTTCAAGATAGCATCATGATTAGCGAAATTAAATTAACGCCTGCTAAAAAGAAATGCCGCTGTGCAATGCCGGGCGATCACATAGCCAGAATTTCTCTTCTGGTCTTCGCCTTCCGCCTCCCCCACACTACGGTTTTGCTTTGGCTCGTCCCCACCGTGTGTACGTGAAGACCACGCAGTGGCTTTGCTGTGCTGCATTAGAGGACTTTGGCTGTGGTTTAATTCCCTGAACAGTATTTCCTTTTTCTTCTTCACCCATTTGGACTTTTCATTTCTTTTTCCCAGGCTTGTCATGTTATCGTGTTGCTATTTTCCTTTTCTGAGAGTGTTTCTGCTGGACTCCCCTTTCTTTCCTTCCCGAAGCTCTCACACTTATTTCTCGCTAGAACTCACCAGGAACATTTCAGTCACATTGCTTCAAATTGACACATTCTTGTCTGACAGACCAAAATGAGTCACGGCAGCTATTGCTGTAGGTGACGTCCTGCCAAAGCATAAGCAGGATGCTGATGAAAACTGTCCAGTTTTCCCGGCTGTTGGGAGGCTTTTGGGAATCTGGGAACTGTCCTCCCTTCACATTTGCCACAAAATTAGAGACTGGGTTTTGGAGCTCGGGGTCCTCAGCCAGGCATCCAGCCTCCAGCCCTAACCGGAGCCTGCCCCTGCTTCCCAGATCCGGGATGCTGAAGCCCTCGTGAGCCAAACGGAGCCAGAGGCACCTGGGAGCTGTGAGACACCCGTGTTCAGTTGTGGATTCAGGAGCTTTGGTTTCTTCCGTGGAGCCGTGATCCACCTGGCGAGATGTTTCTGTCCTGAAGCCTGGGCACTGATGGAGCCAGTGTTCCTAATGCAAAGGTCATTGAAAGCAGTGAAAGAATCCCACTGCCTTTAAGAGGCTACAGATACAGCATTTTAGCTTCTGTGTTTTGGGGTCTGTTTTCACTTGATTCTCTCTGTTTTACACGATCTTTTTTAAAGTCTTTGGTCTAGAAGGGGGGGCTTTTATTCTGAATGCCTTTTCACTTGTGAAATTTTGATTTTTATACATAAACCTGTTCCCAGTATGCACTTTATCTCAGCTTTGACTGCAGTGTTAAGAAAAGTTCACTGTTTCTCTGAATACCATGTTTTCCTGCACTATGGGAGTGGGAAGCCACCTTCTCTCTTGCGAGATCCACATATTGACTCACAGTATTAAATGAAAAGACAGTTTAAGTCTTTAGATTTCTAGCTGTTATTTTTTCCTGGTTTACTTTTCTATTCTAAATTGCTTGATAAAGTCCATGATATTTCCTAAATATTTCCTAATCTTGAAATGGGCAGTTCCCTTCCCGACTTTTTTTATGCTGGTCTTCCATATTTTCAATAACATGATCTTTAGCAATGAGGCAGTTGGATAAGGTTATAAGATAAGCTCTAGAAACATGAATAGCTGCAAATTTTCATTTGCTATCTTGGTGCCCATGTCAAATCCAGTAATCATGAGATTTGCTGCACTTAAAAAATGATACTGAAAATCATTAAAATAGCCTGTCTGTGGTGCATTCTTTGATTTGTGTTTATGCACAGTAAGGAGTCTGAGGTTGGAGTGGGGGATTTGGGAGATTTGGCTTTGGAGTGGCCAAGGTGGGAATCTCTCGGGCTGCGGTTCTCGCACTGGAATGGGCCCTATTGGATCTCTGCAGGTTAGCGGAACAGAAAATCTTCACCAACATTTTCTGCTGTGCATGGTAATCCCGCTCTGAAATAGACTGCTGAAGTGCGCAAGTGTGCATTTGCCAAATGTTGTAAGATTTACAGAGATGAGGAAGGTCTTTTTATCCTAAATTAAGGCTGTTTAGATATCGGTTTTAAGTGAATGAACCGAAAACTTACGAAGTTCCTCAGCTGGAGAGGAGATCTGTGTGTTATGGCGTTGACACCATATTGCCATGCTACATACATTTACACTCCCTGCATTTGTTATACAACACCATCTTTCTTGAATATTTTCAAATGCTAAAATATATCAGTATCAAAGAGACCTTCTGACTGTGTTACAGATTGTGCATTATTTTACTGCTCTTGGGAACGCTTTTAAAACCAGAAAAAACAAAAAAGCTACATGGATCAACTGCAGTTTTCAGGATTCCTATGAAGTAGAATGGAAACCACATTAAACGGCAACATCAGTTGACAGTTCAGTTTCCCTTTATTCTTGTTCCAAGATCACACAAACAGATCACTTACTGTATATTTCCTTTATGGAGCACAGCTTTATGCTGTCTTTGTGCCAAAAAAAAAAGAAAAAAAGAAGACATGGAAAGAGAGCAGCGTTTGCTCGTCCGCACGTTGGATTTTTTCCCTGCCGAGAGTTAGGCTGCGCGCGGGTGCCTGGGTCGCCCTGGCTGAAGGAGCTCGGATGCCCCTTGGCCGCAGCCCTTTTCCCTCACCAGGCTCCGGCTCTCGGCGCCGAGGCCTTCCGTGTGCGCCGCTCCCGACTCCCAGGACTTGCTGCACCTCGCTCTCACTGGCGAGGGGAAGCCCGTCCTCGTCTCCACGTGCAAAGCAAGATAATTCCCTAAGCACGTGAAGCCTGCCCTCCTCGGGCATGGACATCCGATGAGAACTAGGGAGGCAGCTCCTGCTCTTCACAGCGAAACGCCGGGAAGCAGAGCGGCTGAAATCCTCGTGTCAGTTCCCTTCCGGCATCGGGCTAGCTCATTTTTTTAGCCTCGAAGAACCACTGCAGCAATCTCCACCCACTGTGCCAAGGTGCTTATACGTGATGTAATCCAAAATTTTGTTTTATGGGAAAATTCGAAGGTAGAAACCACTTGATGGCAATAGCACATTCACTGACAGCTGTGGCCTCCGGGAGCAGAGATGTGGAGAGTTTGTGGCTGAGGTTTCTCTGAGGCCTCTTTTTTTTCCATTTTTACCCATCTGCCTTACAGCTTTTCTTTCCTCTTCCCAGTCAAGTCTACATCCACAAGCAAAGCTGATCCGGCATTTATCAGAAAGAGCTTTTCCATGTGGAATCCCAGCAGCATGGAAAGGTAGTATTTTCTGCATTTTTTAAAGATGTTTGAATAAATCTTCATTCTCACTTCTCTAACACATGCACGTCCCGTGTTCAAGAAGCATTTAAAAATGCAGCCAGAGGTTATTCAAAAAACAATCTGTACCAAAAGTTAAAACATATGAGGGTACAGGGGTATTTTTAGGAAGAACATTTTGGCATGGCAGCCTTTCTCAACACTTGCAGGTCATATCTTTGCCATTCTTCCCTAGGTGGGAGCCCCAGTGAAACTGGTGGGAGTTGTGCCTGAGTAAAGCTTTGGCCCATACTTTTCCCTAATATGACATCTTCTTCTTGAATGACCTCAGAGAAACCTTGTTCCTAAGTCCTTTGTCATGTTTATTCTCTGAGCAAAAAGTGCCTTCCATCTGTTCTTAATTTGTGTTCCCTTTAACTTCTATTTTTGCCTCCTTTTCTTTTTTTTTCTTCATCTGCGTTGCATTGAAAATAGAGTTTCTGCCCAGCTTTATTTATCCCCATGTAAGAGGCTGTAATCATTGAAATAAATCTCTTGGCAGTCTTTTCTTTAAGCCTAGACAACCACGGTCATCCGGCAAAAATACACGGTGGGGGCAACAGCTTCAAATAAGCTATTAAAGCTTTTGCTTAGATGCCACTCTCCAGACGGGCTTGGTTAGCGCTTTCTTTTTGACTCTTTGAGCACGTCCAGCTCTCAGCCTCACAGGCTGGTTTGGCTCCTTCTTTTTCTTTATTTATTTTCTGCTCTGATCTCTCAGCAGTTGCTTGTGTCAGGCAAAGTTTTTGAAACAGAAAAACTTGGCTTCTTCCAAAGCACCATTGCACTCCATCTTCCCCTCCTGTGGGAATTATCGTACTTTGCTCCTAAACTACTTATGGACACTGTTTGACTTCGCTTTCTTTTTCTGAAGGGTGGGGAAGGAGAAAGAAGTCTCCTCTGATTCCTTTAATCAGTAGAATGAAATCTAGCTAGTTTTATTTCCCTTTATTTTGCTGTTTTTCTGTACCTAGGTGAAACACCCCACTTTTCCAGAAGGTTTGATTCCCTGGAAACTAAGCAGCAGAAACCCAGGTGGTCATGGATGAAACCCGTGTGTGTCGCCCTGAGATTGTGCAGAGACATTTCAGAACTAGCTGCTGAGAGCTTAGAGACCCTATTGCCCCTGAAGCCAAGTTACAGTAAATCAGGATTTAGTAGAGAACAGCCAAGGGCGGCAGTGCCGATGGCGGGTTCAGGTCTGAATTCCCAACACCTGCATGAATTAAAGGAGGCTCCTCTCAGACTCACGAGTTTTCATAGACAACCACACTGTACAACTACGTCCATGCTCTGAGCAAGCTCTACCTTATGTTTGGTTAGGAAATTTCATCAACAGGTTCAGCCTATAAAAATATCTATGCATATTATTGAGAAATGTAATGCTGGTTTTAAGGGAGGGCTATAGACCAAAGCATCTTACCAGGTTAAAAAAGTATTAGAATGGTCTGGATCTGTGGTTTGCACCCATACTGCAGTGTTACAGCAGCAGTCCAGGACTGTGGTTTTGAATCCACTTCGAGTTTAGATTTCAGCCGTTCCTGAGTAGCTCCTGAGGCAAATTATTAGTAAATCTGTTTTCAAATAGATTTGAAACAGATTTGCCAGTGGAAGACCTGCTCTTTGTCTTGAAGAAAACGTAGGGTCAGATCTCATAAATTAACTGTGCTGCAAAAGCATGACCTCCCTACAGATTGAAATTACAATTCTAAAGAGGAAAAATAAAACTGAAGCACTGTAGGGCTATAGTACTGGGAAAAACACAGTATTAGGACTCTAGTACTGACTGTGCTTCCTAGATGGGGATGGTCCATGTGAAAAGCTGAAGAAGATCAAACAGGGCATGAAGGCAGGAAATAGCAGCAGGGGGTATAATTTAACTAAAGGAGAATGGGCAAATGTGCCAGTGAAGATGATGCTTAATTGTTAGGTATCATACATAAATGATTGTCTATGCAGAGGCTATTTGGTTAATTTACAAGAACAGAAGTAATTCTTGACTTGGTCTTAAGCAGTGATAGAAAGACCTGATTCAAAATACAACTATTAAAGAACTTCTGTGTAATGTTTCAGTATTCCTGAAATAGCAAAAAAGGGGAAAAAAGTCTCCCATGGCAATATTTAACTTCAAAGAGGGAGCCAAAAATTAAAATGTTTACAGAAGTCATGGAGATTGTTTAAATAAGAGCCAACTTCCAGAAAAAGACTTTAGAAGACCAAAAAATGGTTCGCATAGCTAAACAGCAGGGAGGAGGAGTAAGAGGATGTCTCTTATTAAGACAGTCTTCTTTTATTCTAAATAAAAGGGCTTCCTTCAAGTTGAAGTTTTGTCTAAATGAGGAAAATAAAAATGAACATAAGTGAGTTAAATACATAAACATGATAAGACAGGCCAAAAGAGATTTGGAAGAACAACCTGATAAAAGCATAAAAAATGGTAGTAATGACTTTTTTGAACACAGGCAGAATCCTGGCAGAAAACCTATAGGACCAGTAAATGATCAAATTACGAAAGGTAATTAGGGAGGTTCTCAGTCTGGCATATTTCTCGATAAGCAACTTACCAGGAGATTTGTCACCAAGAAAGTTCTGGCAGAAGAGATTTCAGAGGAAACTGTGCATCATTAGGTGATGAACAGTAAAGCAAATTACCAGGACCAGAGGTAGGTTAAAAGAACTGAAGCACAGAAGTGTCACGTGGATAGCTGTGGTGTGCAGCCTGCCACTTACAGGTGTCCCCATCCTAAAGAAAGGGAGGTAACCAATATCCTACCTAATCTGAGGAGACTGGTAGAAGCTGCAGCACCCCCCTCACATATCCTGCCTCCATCCCTCCCTTTCTCCCTCCCTCCTGTATCATCAGATTTATGGTTTAAGTATCATATAAAGGGGAAGAATCACATGGGTTCTGTAGGGGAATACAGAACTTATTAAATTTCTTTGAAGAAGCCACTGAACATATGTTCAGGGGAAATATGGACCAGGGTGGTCCAGTTGATAGAGGTTAGTTTGGTCTTCCAAACTCATCTGAGCATGGTCTCTGTCAAAGACATCCAAGACACTTCAGTATGACAGGGCATGCCTGAAGGGTCTCTCATTACTAGCTAGCTGAAAGGTAAGAAACAAGCAGCAGGAACCTCTGAACTGGCCCTGCGCAGCTATTGCAGGTGCTTTTGAATGAAGTAGGACTTGCTGCGTACTTCTTATTGCAACTTTACTCACACTAACTTAAAGAAAAAATCCGGAATCCCGTTTGCTGGCGCTGTTCAGTCCTGGGGTCTGGCTGAGAATTCAGCCCTCAGGCCGTGTCGCGCTGCACAAACGTCTGCCTTCCTTGTGCTTGGTGCCCTAAGCGAGCTCAGCCTGCTGGGTGGCAGCGGGAGCGACGACCTCGCGGAGCGCCGGGCACAGCCTGCGCACCAGAGCCGGCCGGACTGCGTTGGAGGTACCGGCTTTGTACAGGCAAACCTCATTTCTATTGTTTTGTCTGTGGATTCTTTTCAGAGTTTGGCCAGTGTCTCAGTCTTTGTCTTGTACCTCCTCTTTTGCTCGTTACTGAGTGTTTTCTGGGTTTATGCTGTGTTTCCTCCATTCCTCCTCATCCCAGTATGTGACCTCTGAAGTAGATGGTCCTGGGAAAAGTCTTTATTCGTGCTTTCTAGCAGCTTTATTTGTGTTTTAAAAAGATTATAACTGGCCTTGAGGGAGAATATTCGGTTTTACTGGTTGTTTGATTTTAAGCATTCTGCTACCAAACTGCCTTGCTTTGGTTTAAGGATTTCTCCATTCCTATTTTTTAAAGTAGTACAATGTGTTGGGCATTCCCATGGTAAACACCACATCTGAGATGCAGGCATCCTTCTGATTGGGCTGTGTTTTCAGAGAATTACAGAGAATTGCTTCTGCGGAGATTTTGGGGTACGTATCCAGTGCTACGTCCCATCTCTGAGAGCATTTAGGAAAATTCCTGTCAATTCAATGTGGAATCTCTGTGTCGTTAAAAATCAGGCCATCCCTTTACTTTTATATTTTTGTGCTTGTTGACCTGAACTCTGGTTTCCAAGAAGTTGGTGTGAACTTATATTTAACTGAATGGAAAAATGATGTGGTCTTCTTTTTTTTTTTTTGTCTTTTTCCCCCTCCCCTCTACCCCTTGCATTTTTGGAGCAACATTTAAGTCAATCCATGAACTTCAAACACCAGCATGGTCCCTTTGGTTCTAGTGGGAGCATATCTCATGGACGGTTATGAGGCCAAAGTCCTGAATATGGCTGGAAATACCAAAGCACCAGTGAGTCTTGAGTGAAAAGAGGATGTAAGGAAGATGAGCCCGTGCGTTGCAGACGTTTTGCAGCCCCGGGCACACTGCTCAGGTCTGTGCTGCCGCTTACAAGAAGAGCACAGGTTCTGCTGTGATTTGAATGTCACAACACCACAAGAGGCCATTTGGATAGTCCACTGTGATTCAGATGTTACGGACTATGAACTTCCCTGATTTGACTTGCTTGCACGGGCGTGTTTTTAGAAAAAAAAAATGCTAGTTTCGTTTTCAAAATTGTTGCAATAGGAAACCCACCAGTGACTAATAGGAAACCTCAGTGGCTAATTATTAACTGTTTTAGCCAATTTTTACTCCATTTAATATGCATGTGATTTTTTTTTTATCCCTCTAGTCTCTCAGTCAAAAATGCCAGATACCATCAGATCAGGTGCCTGTGGTACACACTGTACACAAAATATTAATGGTGCACAAGCCACAAGCCATCTATCTGGAGGTTAATGAAATGTTATGGATTCACCTGTTGGCAATAGCGCAGCAAAGGCAATGTCCATTTTACGTCCAGCGAGGTGAAGCTTCACTCTACTTAGCCCTTGGTTCCTGCTGAAGAGCAGCTGAAGTCACAAAATTCTGGAGCCATCACTGCCGTCAGCCCTAATTCGTGGGCATGAGGGACAAATGCGGAAGGAATATGCTCTACCACTATCCATCCTACGTTAATATTATTTTTATTTTAATTCAGCGTTGCTTGCATTGCTGATGGCTCTGGGAAGGCCAGAAACAACCACGTGAGCTGCCATTTCGCTGGCTGCCAGGCCCCTGCCCCTGCCCCCCAGGGTCTTGGTTGCTGAGATCAGGGAGGTGCTCAAGAGAGAGGTGGTCTTTGGAGCAGGACATCCCTTGCTAACAGATTTTTGGCTGCAGAAGTAGCCCCAGAGGAAAAAGGGAAAGCGAAGGGAGATCTGGAGTTAGGTCACGCAATATAACATTTTTTTCTTACATATAAATACTCATGTGATATTTATTTCATACGGCACAAAAGAGAACTTACATGAGGAGCATCTTCTTTTCATGGTTTTCATCTTGGAGCATTTCTGGGACAGATGGCTTTAGCTGTGCTTTTCAACATCATTATGTGTGGGACGCTTTGTTTGTTTGTTTGTTTTCTTTCCATACCAAGGCAACTTTCCAGCATTATTTGCTTGAGCCTTGGCCATGTTCATTTTGAAATAATCCCTTTTGTTCTTTTTCATTTCTTTTTCAAGCCATTCTGCAACTTGTCTATAAACCATCAGTGACTTGGGCATTCCCTGCCGCTGTCTGGGAGTGGGGTTGACTAGATTGCTCCTTTAACAACACAGACCAAACCATCTAGAAACCTTCAGTTTTCTATTTGCTTCTCTTGTTTCCCTTCCACAGGAATCTGGTTTGGAGCTTCATCATTTATGGCATGATATTTTAGGATATATTAGGCATATATTTTGGTATCTACATCTTTATATCTGTGCATGTTACCCTCCCTCTGAGAGCAACAGGAATGTGCTTAAGGGAAGAGCACGTTTCTGAATCAGAATCTTCCTGTTTTAAGAATCAGTATAAAATTTTTATGGGCCTCAAGACCACAAATATAACTATTATAGATATCACTAATGGATTCAGTGTTTTTTCTGGAACTATTCCAGATTGTGATCTGTTTCTTTATCCTTGGATATAAGGAAAAGCTTTTCCACCATGAGGACAGTCCAGCAACCTGGTCCAGTCTCACAGCTGACTCCGCTGGAGCAGGAGGTTGGATGAGAGACTTCCCAGAAGTCCCCTCCGATCTGAATTATCCTGTGATCCTATCTTACATTCTGTCGCTTATCAGAGCTGATTAACCTTCCATATACTTTTGCATTGCTTAGGTGGTAAGTGTTTATCTTAGCATTAATAAATTGATTGACTTTGTAATGGACAAAATGGGGATGTTGAGATCTCACTGTGTTAGATTATGACACAGGTAATTCTTTTTTTTTTTTTTTTTCCCCTCTATTATCTCTTTGTTCAGGTGGAAAATGTTCGATTACTTGATCGTGTGTCTTCCAGAAAAGCCACCCTGGGCACCTTGTATTTAACAGCTACCCATGTCATATTTGTGGAAAATGCTTCCGAAGCTCGTAAAGAAACCTGGGTAAGATTTTTTTTTTCAGCTAGCTGTAAGTGCAAGAAACGTAATTCCTAGTAATCTGAAAATAATTTGCGAAGAGTTGAAATGTGGTACAGATTCTTGTATAGCTTCAGCAAATCTGAAATTCCAGTTGAAGGCCCTTGCAGCTTGATAAATTTTGAAAATCTTTACTGGATTCTGGACTTTGCAACATAGTAAGAGGATTGCAAGGACAATCACCATCAGGAAACCAGCCATGAGTTGCTGAGGAGCTGCTGTTGTCAACTACAGCGTGTCCTGTTTGCTCTGGGAGAAGGGAGGAGAACTGCTGAGCTGCTCTAACTGTGGACTGCTATATAACTCACTGCTCTAGCTGTGGACTTTTATACAATGTTTCATCCCATTTGAAGCAATGTTGACAATTCTATTGACTGCTATGCGGATGAGGAGGCACAGTATTTTAGCCTGGAGACTTTGCCAACAGTTTTATGTAACTGATGCTGTTTCATCTTTTCACTGTAGAGACGGATGAAAGGAGCTCTTTCTCAGACAACCATTAGCTTACAGTAAAAAAAAAACAAAACAAAAAAAAAAACAAACAGTTGGATAACGTGACTTGGCTAATGTCTGAACAGCTGAAACGCTCCAGAAATGCTTCTTTGTGTGTAGATTTTGTAGCAGGCACCTCTTGAGCCTGACACGGGAGGCAGGAACAGATCTGTAAGAGCTGTGGAAGGATTTTCTAAAACAGCAGGTGAAGCTATTGTGTCAGCCCCAGCAGACCATTATAAATAATTATTTTTTGCTCTTGAAGAGGTGAATCACTTGGCATAACCCCTTTCAATTCCCTTTCAGGTTCTTCACAGCCAGATTTCCTCCATCGAGAAGCAGGCCACGACTGCCACCGGCTGCCCCTTGCTGATCCGCTGCAAGAACTTCCAGGTCATCCAGCTGGTCATCCCTCAGGAGCGAGACTGCCACGATGTTTACATCTCCCTGATACGTCTGGCGCGGCCAGGTATGGGGAGGAGGGAGGGCCCCAGGGTCAATCCTCATCCTAAAGAGAGAGAATATAATGAAAGAAATGTAGCTGTGGGAAGGCCATCTTCATCCTTTACATTTTAAGAAAGATTAGAGATGTACTATGAGAACAAAAGTCTCCGAGCAGGAGGGAATATTAAAGTAATTCTTTATGGCAGAATTAATGAAACAGAATGAAGAAAGGTTGTAACATATATATGGCTTATGATAGCTCATTCCATTGAGTACAGCAAAAAATTTTGTTTAAAACATACTCCAGAGCCTGTACCATTGAATATATTACGCTATTTGATGTGTAGCTGCTGCTTACCGGATGTCTTGTGTAAATATGAATTTAGGAACATTTAGAAGGGTCTCTAAATTGTTCATATGTGTTCATATTCCTGCTGTAGCAAACAAGCAGCAAGCTCTGTCCTTTACTACTATTTTAACAGTATGCAAAGAGCACATTTACCACAGTCTATATAAATCCAATAACACTGGCATTAATTTTCATCTTGCCAAGAACACCAGTTTAGCTGCTGGGTAGAAGGGGAAAGCTGCATAGTCAGGCAGCACAGTTACCCAGCTTTGTAAAATGCCTTCTATAATTAGGATAGCAGTAATATGTACACTGCAGCAGGCATAATGTGATTTGCTAGGTGCTGCATTCAGAGAAATTTAGAAACAAGGAGACAAGTAAGCCTTTGGTTCTGCCAGTGTAAATCTGGATTAATTCCCTGGACTGCAGCTGCAAACATGTGTTCATGTAGGCTGCAAAAAAATGCAGTTCTTTAATGCTTCTGCATTGGAGCAAGGAAGATGTGTGCGTATGGCTGTACACCCAAAAGCGGCTACAAATGTTGATATAAAATGCGAAAGAGAGGAACAGTGATAGACCACGAACGAAAGCTCAGGGGCAGACAGCAAAGGGCAAGACCTCTCAAATGAAGAAGACGCAGCAGTTGCACCTTGCATCAGCTCAGGTGCATCACAGCTCAGGTGTGCAGTGCAGTCCCTTTTCCAGCAAAGTATCTAATCTTTGCTGAGGAATGATAAAATCTTGCTGGCCTACAGCTGAAAGAAGGTCCTGACTGCAAGCTGAGCAAAATGTGTGCTGACAGCGCTCTGCTGCATCCCTTCGTACGGGGGTAGTAAAGTTACTGAGCATTACAAGGTGTCCTCTCCTCCCTGAGGAGAAATTTTGACTGATTCTGGCTCTGCTCTCCATTCTCTGCTTGTTCTCATGCATTTCACCTTGGCTGAACCTCAGTGATCCCAGGTACCTGCTTAATATATTGTATGTTGTGTGGTGGCCCAGTTACACTGAGGGAGCAAATCTGTACTTGGTACTCTCCTTTCTAGCTGTTAATAGCATTTGATACAGGTGAAGCTGGCAGGAGAATTTAGCCTTTTTGCTTAGGCAAGCTGTTTTGGGAAACAGGCTGACCATAACACTTTTTACAGGTCTAACATCAGGACTGTGTATATTTATGGCAAAATAGCTGTGAAAGATTATGGCACTGTAGGAGAAAATAGCTGATAACTGAGCTTTAAGGCACTGACTACTAGTGCTTGAACAACTCTGTTACCACCTGTAGATACCATAATGTATAGACACCATATCTGTGATGTTGAGTAAGACTTTAGTTGTAACTAACCTGGGTATTTTGGAATAAGTGCATTTTTTCCCACTACTTCAGTGTGTGTGCCCAGCTGCAGAGAAAACCCAGATGGTTTTGGCATCGAGACATAACATAATGAGTGCTACCAAAAGCACCTCATTAAAATGCACTCAGATTGGATTTATGGATTATGTTCAGACTTCATATTAGCAAATGAAAAATAAACCAGACTCTCTTCCTAAGCTGCACCATGAGATAATTTTGAAAGCACCGAATACTGGAGGTTGAGCTGTCAAACAGCATGTAAAATGTGTTCCTCTCTTACTCCTTTCCATTCAGTAATGACTTTGCTGGCTTTCGGTACTTTGATGGGAGACTTAACAAAAAGTTTTCTTCCTTTAAGCTATTTTATTTTTCATACTGCATATATGATTGATTTAACCGCAAAATATACCTTAAATACACCTTAAAAAGACATAATTCAAAATAAGAATGAAGGCTTCCTATAGAACAAGATGGAAGTCTTCTTCCTAATTATTATTATTGTAACTGTTATTGATTTTGGTATGTATAAGTTGCTTACTGTAAAATTATAAAAGTCTGCTTTTATAATGTGCTTAGGCACATAATAGTAGAAAATAAACTTAAATATTTAAATAATACTCCAAATTACACTATGAAGCACCTGTATCAGTGGGGAACTTTGAAGTGAGAAGGACTCGATTTACAATCTAGATTACTTCATTGATAAGCTTGGACATCTGTTGGTGTGAAAGTTATAAGGAGCTTCGAGTACAATGAAACACGCCCCTGTGACATTTGAGGATCTTCAGTAGCAACAAGAACTGTAATTTCAAGCTTACTGTTTTATTTTCTTTTCTTTCAGTAAAATATGAAGAGCTGTATTGTTTCTCCTTCAACCCAAAATTAGATAAAGAAGAACGAGAACGAGGCTGGAAGCTTGTGGAACTCAGTGCAGAATATAACCGGATGGGTATCCCAAACAATTACTGGCAGATTAGCGATGTAAACAGAGACTATGGAGTGAGTTGCTGTGATTTTTCTCTTGCAGAGAGTGTGAAGTGAACCAGTGTGACTGGGGCCTGCCCTTGTGCTTAGACAGAGGATGCCTTTGTGCACCATGCTGTACACGCATATACTGTGCACGCAGAAATCAGTTCTGCATGGTTGTGGTCCCTGGAGTGTTAATTAATTGTGAGAAATAATAACCAAAATATCTTCTGAAGGGAGCTTGTCCACATGCTTCCCTGGGCCTGTTGCTGGAACGTGTCCACATAAAGGAACACCAGGGAAGTTCCCAGAGGAGATCGAATACGCTGTCAGGCTTTGTTTTCATTTTGTTAAAACCAGCGGAAAGAAAACGATTGACCTCTGCTATGATGAATGACACATGAATAGAACGGATTTTACCACAGCAGCATCTTTAACCACAAGGCCTGTCTTTTCTTTCCTCCATTACATATCTTCAGCTTTCTCAGAATCTAATTTCTTCCTCTGATTCCAAATTCCTTTATTCGTCTCATGAAGTGCCAGTGAGATGCTGGACACAGCCCCTGACAGGATCAGGAGAAAGAAATTTGATAGGGATTGCACTTGTGTTCCCGTGTCTCCAGGAAAACTTGTCTACCTCCCTGGGTTCCTTTGAGAACTGGTAGGCATTACTGTCAGTATCCCCATTTCATATTGATAAATGTCTTTTCTTCAAGTCGCTATTTTTTCCATTATTTGCCCCAGATTTACTGGCTCTACAGTGTCCTCTCATTATAACAGGGATGTCAGGGAACCTCACCCATTCCTATGTTTACTTCCAAACTGTGCTATTAAGGAAGCAGCTGTTGTAAATATGACCCTGTATTACAACATAAGCCTGACTTTGGTTTACTACGTGCATGGTCTCAGTGATGCACTCGGCATTGTGTAACATGTGGAAATACAGCCCTTCAATCTTTCTGCTTCAGTTTTGTCATCTACGTAAGTTAGAATAAATATCTGCCCACTTCAGCAGATGGGTGTAAAAAACAGTCTGAGGTTTAAATGATTATGGAACATTTCCTAAAATTAGAGTTTTTGGGGGTGTTTTGGCTTTGCAGAGAAGATGGCTAATATTAATTGCATTTTGTAGCCCAGGTGAGCAGAGTTTCCTTTTGCAGGTCTGTGACTCGTATCCTACGGAAGTGTATGTACCAAAATCCACAACCGCACACATCATAGTGGGGAGCTCTAAGTTTCGGAGCCGAAGACGTTTCCCAGCTCTTTCTTACTATTACAAGGATAACAATGTAAGTGTGAATTTGTAGCTTTGGCGTGTTTGCTTGTTTTGGTCCAAGTTTCCTAATTCTTCTAGTAAATTTTTACTAAAAATCAGTGCTTAGTTAAGATTTTCTTAAAAGGTGGCTAGTGTGGTTTGAACATATTGTCAGCGGGCACGTATTGGACTTACGGTTGGTTCCTTAATGGCTATTGAATGCAGTCATTTAAACCCAGCTGCTGCACCTAGACCATCTGCACTTCTGTTCCTGGCAGCAGAGCTGAAGGAATGCTTTAGCTGTGCCCGGGGGATCCCGCGCACTGCGTGTGCTTCCACATTTGCCTCCGGACCTCTCCGGCCTGGCTTAGCGCAGCTCTCATTGCCAGTTACGGCGCTGTCCCGTCAGCGCTCCCGAGGGATCTGCGTGTGCGCTCCTGTTTCAGTCCCAGACCGGCAGCTGCGTGGCGAGGGCTTTCCTAGTAGTGCTGGGGCTTGGCCAAGACTTCGCGCGCGGTGTCATCCGGCGACAGGCTCCGGGCTCTCGCTGCACCGCTGTTCCTGTGACGGTGGTTTTGTTCTCGTTGCCAATAACCAGGAGTTATTTCATGTTGGGGAAACACAATATTTTAAAAAAGCTCTATAGTTTGGATTCAATACTAGGCCTGAGTCATTGGTGTATTAGTGTTTTAATATTTTCTTGCCTTTGCAAAAACCATTAGTGTTTGTTAGTATGTAATGAGTTTTTATCACTTTGCTCTTCCCATGTAACTGGGAACGTACAGTGAAGAGCTAATGAGCTGTTTATTTAAATGCTTTGGGATGCTAAGTCATTTTTACCGAGTAATTATGTTGATTTTTGTCTCTTCTTCCGCAGGCCTCCATATGTAGGAGCAGCCAACCTTTATCTGGCTTCAGTGCTCGATGCCTTGAAGATGAACAGATGCTCCAGGCCATTAGAAAAGCAAATCCAGGAAGTGATTTCTTATATGTTGTTGACACTCGGCCCAAAGTGAGTACATTAAATTTCTTGCACATACGCATTAAGACCGAATGTGGGCTGAATATACCAGAGAAGATTCATAATCCAAATGACAGTGATAATTCTGGTTTCAGTCGCTTGTGGGTAAATTTACATATAAATGTAGATTTATCAGAGGGCTCTTAACTAGGAATCTTGCCCATGTTTCATCTCTTAAATATTTTTTTCTTCATATTGAGCCTTTCTCTTTTGTTCTTAACAGCTGTTGATACAAAAAAATAAATAATAGCTGAGAGTAGTAACTGTTAGGTTATGGGAGAGAACGCTCATCTCCACACACACACAAAGGAGCCAACAGTACCTACATTCCTC
This sequence comes from Nothocercus julius, assembly GCA_013398735.1. Lineage (NCBI taxonomy): Eukaryota > Metazoa > Chordata > Aves > Tinamiformes > Tinamidae > Nothocercus > Nothocercus julius. Next base: position 3,268,744 of record VZSV01000017.1, read on the forward strand.
ATAAGGCCAGTGAAAAATAAATTCCTGTTATCAACTGTGTTTTCAGTTGTTTGTAATGCTGCAAACCTCTACGTTCTCGTTCTAAAGTCTTCCAAGCAAGTCTCTCCCGCAGGTGGGAAAATTTTAACAACATGAGTGTAAGGCTAAGGAAAATACATCTACTCAGGTTACAAAAATTCAGGAGGATTTTTCTTTGAATTTCTCTAACATTTTTGTGATTTAGAGGCAGATTCTGAAACAGTTAATTAGTGACTGCAGAGGCAATATCTCTACAGTTGACTAAAGTCTTTGGCCAAAATAAAAGCTTTAGAAAAATAAAGGTACTCAATAAAGATCTCAAAGAGGTTTGAAGCTAATAAAGACTTCCCAAATCTGTTTTGATGTGAAGAAATCTGTATACCCAGATTCCTACTTAATTGTGCTTGCACGATGGGAACGGACCAACTTGCTAAAGCTCCTATGACTCTAGGTGCCAAGATACAGCCTCGCTGCTGTTGTGCAGTTCCTAATGAGTGTACAAATCCAGAGCATGTAGGAACCGGTATGTTGTGGTGCAAGCTGCTCCTGGCATTCCTCAGGAGGCCTTAAAGGTAAGGTATTGAGTTGGTGCAAGGTCTTCTGTTGCTCTTGGAAGTTAAAACCTATCTGCCTCTTCTCTCAGCAGAACTGGCTCCTTGCAAAAAATTATGAATATTGATAGTACCTTCGATTCTACATTCCAAAATGCTTTTCGTATTCTATCCATCTTGTGCTTGACAATCTTCAGTGCAAAGGACTTGGCTGAGGAGCTAAGTTTTGATTCCACTTCATTTAAATATACCAGCATGAACATACACAGAGCTTTTACTTTGGCAATCATCCTTCTCTGTTTTCTCCTTACTCTGTGTGTTTACAGAAGAAGCTAATGTAAACTGACTTGCTGCATATGAGTAAAACAATTTATTTCTATAGCTCTACAGAAAGAAACTACTAAGTTCTCCTCCACAGTAAAGAAGGTTGCATGAAAAGTCTAACGAGGCTGGTTCCCTTAGAGATTGTGCCCTCATCTCTGCTGAGATTAAGCTAGCAAGATTTTGGGAGATTTAGGGCAACTACTTTAAGAGCAACAGATGGAATTTGATAGGTGATGTGGAAAACTTGTTAGTAAATACTGTGGCAGCTGCAAAGTTTGGCAACTGACAATATTTAAAATAAGTGAGTGTCAGAAAGCCTTGCAAATTTAGCCTATTTATTTACTTTTAAAGGGAGCTACTTCAGATTGGCTTTTAATAAAGAAGAGTTTCTATGACAGAATTGTTGTGTTACGGAGGAAGTTTATAGCATTACAGTATTGATGTTAGGTCAGTTAAGGCTAGATTATTTTCATTTAGGCTTTCAGGATTTGGTGGTAACTTAGAAACATGCACACCGATTTTGCACACAGGCAATAACTTTTTTTATTGTTCATTGATCGCCAAAGATTAGCAGACAGCTGGTTGATTGGACAATTTTCTGCATGCACATTTTCTTTAACTGCATACTACAAGTTAAAAGCAGTTCTACACTGGCTCTGAGTAAATAATAAGAAAGAAAGAGGTTTCTTCTCTTGTACCATGAAATTCATGCCATGCTGCAACTAGTAATGATGGTCCACAACTGCAGGTAGGCATTTCTACTGTAAACTGAACTCACAGCAATGGATGATTCAGAAATAACACTATGAAGATGAAAATAAAGACTATCTTTGCATTTCAAAATGGGGCAGAAAATAAGAATGAAAAAGCAATCCCATCTGTTTCCCTCTGCCTCTAAAAGGAAATGATAACGGTGAAAAGTCTATTCTCTTCAGCTTTTTTCCCTTTTAAAGTGAAGATTTGATCCACATTTGAGGAGCCACATCCTCAAATTTGATCGACATCAACCTATTTTGACATGTGATATAAAAAAGGCAGACTCCTTGAGTATCTGAGTTGAAGATGTATTGGCAATAGAAAATCCTACACTTCAAAATTAAAATTTAATGGTGAGACTATGTGTGCTTGGGGTGGAGATAGCAAAAGGCTGTATGCACCATGAACCATTACTTGAGCATGAAAGTATATTACTGTGGATTTCAGAAATGACCAATGAAGAAGCAAATCAGCAGTAAACTGGAAATAGTATTTTCTCCCTAGTCTCTTATCTCCTAGACAAAATATAAAGGGGAGCTCATTTTGATTTTTCATGAAAGTTGGTTATAATTACAATGAGGACCAGGCATTTTTTGTCCAATGGATCCCTCAGAGAGTCTCACTGAAAGCTACTAGTGCACTTCAGTCCTGATGTGCGATATTCGTTGTTATTTTAATCTTAGATCTTTCCTGAGCAGATGCTGTCTGCTGTGCCCGGAGGCACAGAAGTTTTGTAAAGTAAGCTTTTTTACTACATCTGGAGCCGTGATATTTATTTTGAAGTGAGTATGTTTCACACACAAGCAGCAACTTTATTCAAAAAGACAATTCTACTGGACAGTGAGATTCTGCTTTAGAAAAAAAAAAGAAAAAGAAGAAGAAAAAAGATGGGATAATAAAGGAAGAGTACTTATTGGATTTATATCAGCTTTAGCTTTTAGTCTGGAGACCAGAACCTGGCATAGCATGCCTGGCAGTTCATTTGCTTTTCCTCAAGGAGGAGAGAAACATAAAAATCCCTCAACTTTACACTCAGGAGAACTGAGATGAGGAAGCAGTTAGGCACTTCCCCAGCATGGGAAGCATGTAAGAGACTCAAAGGCAAAGTCCCAATTTCCAGTTCTGTGTATTTTTCTGCTGAAGCACAGTGAAATATTTCATAGGGCTGCACTATGGATGAAAATATTTGCGGTCACTTTGTCAACTCAGATCTTTTGCGGTCTTATGCAAGCGGAGCTGAGTTGCTGCTGAGCTGGGGAGCAACCGCCGTGACATTACTCCAAGCTTCAAAGAAGTGTGCCAGATCAACCTGGTGATAATTTTAGCAATCAGACACATAATTTGGGGAAGGATGAACAATGTAAATACACTACAAAGCCAGGGGCATGGCAGATAGGACACTGCCATCTTCTGGATATCTTCTGTTAGTAAAGGCAACGCTGATGGAAAATAAAATAAGATTAATTACAAATAACCTTCATGTTCTTGTAGCAGAGCCTAGGGAAGAGTCCTATTAAACTGTGCAGCGCCCTTCTGCACTGGTGAAGTTGGTTCTCAAAGCGAGTGACACGGAGACCAGAGCCTGAGCAACGCGCTGTACCGCAACGTGCCGCAAACAGAGCCCCGATTCCCGCCTGTTTTGTTGACACTGTGATAAATGCTTCTGATTTATGCTTGATTTTAATCACTTTGCTTTACTGCTCTAGGCCATGAGCTTTATTTTGGTGTGAATCTGCTTGCTGTTGTTTTTCACCTCGCTTTTCTGATTTTTCAGCTCAATGCAATGGCAAACAGAGCAGCGGGAAAGGGATATGAAAATGAAGACAACTATTCTAACATCAAGTTTCAGTTCATAGGCATTGAGAACATCCACGTCATGAGAAGCAGTCTGCAAAAAATGCTTGAAGGTAATACTTTTTACGAGAAAACAGAGAAAAGACTTGATTCTCATGTCATACAAATCAGAGTAACTTCTCTGAAAACAGCGGTAGTGAGAATTGATATGAAAGCAGAACTTGTGTCTCCCTGCTGCTAATGGAACTTGTGCAATGGACCATTGCTGCAAAACGTGATGTTCTCCTGATTGCACAAACACCTTGTTTCATGAGTAAAATTCAGATACCATTTACTTCAGTAACATATTAAGACCTCTATGCCTTACCGCTACTTCTTTTCCCCCCTTCTTCTTTTGTGGCTTACAGCTTGCTGGTGTCATGAAAACAAAACAAAACAAAAAGCTTATGACTTATATATGACTTTTACAGTAGTAAAAAATACAAGATTTTTTTTTTTTTCTTTAAACTCTGAAAACACTGATTTTTCTTATTTGGTCAGTAAATAATTCATGCATTTTAGACCATAAATTTTAATAGAAATCCGCTTATGCGCTGTATAGAGCATGTCACATCAAGTATATTAGCAAAACTCACAGTCAGTTGGTATAACCATTCCCAGTTCCTGGACAGAAGTAGTGATTATTTTATAAATACTGAGCAGTGTAACTGAGCTAGCACATCTGGACTGCCACTTAATATTTGAATTACATTACTGTTTAGAGGCCTTCTGGGAAAGGGGTAAGAATAAATCATTGACCCAAAATTTGTTGATTTTTTAACAAGCAAATAGTAAAAAATGCTCCCTCTCCTCCTCACAGTCCCAGTGTTTACTCCACGTGTATCATCAGCAGAAGACACAAAACCAATTTGTTCACCTGCTGGATCAGCGTGATCCAGCTACGGTGACACGGGTCAACCACGGCTCCTCCTGCCCCGTGGAGAGGAGCTGCCAGGGCTGGACGCCTTTGGGGAATGCTGCCATGGAAAGCTGCACCTTTCACGAGGTCCAGCTTTTCTGCTGAGAAACTTCCAGGGGGAATAACCAAGGGGAAGACAGGCACATACCTTCTCCTGTCATCCTTGGCCACCAATATTTCCAGGGCTGTCCAGGGAGGCTTTTGTGGTCCTGGGTCAGTAAACACTTGTGCAGAAGGGCTCTGCTCATGACAAATACATGTGCACATAACACTACCCGGCACTTGAGATCAACTCAACATCCTCCGGGCAACTTATTTTTACTACATCATTCTCTTCATGGTGTATTCTTGTTTAGGGCCTTGATCGAAGGCATCTCGGACTGGAAAAATAAGAGATTTTTTAATTAACTACAAAATCTTGTTTGGTCAGACGGGAAGACAGGTGAATAAACCTGCCCTGTTATTTGTTCAGTTGGAGTCCATCGAAGTTAGGATAGTAAACAACCCTCCTGGTGGCATGGGACAGTGCTGTGTACTATTTTAGAGCCAAAAGTTCATCAGATAGGCCAGTGAGCCAAAATGATATGTAATAAGATAATTTCTAATGCTGTTAACACTTCGTGCTGCTTGGGAACAGAACATTTTAGCATCTGTTTTTAAATGAACCACAGACTTGAAAAAGCCCGTTTTTTTCATAGGTTTTATATTTACTATGTTGAAATTGCCTATTTAGAAACCTGACTGATAAGATTAGGATCAGAGAAGTCTGTGATTTCATACATCAGATTGCATCTTATGGATTCCAGTTTATGAGCAGGCTTTTCCTTGTATAAGATACCACACAGTTTTTTGATTTTCCCATGGACAGTAGTGTCCCTTTAGCTGCTTCTTCTGTGACCTTTAAAATTATGTATTGCCTGACCTGGGCACGCCAAGGGTACCAGAATCAAAAGATCTGCAGAAGACACCAGTCATACACATTTAATATGCCTTTAAGTTTTCATTGAGGGCTATTTAAATATATCTAGATGAATCTGCAACATAAAACATTAAACTACAAACACTACAAAACATGTTTGTTGATTTAATATGTTGTGAGGTGTTACAAGGCATACAATCTTTAGAGAGATAAATGGGGCTGATTATAAGTGATTTTAATTTAATGTGTTAATTGCCACTCTGAAGCATATAGCATGGAAAAGATCTAAGGCCATAACAGGCTTGACTTGTAGCAGAAGTATAGCAAAGGTCACTTTATTCAATTTTTGGAATTAGGCAGATGAGCAGGTCAAGAGAAATATATATATATATATATATATATGTATGTATATATATTTATTTCATATGGAAAACTGCAGCTTGTGTTCAGTATGTAATCTTAAAAAACTTCCAATACTAAGGAAATTTCAATAAAAAATGATTATACAGTTTTCCATGGGAAAATTCTCCATTTACACTTTTATTAGGAATGCATTGATTTCAGTGAAATTTCTTCAGGAAAAAAATTGAAATTATATTCATAATAATGTCAAGAATTTATTTATTAGCTAAAAGGATTTCCAGTTTCAACTTTGAATTTTACTAATTTTAATTTTGAGAGTTTTACTTATATTAGCAGTTATACGTATTTACTGTAATTTAATATAGCAAAATTATTGTCTATAAGCATTATGAAATGACTAAATCTATAGGATGATGGATAGTATTTTTTTCAGAATTTGTGTTCTCCAAAAAAAGATGGTGATCTTTCACTTTACCCTGGAACAAAAGTACATTTCACAGTGCTGGAATTTCCTTTGGAAAAGAAGCTGTTTGACAGATGTCCCCGCTGCCTCATATTGCTCTTAGAAGAATACTGAATTTGAATTAAAAAAAAGTTTGGATATGATGATACTTGCAATAATTTGGATCTTGTGCACAGAGTCCTCAGAATAATATTTGTTCTCGGCAGGAAATGTTGCACAGGGACTGTCTCGGTGCGGAGGCGAGTGCAGGTGCTGACTGGCCCTGCTCTGCTAGCAGCTGTGTTGGGGTGAGCCCAGGCAGGCTTTTCCATGATTTTGGTACCTGTTGTGCTGGGATGGAAGGGGGTTTTCCCTTCCCAAGTGAAGCTAAACTCAGCACTAAGATCCCAATGGGTAGGCAAAATCCTTTGAAATGTGTCTGATGTGTGCCTTTCATTTAGGACAGCCTGGACTTTGCTCAGTGAAGTGGTGGGTAAATATTGATTCTAATTTGGGAGTGGGAATGAGCAAAGCACTGTTTCAACTTTACCTTGGACTTCTGTAAACAGAGACGGCAGCTTCAGCTGGAATCCAGCTACTAATTGGCCACGCTGCCATCTGCCCAGGCGCATTAATCATGTGAGAGGCTGTTTGCTCCCACTGCTGCTATCTGCATTTTTAAAAATATCTTTCAAAAAGCAAACATCTGGAAGAGGCCCTGTGTACCAAGACTGCAAGATTTTATATGGACACATTGGGCTATCCTGCCTCTGAATTAAATGGAGTCAAGACCGTTAGATACATCCAGCTGTAGTATAAACTCCGAATTTGGCTCACAAAAGTACATGCTGGTCATATCGAAGGAAATGGAAGTGTTGCCACTGGCCATAATGGATAAAAAAAAAAAAAAAAAAAATCAGTCTCTTTCCAGAGGATAAGAGATATTATAAATTCACAAATTAGTTCAGGAAATACATCAGTATTGTAATACGTTAGTTCAGGAAAAAAAGATGAAAATTTTCACTGTATTTCTTGAATGAGCTCAGTATGAGATTAGTGTCTTTCAGAGAGTGTCATTCCACAAAGATCAAAAGAAATGCACGATCTATTTTGCAGTGAATTTATTATGACACTCTTAAAAGTCGTAACATCAAATATTACTGGGTATTTAGGTTTGCTGCTAGAGTGAGTGCATCTCAATCCGATTTTGATTGCTTTTTCTGTTAATGTCACAAACTCTGGAATATTAAAAGAGAAATAGGTACTTGGTGTTGTAAAAAAAAGAGGAGGGGAGTTTTTTTGGTTTAGTTTTCTAGGTACTGGCTACTACCTTTCAAAATATTTCTCTGATGAATTATGATTTTTCCTTATCATCACAATGTTTTCTGCCTGTGTAGGAAATTTCCAGCCTTGTTTCTAAAATGTGTGTTTCTTTGAGTGTTATAGTGCCAAGCAGCCATTCTTTTCAAAAGGGTTTTTTTCGCAGAGGATCTCTGAAGAGATAACTCTGAGGCTGATCAGTCAGGGAAAGCTTCAGAAGTTTAAATTACTCCACTTTTAAGATGTACCTTATTTTACAGTTTGTGAGCTGAAGTCACCTTCTATGAGTGATTTTCTGTGGGGCCTAGAAAATTCTGGCTGGCTGAAGCATATCAAAGCCATTATGGACGCTGGCATCTTTATTGCAAAGGTAAAGTACATAAAATGAAAAAACAAAACTTGGACTAATCAGATACAGGAAGTGAGGACCGGATTCTCTCCTTGTGGGTAACTTTGGCTATCATGAATGAAGTTAGAAAAAATCCTGTCCTGTAATGCATTATATATGAGGATCTCTTGTTGCCCTGTGGACATTTTGCTAATAAGTTTAAAATTTTTTTTTTTTTTTTTGGCACTGAAGACCCTAAATTTACTAAAGCTACTATCCTGTATCTTGTTATGTCTCGTATTTGAATGTTCCTGCTTTACTCCCCCGCAGCGATTATCAGTGTTTCTGTCCCCTTTTCCCTCGCCTCCGTGGGTGTTTGGCCGTTGCCTTTGCCGAAGGTTACTGTTTTAGAATTACTTCTTCACGTGACTGTTGTAACACAGGGATATTAGCTATGGTGTTATCACTTGGGTTGTTCAGACGCTCTGCTAAATTCACTTCCTAAACCAGTTCCAAAATCTAGAGTAGCTTCTACTCCTACGTAGTTGATAAATGTTTCAGAGAAGAGTTGTTGGCTCTGATATGAAATTCTCTCTCCTAATCTCATCCAAAATAATGCAGATATCTATCATCTGCTATCAGTGATTTTAATTTTAGAAGCCCCTTCCTTTAACCTGGAAATTCAGTGACTCAGTTTTTATTTTTAAGATTATTATTACAATTTTATTCACATGACCTGCGATACATGAGTATATGAATAATAGTTCACAAATTTCCCTTCTTGGTAACTGGGCTGTGTTGCTTTCTCGCTTTGCTTCTTCCTGCTCAGCAGGCAACTGCAGTTTCTTATCTGAACACCTACTGCAGGCTAAATAAATAACCACTTGTATTTCTTCTGTCCCTCTTAGATTTCATTATCTTACAGAAATCAAGTTATTCAGCCCAAGCTCTTGCCAACTTTCCTCCAGTACTTGTCTTTAAATAATGTCTAAAAACATCTACTCCTTTTGTCCATATGCTGCATACTTCCTCAGACATTCATTTTGACCTGTTCTTATTTGTACAGCTTCCAGTTCTCAATTATTGGTCTTTTGCCCACAAGGGTTCTATTTTGGTAAAAATTTACTTCTCTCTTGAGATAAACATAGATATGTTATTATTACTCCCTGTTCCTTTTTAAGCCCAAACTTAACCTAAGTGTTTATTTTTCTAAGCAGTGTCTTTTCTAACCTATTTTTTTTTCCTCTACTTTTAAAATTCTCCTTTGGAAAAGACACAGGGCAAAAATACTATGTTTAAAAAAGGAAAAAAACCCTAAAACCCTCAAGTTCCAAAAATAATGCAGATGTTGGAGAACTCAGTTAAGTATGATCCCTTCTTTGATTGCATATAAATGGGATCCTCCCTGTGCAGTCATTTACATTAAAGTTTTACTTAAAGATCTTGCTCATCAGTTCTGGAGCACAGGCTTCCCCTCCAGTCTTTCGGGGTACATCTTCTTCAGAGGCCAATGAGTTAAGTACAGTGTAAGAGCATCCAAGCTAGCTCTGGCACCAGAAACAGGCTCCTCACGTTACCATCAACGTGGGAAACTGAAAGCACTGTGCAGTGGTGCTGGCTGTTGCTGGTGTGTGTTAGAGCACGTAGGTGTACCTGAATCTGCTTTATGTAGCCGCTCATTCTGGCAATAGTACGAAATGGACTTTAATGACTCTCAGAGCTGCATGGTCTGGATCCCCACATATACAGTAGGCTTCTTAAAATCATAACTGCTATGGCTATTTTCCTGATGATTCTATGCGTATATTTGGAGGATGTATTTGCCTCCAGGTTGCACAAAAGCTAAGCATCTAACATTTTTCAGTATGTTTATACTGTTAGTGCATCTAAGCAACAGGGGAGTATGACCATCACACTTTACAAATGAGATTTGACAAGTAAGTTCTACAAAACTATGAATATATGCTATATTCATAAGAGAAGGGATATTTAATTATTCCATGCAGACGTAATTCTTGTCGAGAAGACTCTGCTTGAGCAGAGGGGTTAGATGAGATCCATCCAGAGGTGCCATCCAGCCCCAACTGTTCTGTGAGTCTGTGATTCCGTCCGGGAATATAAAAGGGTGATGCGGCCACCACCACATTGTGTAGGAATGTATGGGAGCAACCCTCGCAAATGAGAATGAATAATGCTCGGCATCATTCAGGAAGTCGACAGCAGAATATTTAAAAAAAAAAAAAAAAAAAAGGGGAATTCACAAATCTTAGCTCAACTTATTACCCTACATGTTGCTCTCGCTTTTTGTTCTCTTTCCCTTGCCTTTTCCCTGCCTGTGATACCTCTCTGCCTTTCTGTATTCCCAGGCTGTGGCTGAGGAAGGTGTGAGTGTGCTTGTTCACTGCTCTGATGGCTGGGACAGGACAGCCCAGGTTTGCTCGGTAGCAAGTCTTCTATTGGATCCGTATTACAGAACTATGAAGGGATTCATGGTAAGCAGTCTGTTCTACAGAGGAAATAAAAGCTTTATGGCATCATTTAAAGGCATGTTAAGATTAGTATCTTTGTTTCTAAGAGAAAATAAACTTTCCATATATATATATATATATATATATATATATATATATGAAACAGAAGTGAAGGTTTTTATCTATCCAAATTACAGTCTTAGCAAAGATTTGAGTGTCCACAGCATGTGCTCCCCACATTAGATGGGAGTGAGCAGCCAAGTTTGCAACATCCTTTTGCTAGCAGATCAGCTCTAGTAAAGCATCTAGAGATGATAATCTAGGCAATGCTCACATCCGAAAAAGTGGTCTGGAACATTTTTAGAGTCTAGTTTAGAAAATGATGAATCCAACTTCTTTAAATTGTCATGAAATACTGACATCCTGTCTGCAGCAACCAGAAATGCTACTTTCTCTGGAGCTGGCAGCAGTGTTCATTGATCATTAATCTTCTACTTACTCTAACGGGGATTCACATACTACTTATCTCATTCTTTTGCTCACTTTTCTTATTCTAAAAATTAAGCAGGGTTCCAATACTGCTTGCTTACATCATTCTTTTGCCTGCTTTAGCATGTGTCAGCTCACAACTGCTCCACAACATTGAATGCAATGTTCTCATTTTAGGTGCTAATTGAAAAAGATTGGGTTTCCTTTGGTCACAAATTTAACCACAGGTAAGGTTGTGCTAAGGCTTTTCTACATATTTTTTTTCATGCAGTCAGTGTCTGCAGCCATTCTAATTTTACTATACCTGCTGCCTTTGAAAGCATAACAATAGGGTGCTCTCAGTGTATCTTCACAGGCTTTTCTCCCACTATATAATTTAGCTACCTGGAAAAAAGAGCAAAATGAAAAATTTTCCATCAGTCTTTCCACCTCTTATATTTGCACTGAGGATACAGAGTGCTTACATTTGCTGTTAGTATAAGAGATGCATGTGAGAGAAAAGTTGTATGTGGCTTGCAAAATCTCTTTGCAATCCAACCAACTTTTCAGTAATGCCCAGACTTCCTACTCTTGCAGGCTGTAATTCAAAGCTGTAGTTCAAAAATGTGTCCATCTTCCGGGACAGTATTTAACTTTAGGTGTGTCCGTGAGTTATCTTGAATACACTCGTCCTAGAGTGAAGAAAACAACAGCTTTTGTTCAGAAACTTCAGGTAAAGGGAAACAAAAGTCAATTTTTTTGGACAAGTTATTTTTATAAAGTAAATGCTCTCTTTGCATATTAAAGTATTTTAAGATTTTTATCCATAAACATGGATATATATCCATATTGTCTTTGCATTTTTAGTTTTACAATGATGTGAAGGAAGTAGTCTTTTTACCGAAGCTTTATATTGCTGGATTTTAATACAGATTTATGTTCTGACCAAAAAAAGTAAAAATAAAAATAAAACCCAACAAAACTCCACTACCTTTTGGGCAGTGTGTGCAGATCTACAACTCTTGTGAAATTCCAGCAGGAATTACTCTATTAAATATGATACTGACAGATGTCTATGATTCTCACTGGTGAAAGATAATATGAAATGTAATTGATAGCTGTGATTTCCATTGCAATATTCTTATATACTCTTTGTTGCATAATAATAGTGGAATTAGAAGTTACCATTTTAGTTATGGATTTCCACTCTTTTGGAATATATATACATATTTTATTTTATATATATACCCACACACATCTATGTACTGGACATACAGAGTAATCAGTTGAAAATGCTCCCTACTATTAGACTGTCTTACAGAATATTTTTCACTTATGTGTTTTACATTTCCAGCTCCTGCTCTTTAAAGTAACCTATGGCAAGTGGTTCCAACAGACTTTCCTTTATACATAGGAAGTTTCATGTTCCCTTGGCAAATACAGTAGAGTGTAAATATTGTCCACTTTCAAAAAGTTTCACCAAGAGAGGGCAGCTTTAAACTGTTTTCTGCCAAGGTTATTCTGTTCCTCTCCTGCTCAGTTTTCTGTTTCTTAGCAATGGTCTGACTTTGAAAGAACAACTAAGATGTCTTCTCTAAAGCCATTACAATCATTCTTACCATGACTTCTGATACTGCAGCAGAACTTTGTATAAATAGCATTACTACATGTAGTAGATGTTTCTAAGAAGGTTTTTATTTTGTTGTTGTTATTAAGTTCTGGCTTCATTCTGCTCCATGAATAAAAAACTTGCAGTCTTCCTCAATTTTTCTAAGTAAAAGTAAGCCAGTAATTGATATTTTAGAATTAGTACCTAAGGTGTAACTTGTACGCTGAACTAAGTTTTCTTCCCCTTTCCATTGCCATTAAGCAGCTTTCTTAGAAGATTTTGGGTTATGGTTGAATGTATCTTGTCTCGTTTTAGGTATGGCAATCTAGATGGCGATCCAAAGGAGATATCTCCTGTGATTGACCAGTTCATCGAGTGTGTTTGGCAGCTAATGGAACAGTTTCCTTGTGCCTTTGAATTCAACGAAAGATTCCTGATCCATGTACAGCATCATATCTATTCTTGCCAGTTTGGTAACTTCCTGTGCAACAGCCAGAAGGAGCGACAAGAGCTTAAGTATGAGAGCCTTTTCTTTCAGGGCATGTTTAAGTGTGGGTGTTGCTGTAGTGAGGATTGAGCCATTTGCCATTTTACAGATGCACTGTTGTAAGACACGAGGTGCAGTGTAGAGCTCTCAGCCACCTTCTTCTGGTGACACAGATTAATGCAAAAAATAAAGCTGATCCTCCTCGCTGAGACACAGCTGTGAGTATAACCCATAGCGTGTCAGTGATGGATTACTGAACACTGATAGGGGCATTAGATCCTTAGCCAAGTGGCCTGGGCATCAACAACAAACACGGCAAACTGTCAGCGTGGGACTAAAAAGGGGAGGGTGACATAAGCTCTGTTACACTCTCAGCGTGAGCATCACTGCTGTCCCCTGTGCTTCCCAGGCAGCGCTTCGGTCCCGGCCCCTCAGGTACTTTTTCACCAACAGCCCTTAGGCAGGGGAAGCCTCCGCAGGGCTGAGCCAGCAGACTCTCCTGCTGCCTGCTCACTGCTAAATACCTTATCCTAGGTATTCAGAAAACTGAGTTGTTCTGCAGTAGGGTCTCAAAAGCAAAAGTGTATTTAACTCTCATCACTCCCACAGAGGGATAATAATTTAATACCTGACAGAGCTGGAGATCCTACTCTGCTCCTTGTATTTGCTTCCTAGGGCTCTGGTTCCTCAGTTATGTCCTGATACCGTCTGCTTTTCTCTCTCATCCTGATCATGGCAACAGCAGTGATAAAAGGAAAGTGGTAATTATTGTTTGCTGTTGCCATTTGGTTCCTCTCACTGCTCAAATGCAGAACAGCCTCAGTGCCACAGTCCGTCTCTTTTGCCTATACTTGTAACTTAAGTATAATTGTATTAAGTATAAAGCTGATTGCAAATGAGCAACACAGAGCACTAGAATGTCTCACCTAAGCTCTAACTATATCTGAACTGCAGCAGAGGTATCTGTACACTTTATTTATATGCAATTTTTCAGAGTCCAAGAACGCACATATTCACTGTGGGCTCACTTGTGGAAAAATCGTGCAGATTATCTGAATCCTCTGTACAGATCGGACCACAGCCAAACCCAAGGGACCCTGCGCCCACAGACAGCTCCGTGCAACTTCTTGTACAAGTAGGTGATACCCCTTGCTGTTGGAAGCTGTAGGATGTATTACATTATGTATTTGTAGTTAAGTGTTTCTCATTCCAAAATATAGCTTACACATAGGTGAATTTAGGATCAGACACAACAGATCCGCTCCCTGCCTGCTTGTAAGTACTCAGCCAACACCTCTGCACCACTCCACAACACAATATTAGTCCTAAAAGAAGCTTAAGATTAAAGCTAAATTGATAGTTGTGTGTCCTAATTTCAGGTCACTTGCTTCTTCCACTGAGAAATGGCTTTTTCAGGTCTGTTCTCATCTGTATTTCTAAATTTAAAGTTGCTTAAACTTCCCCCATTCAAGGATGAGTATTTGGATCAATCAGTGTCAAAAGAAAAAGCAGGAGTTTCAAGAAATCATTAAAAAAGTGTTTAATAAAACAAAAAGCAGGTACTTTTTCTACCTTGTTATCATACTTCAGGGGGTACACAGTAAGTTTTTCTTGATGCTTAAATATTTACAAGATTTAACAAAACCTACCAATTTTAGAATTGAATTAGAATATTGATATTAACATTCTGACAAACTGAAACAGAGCTTGACTAAAAATTCACAAAAACTAAAATTTAAGTACAATAGTTAGTTTGATTTCCTATGGCAAGTAAAAGCACCTGTTAAAAAGTCAGCAAATATCTTAAATGATAGATTGGACTCTTCCACATTTGCTGCTCTGGGTCACATCTAATTTAAAGTCATTTCAAAACAAGTCATTAATTGCATGCTTTAGTACAGTGGGATTTATGGAAGACAGTACTGTGGATTCTCCCTTGGATGAATAATCCTGTTGGTTTTAATGGAATTATTTGAGTGAGTAAGGATTTCCAAGCATGAGCTGTCTGATTATAAACTTAAAGTGGGGGGCCCATGACTTAAATAGCACAGGCTTGGCAGTGCAGTAGTAACAGCAGTAACAAGCCATCAAGGAGCACACACATTGCCCTGCAATCTCTCTGTCAGCTCCCTGGCTACACCACTGCACCCTTATGGCAGGTGTGCCTGTTACTTAACCAGCCTGAGGAACTACTGACATACCTGAATTGAGGTTCTGGCCACGTATATGGGAAGAAATCAGAAGACAGGACAACCAAACAAGATACGGACGTACAGCCTGAGACCTTTTCTCCTGAAAATGAAAAAAAGCATCTTTGAAAAGCATCCCTTAAGAACCTCATTTACTTCAGAGAGATGGAAGCAGGTACTTGTGTACTTGCCTGAAATAAGGTCTTTGATCAGCTGGAGGTTAGCCTTGTTCAGAAACTCCACTGGCAGTTGTATTTTTTGGCAAACCTCAACAGAAGGTGCTACTTTTACTAACAGGGGGAAAAAGCAATAAAATGAGTTTCTATCACTTGAGTAAATCAGGTTGACTGTGGACCACTGGCAAAACTGCCTGTGAACATATCCCAAAACAAGGATGCAGCAAGTGTGGGTTTAATAGTTACAACACCATTGATTTTTTTTAGCTTATCAACAGGACATAACACTAGTGTTTTCATATAGGCCACTAACAACAAAAACTTCCCTTTTTTTTAAGCTGTGCAATTCATTCTTAATGTCTTGAATCATTAAAAACAGAATCAGTGAGCCACCCACAACTTTGTGACTAGACCAAAGGCACAACAATCTTTCTTTCTGTTACCTATTAGAGTTGGTCTAAGCTGGGTTTGCGCACAGGTTTAAATCTTTAGAACTGCCCCGCAACAAATGCATCTAACCAAACTTACTATGAATCTTACCAAACTCCAGTGAACTTGCAGAACTTGTGTGCACTCCAGTGATGGACAAGAGGGCAGGCGAGTGCAGAGGGTTGCCCGTACCGAAGTCTCCTGAGGCTACAGCACAACTGCTGAGCTCTCTGCTACTTGCAGGTTCTGGAGCGGGATGTACAACCGCTTTGAGAAGGGGCTGCACCCACGCCAGTCAGTTACTGATTACCTGATGGCGGTGAAGGAAGAAACGCAGCAGCTGGAAGAAGAGCTGGAAGTCTTAGGAGAGGTAACTAAAGCTTGGTCTTGAAGTGTCAGGCTTCACAGCTGAAGTTAAACTAAACCCAGCTCCAAATACTGCGCAGTCACCCATGTGCTACATCATTTTCTGTCACAAGGATATTTGGCTATCACTTTTGTTCTCACATACTGGAAATGTTTTACCTTTGCCATCTTTTTTTTTTTTTTTTTTTTTAAGAATAACATTTCACCCTGATTTTGGTGCAAAACTAGTGCTCTTGAAAGAAGTTTTACATCCCTCTGTGTCTCATTCTGCATTGCTCATACTCTACAGACATTAATAGTCAATAGGCAATTTTAAAGGATGACAGTTGGCTGGACTCAACTGTATAACTATAATGGCCCTATATTTTAATAAGGAAAAAAATCCAACCAAACATAAAAGAAGAAACAGGCTACAAATGTACGTTTGCAATATCCATATTTTTTTCTTCATTGCAGAGATTAGCAAGTCTTCAGAAAAAAGTGCAATTAAATGATAATAAAGTCAAGAGCAAGCAACAAGACCAAAACAAAGAGTTAGGGCGCTCTACTTTTAACATCAGCTTGGCTAACACCCCCCAGGAGTATAACAACGACCTGAAATCATTCCCATCCCGCAGCCCTTCACAAGGGGATGAAGAAGATTCAGCCCTGATTTTAACACAGGACAACCTGAAAAGCTCTGATCCTGACCTCTCAGTTAACAGCGACCAGGAGTCAGGCGTGGAGGACTTGAGCTGCAGGTCCCCAAGCGTCGGGGGCTGCGTGCCTAGTGAAGACAGCGGCAAAGATTCAGACGAAGCTGTATTTGTGGCTGTCTGAAATACCTTCGTAGGAGCAAGGAGCCAGATCCACGTAGGGCTGTGTCTTTCAGAGTCTGCAATGACATTTTTTTTTTCCTTCAAACAGAATGGGAACGGTCTGTGGCCTAAAGAAATTAATAACCCAAAGAAAGAGAACTGTGCAATTGTGTAAGTAAATATCTAAGAAAAATAAGCCATTATTAGTTGTAAGACTAAATAACAGTATTCATTGCTGTTAAAAATACTTATTTAAGCTATTGTGGTGTTTGTTTTAACTGCACATTATTCCTCAATTTATAAATTTATTTCCATAATTTATTGTACAAAATAATAGTTCTCCAAAGATGTGAAATTCCAAAGTATTCTGTTATGCATATGAAGAAAATTGAAGATAGTGTTAGCTTTACTGGTGAATCAAAATTTACTTTTGTTGAGCTCCGACTTCAGGCATATTGTGTATATATATATATATTTTTTTTTCCTCTCCATGTGAGGTGTCAAGTTTTCAATTTCAACAATTATTTTGCATATTCTCCTATTAAAATCTCTCAAGACAAAGTAAAGTTAACAAATCAATAGGCTTGCTTAGGGTTCTCTCATCTTGCCAGAAGATCCTGAGCTGCTGTACCTTAGCGAGCCCATTTTGTACTCAGATCTCACCCAGTGACAAAACTACAATGGTTTCTGTGAGCAGAGTTTGGAGGAATATACAAACACTTGCATACTGTCCATAGTAATGTACTCTGACACTCTGACTCTATAAGGTAAGTGTCAGGCAGGGTGTTTCAGGCTTCTCATTTTGTTCCCAAGGTCTATTGTTGACAATTTATTCCTCTTGAGAATTGTCTAAATGAGACAAAGATAAACATTTAAAGGTAATAAAAATACAAATTCTTCAGCCTAATTTGATTCCTGCTTATCAATGTTTTATTCCAGTGGGAATGAGGTATCTACACAGTATAGAATAGGAAGTCTAAATCACTTTTGAAAGCATTGCTCCCAGGCCAAAGTTAAAGGAAGGCTATGCTAATAAAGGAACTAGGACCAATAGTATTTCTTTCCAATTTTAGTGTTTAAAAAACTAAGCAGAATTATTATTTATTTATTTATTTTTACTTGCACACAATGTTTCCCTTGCAAAACTTGCCAAACAACAACAAACTTGCCAAACTGAACATGGCAGTGCTAATGCAAATAAACCAATTCAAAGGATTCTTTGCTCATTTTCCAGCATTCCTCTACCTAGGAGTTGAAATGGAGTAGAACAATAAAACAAAGTTTATTCTCCAAGTTTGGTTTACAATTTCAGTTTTAAAATGTAAGCACTATAGCTTTCATAACCATATATACAGAAATAAAACTGTGAAAAATATTTAAAACTTAGGAGTTTTTGAAACAGCATACACGTAGGGCTGTAACAAGTTTTTTCTTTTTTTTTAAATGGTTAGAGCAAACATTTTAAAAGAATTTTTATGTTTGTTCTTATCTGCTCAGAGGCAACTATGGTGAAAAAGTAACTTATTTTAGATGTATTTCATATTCTTCCTTCAAGGACAGACTGACAGGCAGAGTTAAATTATATAAATATACCTCAATTTGGAAGTTTAAGGTTCTATTATTCAGTCTGCTTTTGTGGAATGGCTTTTTATTCTAAGAAACTACATTATTAAAAAAGTGATTGTTCATAGTACTGAATTGACTATCTCCTAAAGGAGGTTCTGCGTTTGAACAATGGCAAGATTCATTCATTTTAATGTTATACTGGAAAGGCCAGATCCTCCATTTGAGAAGACACTGTAGCTCAATTAAAATACAGCTATGATAATTTAAATAATAAAGTCTACTGAGAATCTAGCCTTCTGTTTTTTTAAAATCTTTATGGATTTTTAATAAATGAAAGTCCTGATTTTAATCGTGCTTTTAAAAATATATTTCGTATTTTGAACATAGACTGTAAGGTTTATGGCATTAAAGGAATCTTTGAAGGGGTTTTCTCAATATAAAGGAAAATGCTGAAAACTCAGCAATGAAAACTTGACAAAAATATTCTGCTTAAGAATCACCTTGAGACTAGGCAATACTGAATTTCTTTAAAATGTAAAATTGTGGTATCATTATATTATTGTGGGCTTTTAGACATATGTCTAAAACATATTCATATGTCTAGAAACATATGAATATATGCAAATTTAAAGCACTGTCCTCATGTTGCTTATGCAATTTCTTGAAACTAGCTTACAACTTAAATATTAACATATTTTAAATTAAGTCTTTACTTAGTAGCTGCAATACATCTTTCAGTCTTTAGAATTTTGCATTAATTATTGTTCTATTGTAATGTATGTACTTGTGTTATAACAACCTGCTGGGAAATACTTCCAAATAAATACTTGGGAGTTGCAGTGTTATGTTCTTCCATACTAGTGCATGAAAGAATGTTTTGCTTTCCTGATTTTTGCAACATAATTTCTCAGTTACTGAAGAAACATTTTGTCAATTAGATTAAGGGATTTTCATATCTTTCCTACTTTGATACTTGAATTCATTAATTTAAGCTCATAAGGAAACCACAAAGGAAAACTAATAAAACTAACTCAATCTCAGCTGACTTGCATTCATTATATGGAAATGTTACAGCTTTTTTTTTTTTTTTTTTTTAAAAAAAAAGAAAAAAGAGGATGGAAAGACGCAGAACTACCTTAATTTCTTGTAGGCTGTGCGAGTCTTCCCTCTGCTGCAAATTCTTTAAATTCTTTTAACTCTGGCAATAAAGCCCACTGTAATTTGAAATGGGACACAAATGAGCATGACAAACTGCAGGGAAGAAGGGATTAGAAGAGTATTACAGATTTCTATGGTATAATTTTAGCATTGAATTCAAGCCGCTCTTTAGTATGAAAAGGTGCCCTGAGGTGGCACTGAAAGCAATAGAATCAAAAGCTAAATTTTCTCTACAAAGAAATTCCTGGCTGGAAGAACAGACAGGAAAAATGAACATATTAGTAGCTTTTATTGGTAACCACAACATAGGCCAATGAAGTAATAAATGGAAATAGATTCTGAAGAGCTGAGAAATATATCCTTCATTTTGAGCTGCCTACTTTCTTCATATATAGCATAGAGTTATGATTAAGGGGGAGAGAAAAAAAAAACAAAAAACAAAAAAAAACAAAACAAAACAAAAAAAACAGTACAAGGAGGGAGTGAGGCAGAAAAAGCTCTCTAAAATTAGCAGAGAGCTGCATTCTTTAACAAGAAGCAAGCCAGAGAGCAGGGGTTTATATACCATAAATTGTGTTAGATAACAGACTAATCATTACAGTAATCTCAAAAAAAGCAATAATTAGAAGGTAGCTGCAATGAGGATGAGCATTCTGTCACTGCTGACAAGTTAAACTGAGGCTTTTATGTGGATGTTGTTCCCAAGTGCACACAGAAATGCTCTAACAGAGAACACTCATTACAGCCAAGGCAGTGGGCTGCTTTTCTCTATAGGTTGGAACTGGAGGGCAGCTCTCTCCTGTCCACTCTGTGGAGCAGGTGACTGAAAATCCCTCTAGGAACAGGCAGGGCACTGGCACTTCACAGGAAAGCAGGGTGTGGATTTGGGGGTGGGAGGGACATATGGGTGGGGAAGAAGTCAGAAGTATCTCAGCTTATCACCCATGGGAAACCTCAGCTCTCGTGCTAGAAGAGTTTCCAGGGGACACTGCCAGAGAACAGAAACAGGAAAAAAGGTAGGGATAGGAAGAAAAGGATAAGCTAAAGATTCATAATCATATTATTTAAATTGTCCAAGCACCTGCAATCAAGTTATTTTCCATCTTTAAAATACAGTTTAGTGGTTTGTTACTACAAAATGTTCTGGAGAAGCAGCCAATGAAGCCTTACTGGTCTGTTAGAATCACACTGAGTTCAGGCAAGGACTCATCATGAAAGTACATTGGTTGCCAGGGCCACTCTGATTCATTTTGTTTCAAAAAAAAATTAAGTGCCATCATTTTCTTACTATGTTATTTCCTTATTACTGGCATGTAAATTTCCCTTTTAACTTACTACTATACAAAAAAAGGCCTTTACATATATGAGCAAGACTTAGCATTTACAAAAGCAGTAGACAAAGCTGCAGGATATGGGTTTCAAAGCATAAGCTCATTCTAGTGAAGAAGGCTCCAAGAACTACTGCTGCCAAAACGGTTAAATGGGGTTAAAAAGAATAAAAGTTTGTCCTAAACTGGTTTACTGCAGATTGTGTAAATTGCTTGTTCTTTGCAAAATGTTTTCCAATACTATTCTGTGTCCACCCAGCAAGTCCTGCAAGGCACAAATCCACCCACAATGTAGACAATTACCAGAATTGTTAGAAATCCCAAAGCGTTTATTTGCAAGTTCAACACATTACAGTATTTACTATGCAGAGTCACGTACACAATAAGGCTGTGATAACTGACTTAAATTTGTCACCAGAGTTTTAATTCAGCTTTACCTGAAAGTCTCCAAATTTCTCTTACAAGCACGTTCCTGGTCTTCAAAGGAAGTAGCAAAAACAACTTGGACAGAAACAAGACTAACAGGGATTTCTCATTTCTGTATTTGGTCAAGGGCAGAAGAGACAAAACTGCCAAGTATTTACAGAGCAAACAACAGCTATAACACTAGGTACTACTTAGATCTTACAGTCTATTGCTTGTATTTGTGTCCAGCATAGCTATGCATAGCTGACAGTCAATACCTTTGAAAGATTAACATGTCAAATATACTGCGAAATCTATGAAAACTTTCTGTAACTCCCAACAGAAAATGCCATTAACTCCACAACTGCATACTACCCTGTGTATACCACACACACAAATATATATATATTTATATATAATGTATATAACTCTGAAGTAACTTGATTTCACAGCCTTATACTGCAAACTAAAGACATTTAAAAATAAAGTTAGTTACAAACATACAGAGATTGCAGTTCTGGATTTCACTAGTCTTTCACCTCAGGGTGCAATAAGGGGCTTAAATTCTACCACAGAAAACATTTAGCAATGAGATCAGAAGTTAGAATATATCAAAAACCAATTCAATAAGCTGTTGCACTACCAAATGCAACTCTTCCCCCAAGAAACTACAGCAGCCAAAAGACACATCACCCCCTTATTCTTGAATTTCATGCTAGCAGAAGAGCTCAGTATGAACATGGCATACTGTAGCTCTCCAGAAGTCACTTATTGTACATTCCCTGCTACTGCCAGCTGCTTAAAAGTTTACTTGACACATTTAAAAGAGATTTTAGATTACGTATCTAATAGCTTCCGTTCTCCTACGCTTCTTAGGAGTGGTTTCAAGATGGAGTTACATCTACACTTCACCTTTCTGACAAAGGGAAGTGCTTTGCAAGCACTATCAGTGTGCTAGAAACATGACAACTTATTATTTCTTTGACACAACACAATCAGTGTCCACTAGGTCTTCTGTGACAGAATGAAAATTCGGAGAAAAACCTTCATTGGCACAACTAGTGCGAGACTAAATGAAGAGCACTCATAGGGGGTTGGCTTGTTTTTTGAGAACCAGAAACAGGTTGGCCTTTCCTGCAAGTTGCAGGACACTGGCAGCTAACCCAGCACCCCCTCACCCAATACAGACATCTCTATTTCTCTCAGTGGAAGAGTTTGTGACTGCATGAGGGGCTAAAAATAGGGGAGAAGTGTAGGAACAGCAACTACAAGAGAATAAACAGAGGCAGAAAAGAGAACCTTGAACATTCACATCCTTGAACAAGGAACACTAAGAGATGATACTGCATACGGACTTTTTTTTTTTTCCTAGATTCTCCTGCAGTACCATCAGAAACCCCTGAATTTAAGTTTTGTCTTGAAAAACAGAGTTGTAGCCTAAGGGGAAAAGCAGAAGTGTTGAGAATTAGTAGTTGTTTGGGAAGCAAATCCCTCTGAAGGTGACCTAGTGATCTAGGTAGAAGGTTCAGTCTTAGGAGAGCACCACATGTCACATAACATTCAGCAGGAGGCAGCAGATGAGGACAAATTCTGTTCTTCCAAGCTATTATAAAATGTGTAAGAGAAACATTTGTTTAACTGATGAATAGCACCAAGTATTCAGCCATCTGTCCCTTTCTCTCTGTTCAGAGAAAGGAAAAAAATAACCCTACACAGAATTTTGTCTCCAGCATAAACTCCTTACCTAGATACTCAGAAAAATATCCACAACAATGTGCACACTCAGTGCAAAGGTAGATGGAATTTGCCAAAAATGTAACACTGAAGGCAAGAGTTCTTCTTAAATTTGAATCTTCTCTAGAGCTGCAAAAATGACAATACTCAGACCATCCAGAAAGCCTTTTAGAGGGTCTCAATTTGAATTAAGACTTTAGTTAGCATGTTGACAAAAGTGCAAGGTTAAGAAACAGGCCGATATGCATACTCAAGCTTCTTTTGTTAAAGGAGATAATTCTTCAAACCACTTCTTATCCAGTAGTACTTACAAGGTTCAGGCACCTAAGCATCTTTTTGATTTGAATTAGCAATTTCTATCTGCTTGCGACATTTGGTAGCAAATTTTGGGCAGGTTTGACCAAAAATGAACAACCCACAAATAAAAGCCTCCATAAGTACAAAAAAAAGTTTCCTCACCCTGTAAAGTGGTAACTTAAAACAAATCACCACAATATTGTAAAATATGACAGGGCACAACCTGAAGCTCTATTTGAAGATTTCCTAGTTTGTGGATTAGACTTCTATCTGTGCTTATGTGTCTTCTGTAACTTCAAGTTTCCTCCCTTATCTCTATTTGGGGAAAGAAAAAAAAAAAAAACCACACCACATACTATTCCACTTTGCTAGAAGAACATTGACTTTAGGACTGTCTAGAAGATTACCAATTCAGAAAACACTGTCCTGGCCTGACCTGCTTTAGCCTGAAACTTGGATTTGTAGTGTCCTGTGACTCTAGATACTGTAGATATAACATCTTGGCTACAAAATGGCTGTTATCTCTAAACTGGTTCCTGAAAAAAAGATATAAAACAAAAAAATCAGGATTCCTAACAGATTATTTAATTTCTGCACATTTTTACCTTATTGCTGTCCCATCACTGTATAACTAGATTTTCTTCTAGAACCTAACTTTCTGCATGAAAATTTAATTCACTGACAAGGCAAAAAAGAATGCGTCTTTTCAGTGAGAGATCATATACACATATGCGTTCAGGGGTTGTATTTTTCTCCTACAAAGGAATAGACTTGGGCCTTGGCTACACTATCCATTCTTACCTGATGCATCTCCCATCCAAAAAATAGTATATCCTGAGACTCCTGAGAAAGACAGAATTAAGACTCACTGCTCCAGATATTCATCTCTGGCCTTGACACAGCACACTAACCCTAGACAAAACAGTTTTTGTTCATTAAAAATCAAAACACACACAGAAAATAACTGCTACTTCACAAAGAACTTCAGAATTAAGTTTCTCTAAAGTGCTTTCAAGTTCCTCACATGATGAATGTATTCACGTTGCATGAGTTATCAAAACTAGAAAGTGATTTGAATTTTGTCTTTCCAAGGAAAACCAAGTATGAAAATGAAATTGCTAAGTGAAAGTTGTATTACAGTGGTAGGTACCATGCCACATCTGAAATCAAGATTCCATTAGTGCTGAGTAACATATTAAATCTAGAGATCATTTATTTGATTGATACCAATATAATTTGTTCCAAAACATACTTTGCTTAGTTCAAATCTACTTATCCAAAAACACAATACAGTATATATTCAGTTTTATATTATTATTTCAAGAAAAAAATTGTTGAACATTGTTAGCCTCAAGAAAAAAAAAAAACAAAAAAAACAGCCTATGAATTCACTGCCCATTTCAATTAACTGCAGTTTCCAAAGCCCTATTACCACCTGTCTCAAACTTTTTTTCATAGATCCAACCTATATTTAGGGTTAGGAATACAAAAGATATGAATCATGTTTTTATAAAAATGTAAAAAGCTTGTCAAAATCACATGTTTTGATATTTAATCTTTGAAGAATGGAGTATAGCAGCAGAAACTCAAGTATAATAAGAACTATCAACAATAAATACAAGAAATTAGTGCAAAGATTGCAATAGAAGAATTTCTTGAGTACAATGAGAATAAAAAGAGACATTCCAATTTGTACAAAAACAGTCCCAGTTCTGTATACAATCTCCTCTAGAAATACAACCATGGATGAAATGCTTATTTGCAAATAATACATATTATAAAGTGTGCTTTATTGGGTTTGTTCTCTCTTCTCTTGGTAGGTCTAGTTTGCAGGAATTCTGTAAAGACAAATTTCTATAATTAGACATGAACTTCACATATTAAGCTTTAGAATTAACAACACGGGCAGCACACACAGGCCTAAACATAAATTTTGAAGCTATTGCCTGCTTTCTCTCACTGAGTAAAAAATAGATGGAATTAGTGATTTTTCATTGGAACTTAATTTTCACATCAAGCGTTATTAGATCAACACATACTGTAATAAACAAAACTGCAACTACCAATTAGTGAGCAAGTGACAACGTGGCTGACTCAGAAAATAAAAGCAAATTCACCACAAATATTAGAAGAACAGCTTACCTATAGCGGAGCATGAAATTGGCTGTGCATTGCTATTGCCTGTTGAAGTTTTTCCTCTTTGGCTCTTCTACAGTGGCAGAGCTAAAACACAAGACATATATCCAGAAAAGGAATTTTGGACTACACATACCACAGTTTCTCATTAATGATTTAACTACTTAGCAGGCTCTTTTAAAAAATGAGGTGCCCTTCCAACATTCCAACCTCCCTTCCAACATTCAGGCTGAGTAATTGTCTAAATTTTGATAATATCAAGGCAATTACAGCAGAAAATAATCATTTCCTATCTTATGAGACACTCTTGTTAGACATCCTTAAAAAAAATGTAGGCTCCCGAGTTGCTCGTCAGACTGCAGTTAAGTCATTTATAAAACTGTTACTTATTTGCTGATATCTGACACCAAATGGACATCAATTAGAGTTTAGATAGCTTAATTTATTAAGGGATAAGGTTGCTTAATACAAGGTATCATTCTCTACAGAATTCTTCTCACATTTAAAATTACCCTTATAGCTATTTTCCTGCCTTTTTTTTTTTTTAAATAGCATAGAGAAGCACATGGAATACAGAAAAACACCTGCAACAGCACAGACTTAGAGCCTGATGCAAGAGATTCTTTCTTTCCTGTGTTAAAAGTTTACAGTCCTTTAAAGGAACGTAAAGTTTAAAGTGACTGAAGCCACTTATGTATATATTTTTCTTCTGTTAAAGCTTGCTAAACTACTACTCTGAATCACAAGATTGGCCAAGTCTGCTTAAGTCTTAAATTTATTTACTATACAGTGTCTATCTCTCAGATTAGAATGACTTATTACATACTGTTCTCTTTTCCATGAAACTACTGAGGAAGTCATCTATTTCAGTTTTGCCTTCCAAAAAGTCTTCTGCGATAGTGTCAGATTCCTCTTCAGCTTCATGAGCAGCTACTTTCAGTCTGGCTTGCAGAGCACTTGGACTGCAACTCTAAGAAAATAAAAACACCTATGTAATACTAATTTGTCCATCAAAACTCATATCTCCAACAAGATAGATAAATGACTACATAAAAATGGGACATACAGAGAGAGCATTAGTATTATGACATAAAAGACTAAGCGACTGAATAGAGCACCACCTCCAAGAAACAGTATAAATTGATAAACCAGAAATGATGTAATTTGAGGCTTGGTTCTTGATCTCAGCTTGATTCACAATCTTGTTATCAAAAGCGTGTAAAGCTTTTCAACTTCATTGATAATCTACAACATGGAAAGTATCCAGATTGCAAATCTGTCTTGAGTGCAAAATTTCTGCACTTTCATGGTTTTCATGGTTTCATGGTTTAAGTGCCCTCAGTAGACTCTACTGAAAATCAAACTCAGGAAAAGTTTAAGGTGACAAAAGTCCCCTTTGGTTCAGCTTTTAAATAACTTTCTAATGACTCAGTCAATCATAATTTAGGTTTCCAAAACTGAAAGCTATTAATAGGCAATTTCTCTCACTTGATGCCTGCAATAAGTATTATGGAAAACAATGCCCACATTGTATCTGCAAAATATAACAACACTTTTCCCCTTACTGAACAGCTCAAAGAGAAAAATATTTAATCAACAGAAACACCATTCTGAACAAACTACTGCTTCACATTGTCTTTATTCAGGTAATCTCACAGCAGTTTATGATGGGCCTTTCATTATTACACCTGAAGCAGTTAGGAAAAACAGAAAAGCTGTTCTGCTAAAAGTCCAAGTAAAGATTTCTGCTTGCTTGTACATTTAAGCACAAAAAAATATTTTTAAATCAAATCATAAAAACTAGTGGATTAGGAATCTAGCCTGGAAAGGGAAAAAAAAAAATCTTGACCAGCAGAGTAAAGGGGGATTAAACATTCACTGCATCTTTTACCACAAAAACTAGTGATAATCCATGGATGTTTGTAGTCAGCAGATTAAACAAGATAAAGGGGTTCCTCACACAGATTGTGCATGGTTGTCTATCATCATAGCATACTAAGCATATCAAACAGGAGCAAAAGGGAAACTAGAAAATCTCCTCATTCAAGGGATCTGTGAAGAGAATACAGGGAGAGCTATGCAAGATACTACTGAACTCCAGAAGTAGATGAGCTGCTAAGCTAACAGTAAGATGTTTTTGTCCTACTGTTGAGAAGTTCTAGACAAGTACAAAGTTTTTCAATGCCTACCAATTATCTCTGTGTTAAGACAATTTACATGAGACAGGAAAAAAAATTAGCAGTCAGTCTGTTCCGATTTTCAAGTAAAAAAAGCATTCACCACATTTAGATCACTAATTAGGTCATTTATTTTGCTATCATACAATTTACTTACTTGTGATTTCACTTTTGTTACATTTCAGGCACTTTGAAATTCAGATGCTATACATGCTGTCTTTCTGGATTACTCTACTCAAACAAAAATCTTGCAAACAATAATTTCTACAACAAAAACTTCATATGAAATTAGATCTATTAATGCATAACCTGGAAAATATCCTAAAAATTATTCTCTCCTTACCCAAGTTCAGTTTTGAAATAATAACTTCCCTCTGTTTGTGCCAAGTTTGATACTATTTGTAACATACCTGCACACCTAATGAATCACAGAATTTAAAGTTGAACAGCAATGTTTTTAATCATTTTCATCAGCTACAGTTTTACAGATCCTCTATGTTAAATGGGTACATTAATTTAACAGGACTTCATTAGAAATTTTTATTCTTAAAACTATTCGTCATAAGATTAAACCTAAACTGGTCAAAAGGATCATTCATCACATTCTTTCGCTCCTGCTTCTAAAAACGGCAGCGCAATCCTAAGATTGGTTTAAGTTAATTGGCACTTCATTCTGTTTTAGCTCATATGTGACATGAATAAATCCCACTATTTCATAAAAGTAGAGTTCAACCAGAAGAATACTTATCATGGATAAGGGCACATGTAAAAAAAATTTAGTGAAGTATTCTTAAAAATATATGTGAAAGAGATCATATACCTCACTAAGTTCATGCTGTCTTTGCATCTTTTTCTCAAAGGCTGCTTTCATCTGCGTGAGTTGCTCATACTGGAATAAAAAGAAAGAATGTTTTTTTTTGCTCTGAAAATACCGAACATTTTTTCTGGAAAAGTTTTCATTGTGTACTTACTTTATCCAACACTGTCTGTCTTTTTGCCTCTAAGCTAGGCTCCAACAATAAATTTTTTTCTGTAAAATAAAATCACTATTCTTATTATTTTTTAAGGATTCAGTTCCTGGAACCCAGCCAGAGGTGCTAACATTTTGACAACTTACTTGCCAGTTCTTCAATACTTGTCACTAACTCATCTCTGTCTGTAATGACTTGCTTCAGCTGTGGCAGATTCACAAACTGTTCCAGCAACACTTCCTCTTGCTCATTCATATTGGTCAGCTGTGATATACTAGATTCAAAGCAAAAGAAAGCAGATTTAAAACTAATACCAAACACGCAGAGTTACTTATTTTTGCCAAAATATGGAAGTCTGATATTTACTTGTAAATTTGGACGATATGTACTACTCTCTGCATCAGAGAGTTTAAAATGTGTGGTGTGAAAGTGTCATTTCAAGCCTTACATCCCATAAAGCCTGTTTTTAACATCCTCCAGCACAGCTCCAATACCATTCATGACTTTTAGATACAGTCACCACATTGCCAACAAAAGACTCAAGTTGCTTACAGAAGAATCATGGAACTTAAGATGGTGTTCTTGGAAATACAAGACTTCCCTGAATTGTTTTATTTCTAAAAAACAAAAACCACCACAAAAAAAAAAATACACACACACACACACAAAAAAAACACAAAAAACCCACAACCACTAACCTTTCTCCTGTATAACAGAGATGCTGCTAGAACTTACAGTCCATTTAGCTAATTTCAACACACTCTTAAAAGGTCTCCAGAACAGCCAAAAAAAACCCAGAATATATTCTTGCCAAATGTCCTTTTCTTTCCTTCAAAGAATACAGCTTCCAATTAAGCAATAGCAACACCAGAAAGATTAAATCCTTAACATACAAAGTTCCTAAAATCCTTTCATAATATCAAAATCACTCCTTCAGTCACAGACAACAGAGCAGCCTGCCTTAATAGATCAGAGCAAGTTACTTTGAAAACATTGTGAAAAAAATCTTTGAATTGTGACAACAAAATACTTTTGATGCAAAGCCAGTCCACTTTCCTATACCACCTTCTCCTTCAAGAGTTACAGTCGCTGTATTAGCAGCGATCGAGTCCCTGGTGAAGTTCCAGAAGACAGAGCAAATGACCTTGGTACAGACAGATGTTTATCCCAGGTGTGGAATCCTGAAATACTGTTCTTACTGAGCAGACCCTAAACAAGAAGCAAATTTAACTACAAGGCTTACTTACCAATAAGCTGGTAATATGGCCAGAAAATAATTGTCCTATTTATCATTTTTTACAAAGGACTTTGTGATGCAAAATGATGCATTCAGAATTGTAACAAAAATTACATGTGGATCTGCAATAACTGTCCTTTAACAAATATGAAAGTTTTTTTCACATTCCAGAAATTTACCTTAGTTCTGAGAGTTCTGGAAATGTATCAGGAACCTCAGGCATCTTGTAGGTAAATCCATTCTGGCCAACCTAAATGTAAGTTTAGGAATGCTTAGCAAATCTCTGAACAGCAATTTCTTGATAATCCAAGCCTGGAAATTAATATCTGTTGCCAACAAAAAAACAAAGTATTTAGTAGACATAGCACTAGACTCCACATAAAAAAAGTCTAAATCATGGCAACATAACTACTTGGAAACATTTGAGGTATCATTTCAAATTTGGAGGAAGATAATTCCATCTTGCTAAGTGCTCCATTCAAGGTCTGCTGGATAACTCAAGAAAGAAACAGGAGCAGTAATTCAGAAAAATAAAAATAGAGAAAAAAATAGAAAAAAATAGAAGTTTCAGTATCTCACATATGTTTATAGCTATAACACTCAGGGAAAAGAATCCCCAGAGAAGATAGATAACTGCCTCACAGGAAATAAAAATTCTCAGTTCTACCACATGAACAAAATGTGCTTTCTGAGATTAAAAACTTTAATTTCTAAAGACAATTTTAACCTCATGATGATAGAAACAAAACATTTGTTAGGGAAGGGGACACACACACACGTTTCACAAGGAGAAGCTATTCAAGTAAAAACGAGAAAAAACCCTACATGCAAAAACTAGAGACTACATATCATTCTCACCTGACAAATTCTATCTAGAAAGTCCTAGGGCTATTCATTTTCCATGGCTGCAAAAGCAGACACTATATACTTAAAAATACATTGTAGCTCGAAAAAAAAAGTTTAGCATAAAGTCTAATTTCACTAAAAAATCAAAAAAAAAGAACTTGTTGCTCTGCTTTCAGTGTTGTTC
>VZSV01000017.1:3305733-3365349 GCA_013398735.1 Nothocercus julius
TGGCCTTCGCCCCTTTGGGGGCCTAAGGGCTGTTGTGTTCTTCGGAGAAGGAGCGGAAAGTGACGGGTTTCCTCTCTGCCGCGCAGGTGAAGGGAGCTCGAGGCCGCTCTCCATGCAGGTGGCCGCCGGGGCAGTGTCGCTGTGGATGCCCGCTGCGTGACGCGCCCCACTATGCCCGCGGCCACCGTCGACCACAGCCAAAGAATCTGCGAGGTCTGGGCTTGCAACTTGGACGAGGAGATGAAGAAAATCCGCCAGGTTATACGCAAATATAACTATGTGGCTATGGTAAGCAGTGGCCCAGCTTTACCTGGCCTGTTAGCCACAAAGTGTGGCAAACTTGTTTAAGTTTTCAGTGAATTTTCAGTCAAGTTGTAAACTTGTTTAAGTGCCAACTGTTTTCCTTGAAAGAGCAATGGATTCCTAATGCTGACTTAATAATAACACTTTACAAACAATACAACCCCAATCTATTATCTTTTTACTTTAGTTACGCTCTATTTCTCAGCTATGAAGTCATTCCATGCTTGAAATACATTTTAATATCAAAATCAGTTTCTTAAACTTTTTTTGAAGGTCTTGTGTTGAAGTTCTTACTCTGCTCTTACAGGACACAGAATTCCCAGGTGTAGTGGCAAGGCCTATCGGAGAATTCAGGAGCAACGCAGACTATCAGTACCAATTGTTACGCTGCAATGTAGATCTGCTAAAAATAATTCAGCTAGGTTTGACGTTTATGAACGAGCAAGGAGAATACCCTCCAGGAACTTCAACTTGGCAATTCAATTTTAAATTTAATTTAACGTAAGTGTTGAATTTTCTCACAGTGAGATGTGTGTTCCTCGTTTATTTATACAATAATGTGTTATAAAAGTTTGTTATGGTTATGTACTGTTGGGAATGCTTTACATGAAAAAGAAGATTTTGTTGGGGAAAATCATGTTTTTCTCCTTCATTTCTGTTTGGGCCCTTTAGTTCGTAGTTCAGTCAGAAATGCAAACAATTTCAACAACAGCTTTAAAGCAATGCAAGAATTGGCTCTGTGTTTCAAAGTATAGAGTTTAAACTATAAAGCACCTAAGCTTGGCTTAAATTGGTTGTTAGAAGAGTTGCATATTATTTCCTGTGTATCTTAAAAGGGTGACTCAAACATTTGGAGAAAAAAAAATAACTTTTAGACAGATAATTGTCTTTAAAAAAAAGTGTCATAATGATCAACGAGTCTAAAGCATTTTTTTTAATAATATTCTTACTGAAAGGCACATAACAAGAGTCTGGTAATACAGGTAAAATGCCGTCAACTTTTTAGTGTGTAGCTGCTTTTTTCAGTTTTCAAGGGAAGCTACTCTACTTCCTGTATTTATTTATTTTTTTTCCTATAGACTAAAAGGTATTTGATGTATTCTACAGCAGGCTGTAGGCTGATTCTTTTAATTTGTTTTTTTCCACAGCTGTTTTGGATATTTTTGTGTGTATGTGTGTAACATTTATTTAATCAATATGTCTAAATCAAAAAAAAAAAAAAAACTTTTTTATTGTTTGTCAAAATAATATGTTGACCTTTAGAACATGGCTTTATCAGTGATAAATTTTTAAGTAGTAATGTAACTTTCCCAGTGGGACTAGACACTTAAGTGGTGTTATAGTTGTGTCTTTAACAACTATGTAGCAGATAAGGTTGCTAAGGCAGTATCTTTCTCTTATTTATTTATTTATTTTCTCATCCCTAAGTAAGCATAATCAGTCTGACAGGTTCTTATATGGCTCAGTCTGAGTATTAGTGTAAACATGAAACATCTCTCAATTTAAGCATTATGTGCCTTTTTTGGTATTTTTTTTTTTATAGGTATTTGGTATTTTTTTTTATACTGGAAAAATTGATATGCATGAATTATGTTTATGTCTTCCTACAAAGGAAGCTTAGAGCCTTTTTTTTTTTTTTTCTGCAGATAAAAGCATATCTTTTCAAAGTCAATAGGACTGTTACAATGAGGGGGGGAAAAAAAAAAAGCTGTTCTCTCCTAGTTTTTCAGTTCTTCTAAACAAGCAGTGCTGTGGCTTGTCACAGATCAGCTTGGCCTGAGGAATGCTCTTTTTGTTTGAAAGACTTTTTGAAAGAAAATGGAACGTGGGTTGCTTATTTTGGTATCCTTGACTCTACTTTTCTCTAAAAATGCTAGCTGGAAATGATGTTTCCTTAATAAATGAATAGACTAATCCTGCTAAGCATGAGAGAAAGAGGAGGAGGAATGGATTGTTTCCAAACTGTGAGCTGTGAAGAAGAGCCTGGGTTATGTTTTATTCATCTTCTGAGCTTCAAAGATCTATCTGCTGTTAAGTAACTGAAAACAAAAGTAGTTTTTCATCCTTTTGTGCCACGTGCTTACATACCTAAGGAAGTTTAGTAAGGTAGGAACGAGGTATTCACTGAACTAACTTATTACTAGGTCATTAGTGGAGATATTATTCAAAATGTAAGCTAGATGAATGCTGTTTACACAAGGATATTAACAGGAGGTTAATATCTTTAACAAGGATAGGGAAGTAACTTATTTAAAAAAAAAAAAAAAAAAAAGGGCAGGTTTTCTTTTGTTTCTAAATTCCCTGTTGGGAATTGGCCCAGTGCCAAGTGCTGTCCTCCTAAAGCAAAACAGCTGCTGGCTCTTCCTTGAGGGTGCTTTTTGTGTGAGTGCGCTGTTCCAGCCAGGTCTTGTCACAATGTATTTTAAAGAGCGTAAATACTCCTCCGAACTAAATATTCACCTGATTATGGAGAAACAAACTAGATTTTTTTGCATGTGTGTGTATGTATGTGTGAAATAGGCGTGTTTGTTTTGGCTGAGTTCTTTAATGTGTTATGGAAATGGACAGGTGTTGGGAAGCTGATGCCTTAAAGCTGGAGAGCTAATGAGCAGCTGTGAGGGAGGGAGGGGAAAAAAGATAAAACACATCTCAAGAATGCATCTATATGTCCTGGTGAATGATGACTTGCTAATAAGTGCAGGGAATATAAGTCTACCAGTGAATGTAATTTTCAAGTTTGATATATTGGGCGGTCTTGTCTATTTTAATTTGAGGGGTGGAGTGTTCCTTTGCTAAAATTAAAACCCGCACACTGCCTTTGTAAACCAATATATTGTGGTTGTTAATACGAATATTGCCTTCTGGGTAAATCCACATGTGCATTTATTTTTTGGTGGTCATTCTGTCTTTCTAATGACAATACAGATTAAATTTTATAATTGAAAAAAAAATCCCTATCTGTTTAGTCATGACATTTCTAAGAATCCACAACAATACTAGTGGTGAAGCTAATAAATACAGAGATAATGCGTAGAGGTCAACAATGCATAGAGGTCCATAGGTGCAAAATCTGGATGTTGAATTTCTCTTTTAGGTTGATGGTTTACAGAGAAATTTTGGAGTTAGCTGGATATTAAGAATCAACTAGATGGAGCAAATACTCAATTTCCCATCCTAGTGAGAAGGAAGTTTTGATGAGTGGTATGTGTGTGTTTCTAAAGGTTTCTGTGAGGCAAATCATAGAAAAACAAAAAATGGACAGAAAATACTGTCTACAGTACTAGGATCTGATTTGGAGTCTGCTGTTCTTGATTCTGGAATGTAGCAGGTTTCCTAAATGCCTCTCAGATATAGTATTTACTTTGTTACAGTATAAGTAATAGATCTCTCTTGGTTAAAATTCTGTGTTCGTACATTTACTTTCCTCTGTATGCTTCTCAGAAGGGAGCCCTACAAGGGCATGGGATGGGGAGCAAGGCGCTAATTTTTTTATGAAGAAAGTAGGAATGGAGGGAATAATCAGAAGCTAATGAAGGTAAACAGATAGTATGAAAAGTGGTTCTTTTTGTAATAAGCAGTCAGATTGCTGTTCCTCTATTCTAAGTCTGTGGAGTGAGTAGGGAAAAAAAAGTCTTACCAGGTTTGTAATCACTAGGGTCTATAAAATCTAAAAACTTATTTTCCTCCCTTTCTTTCAGAGAAGATATGTATGCCCAGGACTCGATTGAACTACTCACAACATCTGGCATCCAGTTTAAAAAGCATGAGGAAGAAGGAATTGAGACACAGTACTTTGCAGAACTGCTTATGACATCGGGAGTTGTGCTGTGTGAAGGAGTCAAGTGGCTTTCATTTCATAGGTAAATTCTCTATGTTAAGTATTTGAATTGCTCATTTGACTCTCCTATAACTTGGTTTTCACACCTTATGTTTTAAGCGATATACACATCTGTAACAGGATGTAGCGCTTAGTTGATGAGCCTTAAAAAAGCCATTTCCACTGTAATAACCGTTCTGTGTTAGAAGAATACAGTATGCAGAGTGATACTAGTATTTTATTTCTATAGCTGGTTTCACTGAAGCGGTGAACCAGAAAAACATGGGACTCGTAAGCCAGCAGGTGGCATTGCATCTTTTCATACCACATGTGCAAGTAATAATAGAAAGACCAATAAAACAAAACTATTTGTTAATATTTCTTGAGCAAATACTGTTTGGCTCATGGGAGGGACTGCAGGCTTATCAGTGAATTGTTTTATAAAGCCCTTGTTAAACTGTATGGTAATCTGCACAGCTGCAAATTGCTCATCTTAATACTTTCATCATGACTCTCCTTTTAATTCAAGCCACGGCAGTGAATACATTTTACAATTCATTCCTTCACAGCAACTAATTTTCAAGTAGAAAAAGCAGAAATGAGAAGGTTGAATCTCTGTGAAACTCTCAAGATACAAAATATCTTCCACTGTTAATAAGATTTTAATCATTATGCTTATGTGGTAGTTGTACAGTCAACTAGATGCCAGAGATAATTTGCACTTTTTGCAAGTAGCAGTGGCTTTAATGGCGTAGTGCTATGTTATGCCCTTATGTTGACATTCTAAACGCTGGCTGCTAAGCAAGTCAACAAAGTTGAAACAAATGCCTCAGCTGAGATTGGGGGTTTCATTACAGTTTTATTCTTGTTTATCACGCTTGCTACATTTAGTAGTAGAAATTTGAGCTTACTAAATTAGAAGATGGAAATTAAAAAAAAAAAAAAGGAAGAGGAGAGGAAAAAAAAAAAAAAACTTGGCTGTCCTTAAGTAGTAAATCTTGGAAGAGAGGAGTTGGGTTAGTATTGAAAAGTTCTTTGACACAGTCTCTTGCAGAATTCATCTCTGACCTATTAGAAATATTTTCCAGTTATAAACTGTCTTTGAAAGAAATAAAATCTTAAAAGAGGGAGATTTACTTTGATTACAATTGTAACTTAATCTGCATGCAACATATTCTACTCATAGCAGTTGCAACTCACAATATGACTTCAGAATAACCTTACTCTGGTATCTTGCTGCCAGGGTAGAACCTTAGGAAAAAACTGGAAGAGCAGTTGTGATTTACACTTAGCTGGAGTAAAATAACTTGCATGGGTTAGGAGGGTGGTGGGTGGAGGTTACTTAAGTCAGTAACTGATACACCAGCCAAAGCCGTTATGTTTTTATAGCGTGTAGTAAACATATTTCTTCAGATATATTTTAATAACTTTAGGGGTCTAGTGTAAGTTACACTGGCAAAAGAAGACATGAGCCATTTCTGCACTAGGGTCTCTTGTTAAAACATAGGTTTATTGACTGGGTGTGATTCCTGACTGACATCATGCTAATAGAAATACAGTGCAACCTATGTGTCCAATGCCATTTTTACTCGTGCAGCTTGTGTTAAGCTTTTGGAATAGCTTTATTAAAGTTTGGTTGCATCTGTGTTAGGATAGGTTTCAGTTGTAAAGGGAAGTTTCTAAAAATGTTTTCAGGAATCCTCTTAAGATAACTGTTCCAGCGAATGCTTAGCAAATGCTGACTGTCTGCAGCACTTTGGCTATTGTTTGAATTCAGAGGCTGCATAAGTGACTAGAATTTGACAAGGCAAGCTGATACTGAGCACAAAAGGTGGAGTTTGGCAGAATAGAGAAAGCTAACACTGAATGCAGAAAGCTTATTTAATGAGTATGGGTTACAGAAGGTGTACAGCAAAGATCAGTGAACAGTTATTTTTAAGAATATCATAGGCTCGCTGTGGTCATGTTATGGCAGTAGACAGTAGATAGTGTGACACTCAGTTGAAAATTTATGTTTCATATACGCTCTCCCTGAAATAGTTCTTTGAATTCTGAAAAGACTGTGCTGGAGAGTTGTAGTGGCAGTAGTGGGATCTAAACTTACGCTTTCAGTTTGGAAAAATATATGGTGACCTTTACATGCCCTAAAGTCATAGAAATACATGGAAAATTGTGTTCATTGATGACTAACTTCCAAAGAAATACCTGTTAGTATTTTCTTTCCAAACACAGTTTTACTAAACTTGCTCGTCTGTTTTTAGTTTGGATGATGTACTCCTGTAGTTCTCACCAAACTCAGCGGTATTGAGACTCCTCACTTTCTTCTTCAGGATTTCCTTGTAGAGGCATAGTATCTTAATTGTGGCTTTAAATTCTTGGTGCTTTTCATTACTCATTAACTAGATTTTGAAAGATTATTCTGACAGGTTAGTGATCTACTGCTTTTAACCATGGCTGATCTCTGGAAAGTTTTTGTTAATCCCCCCTCTCTCCCTATGTTGTTCAATTGTTTTTGGTTTCTCAAAAATGTCTCAAGTACTACAGACCTCAAAAAATTGTGTATCTCTTAGGAAGACAAGGAGAATGCTTTTGTCTTCGGGAGTGAGGCTTTTGTTTTGTTTCATTTTCCATTCTTTCACTTTCCTGGAACTTTTGCGCAATTTGTTTTCTAAGCTGTTCACTTCTTACATTGTCCGTAGGCCTTTTGTCTCTCTCTGATGTAGCTGCGTCGGCATCCTGACGTACTGGGGAATATCTGTGGGCCAGCATATCTGCCAGGCACAAGTGAAGGGTCTTTTGCATTCTTACCAACTCTTATATTTACTAAAATGTCATAAAAGAGGCCATTGAATCATTTGTCAGTACTAGAATGTATTTGAGTTGATAAGGGAGGCAACCCAAATGAGAGGAAGAGAGTGCTCTGTGTTACTGATTCTTGCTGCAGTTAAGAAAACTGCAGTCTAAGTAGTCAGGAAGCAGAAGAGCTCAGATGCAGGTGGAGGTTCAGCTGACTGGTCTGCTCCTTGGTTTGCCTTAGGAGGTAGGTTGTGCAGACATGCCTCTTACCTTAAACATTTTTGGGAAGCTGAAAATTTCCAAGGCACAGCACTTTAATGATCACTTGTGTCTAACTAGTTTTTGTAAAAGTTAATTTCTTGGCTCACTTCTATCTGAATATAGACCCACTTGTAAAATGGAGTAAGTGGATCCTTTTCAGCATGCCAGGATTTATTTCAGAGATGATTTGTACTTGAATATCAAGTTCATAGTTAATTAGCTCTCTGAATTTTTCCTGGGTAATAGGGGAAAGAAATACAGACTCTTTTGATCTTTTCCATGGTCGTGTTGCCTACAGCTGTCTAAGTTCATTGAAAAAATCCTGGCTTGTAAGTGTGCTGTGTAGCTCCAGGGATTGTGTCTAGCTGCACTTGGTAACTTCAAGTGATTATATTAGAAGAGTGAAAGCTTTTCAGGGAAAGGAAGCCTGTGTGCTGTGGAGTATAAACCAACCACTAATTGCCTGTTAGAGGATTAGAAGAAAACTCCTCTAATGAGCTAGTAATTATGTAGTTGCTCACTGTGGACTTTCTTACCCCTCTGCTCGTGTCAGCAGTGGCCAATCAAAAATCTGTGAACTAGAACTTTAGTCTTGAATTAGAGTGGCAGTTCTTATGTTTCTCCAAGATGAGATGATGGCACTTGTTAATCACATAAGTATAGTAAAAAGATTAGATAAATGTCTTGATACTGTACTGTGGTTAATAAAGTGTTATGTGAACGATGGGACTATGTGCAAACAGCTGGAATTTAAGGAATGCAAGAGATCTCTTTGAGCTGACTAACACTAACTCGTGATCAAGATCCAGGAATCCAGTTATCCAAGTGGATGCTGTTATGCAGTGGAGGGATAATTCTGTCTGCTGAAGAATCTTCAGAGAGCCTCTTCCCTTTTTCTGCATGAGGACCTTGGTGTGAACTAATTTGCCATAAGCTCTAGAGAAAAAATATTCCATTCTCCATCATGTTTGCAAATTAATGATAACCTACTGCCCCTCAATGCAAAGAGTAAATGAATCTTTTTCTTTTGAATTCTGTATGCTCACAGTATTTCCTTCTTACTAGAAATTGGAAGCTTTTATGTCTGAGCAACCTGGGAAGAACATCAGTGTGTGTGCGGGCACATTTTGTTTTTGTTGTTGTTGTTTGTTTTTTTTTTGGGGGGGAGGGAAGGGGGGGGGAGTTTGGTTTGTTTTGATATTTCTACCTAAGAGGGCTTTACGCTGATAAAGACTTTCTGTCTTAGATTCTCTGTTAAAGGTAACCTCTCAAGCTATTTTTTTGTCAAGTATGCTATAAGTTCTCACACTGTAAATCTCAGCAGAAATCCTCTATAACTTTTCACTCCTCTGCTTCCTGGCCAGTGACTGCTGCTGTGGAGCTTGGAGTGCTGCCAGAACAGCTTCAAAGCAGCATATGCATTGCTGGTTCCGTTCAACTTGAAATCCCTGTCAGAGTACCCCCTTAGGAAGCCCCTGAGAGCTCTAGTAATCTCTGCATTTCCTGTGTCTTGTGCTAATGGAAGTTTTAGGAAACAATCCATGCACTCTTGCCACGTCAAAGATTTTTCGAGTGTCTGTGTAGAAATTCATAAGACTAAGGTGGTGCCAAGAGTGTTGTGTACAAAACAAGTAAAACCCAGTTCTTCTTGCGTGTAGTGCATAAGCCAAAGCCTTGGCCCTGCATGGGAAGTCACCGGTGTCAGGAAGTGCTGAGTATCTGCCAGATCAGTGGTGCAGTGTCTTCTGACATGAATGTTTCATAGCACTCACAGTTAGAGTTCCAAGGTCCCCAGCAAGATTTGGACCATGTTGCAAAGTTTTCATATTTAGGATATGCTCGTGCTCCATCACAAAGCTTTAAGCTGTCAGTTAGGAGCCTGTAGTGGCCACCCGTTCACTTGCATATGCTGTAGCTGCACGCTAAGAGGCTGTAAGAAGGCCACATAAGCTGATGTGGCCTTCAAAAGACAGCTGTGTCTGTGGTTTTATCCCCTTACTAGTACAGGCTTTTTTGAAGAAATTCCATATAAACCAAACCTAGGAAGTGATTTTGTTCAATGCTAACTGAATAATGCAGATCAGGGTCAGTCCCCTGATCCTGTTTAACACCTGTGTGCATGACTGCTCGTGCAAGCACAGGGCGAGCGTTCTCCTTCTGTGCCAGCTGCCTCTCAAACGTCCTGAAAGTGCCTGTGCAGATGCAGCGCTCACACATGGTGAATCACACTCTGATCCTGTGTCTGATCAGCGGTGCCTGCTCATGGTCAGAGGGTGAGCGGCCTGGCTGTAGCTGATCAACTGTGGCAGGGGGACTGTCAGTCGCTGCAGCCAACAGCTACTGTGCAGCACTAACCGTTAGTCTTTGCCTTCCTAGGAAAGGGGTAACCATCACTAGAAAAAAAGCCTTTATTGGCATGAAGTCTGCAGTAGGTGAAGCCCCAGCAGTACTTGTGTCTTGTGCCAGGATTTGGAGAAGCTCCTGTAGGCAGCTCTGAGTTTTCCTTATTTTCTCTAGAAGCTGCAGTAGGATCATTTGCAGTCAGACACTTAATTTTATGTAAGAGTCAATCAGAGTTGCGTGAAATGAAGCAAAATGTCTTCCTGTTATGCAAGTAAAGAAAGTCTTGATGTTGGAAGCGAGAAGAATGTTTCTAAATTATTTGCCTATGTTGTTTTTGTTATTAATTTGCAGTGGATATGACTTTGGCTATCTAATCAAAATCCTGACAAACTCTAATCTACCTGAAGAAGAGCTGGACTTCTTTGAGATATTGAGATTGTTTTTCCCTGTCATCTACGATGTAAAATATCTCATGAAGAGTTGCAAAAATCTAAAGGTAAGTAGCCTGTTACATGACTCAGCAGGCTCTATTTTTGAAGAGTGAATTTTCTTCTAGGTGGTTTTCTTAGTTTCTATCCTGTTTTGCCTTGATATTAACCATTAATCAGCACTTTTTGTCCAAACTTTGTATATTTAATATTAAAGGCTAATGATAGAGGAAGACAGGAGCACACATCAACTTTTACAACTGCTTGCCAGTTAAAAAAGAGCAAGCTGATACTGTATCAGTAGCTGTGCATAGTCTATGCTGCCAGATAAGCCCATATTTGGAAGTGATACTTCTCTCGAGCTGTAAGAATTGATGGGTTTCCTGTACTCTTATTTCCTCATTGTGCAGTCCGCTAAAGGACTGCAGTCGTCTTGGCAAAACTAATGGCAACAGTGATGCTGTGGAAGCCTTGGGAAGAGGAATGGAGCGTGGAGAGCTTCACATGTCCCCGTAAGGAAAGACAAAAAGCAGCATATGCTCAGGGACAGCATGGAACTTCTAGGAGAAAAATGCAGTGCTAGAAACTAATCTCTCGTGTCAGGTCGGTGGGGCTACTAATTGGCTTATTCTGTTGGGCTTAAAATTTGGAGAAGACTTTTGGACTGGAGAGTGAATGCAAACTGGAGCTAAGTGTATGAAGGGGAAGACGGCAAAGTGACAGATGGGACCCCAGAGCTGCGGGGACTGTTACAGCTTTACTTGCCAGAGAACTGGGAGTCTGGACTGCCACTGGAATGAGGCTCACTGCTTGTCTGAGGCAGTGAATGACTTGCTGCCTTCGTGGGAAGTAACCCAGTTCTCTCGGCTTTCTTACTGTGAACATAAAGGAAAAAGAAGAACACTGGCTTAGTACAATCCAGTCCTGACTAAGGAATGGCTACCCTGTCAGCATGCTGAACTAGAGATCTGCGTGGGCTTGCAGTCCTGTTTCTTTCTGAGATTAACCCAGCAGAATGTGTCGCTTCTAAGGAGCAGCCCACTTGTGTGGGTAGTAAGGTTGTAATGCTCTTGTCAACCAAATTGATGTGGAAAATGGAGATCTCCGTTCCCAGCGAGCAAGAAAGTATTCCTGCCTGTGCTCATCCAGACTTGCTTTAGGGATGATCAGTCTGGCAAATGACTAGGTACTAAAGAATGTTTCAGAAACTTTTTTTGCCAGTGAGGCCAAAAGAAAAAAAGGAAGTGTTCATAGACTTCAGGAGCCTGAAAAACAGGAGACCTTCCTCCTCCCTGGTGAAGGAAAACAAAGTATCTGGTGTCCTACTGGTGGCAGCTTGCACTGAGAACAAAATGTATAAACCAACTTCAGTGTTTTGGGAAAGGTGACAGATTTAATAAGTTCCTAGTGACAGTATACATTCCAAATGGAGTTGGGGAGGGAGGGGTGGTATTTCCTATCATTTCACTAAGAAATAGTTGTATGTAACCTGAATTGTTTAGAGATTCCACTGTATTTTAAAAGACAAGAAAAACCCTTGCAGGTCTTATTTCAGAAAAAGTCAAGACCAAGGAGGATGTTTCAATTTAATACATAGGTCAGCTCTCCTGGGGTAAATCTCGATCCTGTCATCCAACCTGCAGCCTGGTGGTGACAGAACGGGAAGGCACATGGTCTGCCCAGCCCCTGCAGACACCAAACACCAGACGATGGTGGAACTGTTCTGTGCCCAGAGCAGCTCTGTAGCGAGCACTGCGCTCTTGTGACTCTCCGGATGCATGCGCTGTCTCCTAACATATGTCACTTTGAATCTCTTATTAAATTGCAGTGAACTGAGCTGCTGTGCAGTTGTCCTTTATTGACTTGTGTAAGTTATTTTTCATATGAAATGCACTCATTTGCTGTAGCTTCCCCTCACCCACCCAAAAAATGTGTTTTGGCATTGAGAAGAGAGTATCTCTTAGGACTGGGAAGCTGTTTGCTGCTCTTTTATGGAATTAAAGCCGTCTTTGAACTTACAGTGTATTATTCTGCTCTAACTCAAATGGGCCTGTGTGCACCTTGGTGACATACAGATTGGGAGCTAACTTGAAATATCATAATGAAATATCGTTATTGAAATAATCAGAATATTTTTGGTTTACTCTTTACAAATCTTTCTATGTTGACTGTTCCATACCTTCCACAGTAATGATAAATAAAAGTAAGGTAGACTTAGACCTTGTTTGAAACTATGGGAGTTGTACAGAACAATGAACTGAGTGCAAGGAAACTTGAAAGCTTGGACTGGATTTGCTGTTGATTATAGTAATGTAATTGCATGAGTCATTCTGTTGACCTCTTCTCTGAAAATCTGCAATGTTGTAGAAATATCTCAATAGAAAAGGAAAGTTATATCTCACTCGGCAGGTAGAAGATGTGATATAATCCATTGTTTGTGATTAATTTCATTTTTGTTTTCCTTTAGTTCCCCTTCTACTGTCTTCCCATCCTCTTTTCCCAAGAGAAAAGCAATCTTACATGGAATGCCAAAGTTTTGTCTGAAAGGGGATCTCAATAGCCAATTCATTCTCAGAAGGGATTTATTCTATAATTCTAGCAGTTACAGACCAAGAAGTTTCTCACAGTAGTAGTGTTCGATGTATTTAAAAATAAATATAACATTGAAAGCACCATTTTCAAAACATTCTTCTATAAGTCTCTGTCACTGTAAACATTGAGTTGTTATATCTACATTCCAGAAGTTGCAGCCAGTGTAAACATCACTGAAGGAAAGAAACTTTTGTGTAATAAAGACCAGAGCTATTGGAAGCTGGCGTAAATAGTCTTATATCTGGAAGAGCCTGGTGCCAAAGTGCGTTTTGGACCCTGCCTGGAGGGCTGAGAAGCAGCCCGTGGTATCTCCGCAGGGCTAAGGGCAGCTGCCACCCAAGGGCGAGCAGGGAAGAGCCACGTAGCCGGGACGCTCTTCCCTTCCGTGCCCGCGAGTGCTGCTTCCCGGCCCGGGGCAGCGAGGCAGCCAGGAGCCGAGCTCTGCGCTGAGGGGCTTCTCCTGCTTGAACTAGCCCCCCAACTTCTTGCTGGGGGCTTCTCCTCTGCTTAACCATCCATGTGCTCGTGCTGCTCAAGCTAGGTTAAAACATCTGAGTTCCATGTTGCTATAGGATTTGCCTGGGACTATTATGACTTTTCAAACAAAAAGACAGGGCCAAACCTGTAGCTGTAAGGATCATAGAAATTTTCAAAACATCTCTGCAAATAATTTTTTTTTTTTTTTTGCTGTTACTCTTTGAATTGCAACTTGTACTATTACACTTTTGTTTCCCTGCTCCTCTTCCTGTACTTGAAACAGGTTAAGGGTGTGAGGGCAGGT
The DNA here is from genome assembly GCA_013398735.1 of Nothocercus julius. Taxonomy (NCBI): domain Eukaryota; kingdom Metazoa; phylum Chordata; class Aves; order Tinamiformes; family Tinamidae; genus Nothocercus; species Nothocercus julius. The sequence goes on from VZSV01000017.1 coordinate 3,319,055, forward strand.
GAATTCACCCTATGCAGTCTGTTGAGAAGTAACAGCCCCTGTGCTGCATTTTTGCTGTGCAGTGTTTACAGGTGCAGTAAGGGTTTCTCTTTCTCCTTTCCAGGCCATAACTCACCAACGTGCTCTTTAGTGTCTTGCCAGTAACTTCATGTCCTAATGATAAAGGCAAGCTTTTGCAAAACAATGTTCCCTGTGTTCCCACTATGTAATTCATTGTATTAAAAAAATAAATACAAATATCAGGGTTAGTGTAACACAGATCAGTCAAAGGACATACATATTAACTGTGTGAAAAAAAACACCAACAAAAAAAAAAAGGTTTTTGGGAGGTTTGCTTCTGCAAGTGGTGGTGGTGGTTAACTTTTTCTGGCACTAAAATGAAGGATTAATTTAGCCACTGCAGCTTAGGGAATAGTCTGGGTTGCCAAAGCATTTGAACAAGTTAAAAGTTAGAAGGAAGAAAAATTGCTTCAAAACCACCGAGCCTTTAGCTCTGAGAGTAGGTTGCTTTGCAGGAGCTCTGCAGTGATGTCCTCTCCTTCAGTCTTCGGGGCTGTCATTTTAAATCCCGTACCAGTGTTCCAAGAGGAACAGCTTTAAATGCTTCCCTCGGGTATGCCCTTTCTGCAAGAAGTAGATTTCATTACAAATGCAGTGGGACTGTTTTAAAGGCTACTAAATTTACATCTAAGAGAAAAGCTGACCATTGCTTTGGCTTTTAGTATCTTAAAGCTACTTACAAGGCACTGTTTTGTTGTGTGTGTGTATGTGTGGTCTTTTTTTACTACAATCTTATGATAGTTAACAAACTTTAAATGTAAAGAGAATAAGAATGTCCTGGGGTGAGAGACTGGGCTTTTTTTTGACTTTGGCACCTGTTTTTTAAATGTGTAACATTTTCCCAAACTCCTTTGAGCGTTCTGGATACTTCAGTTTTTGTGAGGGGAAGTGAAAAACCCCTCAGCTTTATTGGTGAAAGGTAAGTGGAAAGAAAAAAATATTTCACAGGAAGCACAGGTACTTTAACATACTGAGGTATTTCATGTGCGTCCACTCATAAGTGCTTGAATTCCTGTGTTTGTAGAGCAGCATTTTCACCTTTTAAACTTTCACTGCAATAGGAGTGCCTTGTTTTGTTCATCTTCCATGCCAGAGTTTTTAAATTTCTGAAGGAATTAAGTTTACTTCTGTTTACTGGAGATCCAACCTGAACAAGTAGAAGATTGGTTGGTCACAGCTAATACTGTGTTTTTGCTTGATTCTCCAGGTGTGTGTTTGTCTGGCACAGTGGCTCTTTCAGCTACTGTGCCAAACTTTAAAATATACCTAAGGTTGTAGGTCCAGTGTGCAGATTTTTTTTTTTTCCCAAACATTGCAGTTCAGATTTTTGATTTGTATTTTCTTCTGCAGTTAACAGTACTGTTTTCTCTTTCAGGGTGGATTGCAAGAAGTGGCTGAGCAGTTAGAGCTGGAAAGGATAGGACCACAGCATCAGGCAGGATCTGATTCTTTACTCACAGGAATGGCCTTTTTCAAAATGAGAGAAGTAGGTGCACATATCGGTTTATCTTCATGATAGTAACGTGCTACAATAGTCAGATTGGCATTGCTGCTTGTGATAAGTTTGCTCTATTAAGGAGGCCCCTGAAGGCATTAATGGGCTACTGGTTTCTTGAGAAAAATCAGACCACTTGTATTTCCCCAGGGTAAGTGTGAGCCAGCCCTGTTTACTTCTTGGTTGCTGCAGGCATTTCCATTCTGTGCTTTGGGAGCAGGGAGTGTTTGTTTTGTTTCTTTTGCCCCTCTTTTTAGGCTGTATTTTGAGATGGCTGCTGCAGCGGGTCATGAGCTGCTGGAGCCAAACGCTCTGTTTTTGGCAGACCCCCCTCAGCTTCTGCTCACTGTGATACCCAGCTGACTTGCACCGCTGTTTGGGACAGGCCTGGCAGGGGGGAAAGGGCAGGTCTGTCGGTGTTAGCCACTTTATCTGAACTGGGAGGTGCAGGAGTATTAAATGTTGACTTTCCGGGCGCCGCGGAGAAAGTCTGTACATCTGTGACTTGCTACTGAGTAAGGCCCGAATAGACTAACACTGGTTCTGGAAGACGGGACATCAAGCAGGTATCTGGAAGCTCAGGACAAGGGAAGCCAGGTCTGGCAAACTGAGGCTATCCCAGCTACTCATCTGTGTATAGCATGGGGTTATAGGGATGTTTGTTTACCCAGTGAACAGGGTAAGTGCCAGTGCACATAAACGTGGCATCCTGCCAGCGCTTCGGCTCCCTGAGCAGCCTCGAAGCTCCCTGCAGTAGCTCTAGGGCTGCCGGCAGAGCTGGCTGCTTCCAGCCTCTTGAGTGAGCACGAGATTCCAGCAAATTCTGGTGGAAGCGAAACACAAGTGCTGTGAGTTTCGTCCTGCTGAAACTGGTGAAGCTGTGAAGCAGGTCGGGGCTGCAGTTGCACTAGGGGATTGTGTGTCTGGCATCAGCCAAGCATGGTGGGGCCAGCTGCAACCTGCCCGATACAAAGTCCAAAGCAGCTAAAGGGAAATAATAATCATCATTTGTTTAATGAGGCCAACAAATACGGGTTGATTATGAGGATTTTTCAGAGATGCTTTAAAAAGTGGTATTTCTAAATAACAAAGCAGTAATCCGTACAGATTGCTGTGCTTTTTAAAGCCTTCCGAGTAGAATCGAGTGTTTAATGCTATGCGGCATAGTGAAAAACATTGTTAAAATGTTTTTAAAGGTACAAAATATACTATGTTGCTGATTGCCCTTAAGGGGTGGCCGCTTGCTTGCTGGGTTTTGCTTCCCAGCCAGAAGGTTTTTGGTGTTTTTCTTCCCATCAGAGTTAAATACCGATGCTACAACAGTAGGCCTGTTTGAGTTTGTGCTGCTGATGGTGTCTCCTGCTGTCAACCCCTGGGATATCCAAGGCTACCAGGAAGCTTTTTTTAAGAGCGGAGATCTTTTTGTGGGGGGGGAGTGGGTCATCTTTTTTATTTTTGTGGGGGAGATTGTCTCCTTGCTTGAAAACCTAGGCCTGAGAGACAGAATATCATAGAGTTTCATATGGCTTCTAAGGAAGGATTCTCTTGGTAATTAAGTCTTGTGAAGTCCTAATTGTAAGCAGAGTTTTACTGCAAAATTTGCTTTCGTTTGCTGTTCCCTTTTAAACAAAGTGCCCCTTTGTAATGAGAAGGTAGCCAGAGAAGCAGCTTCCTCCTTTCCCCAAACTCAAGTGATGGGTTTTGTGCTCAGCATCCCCCTCACTGCCCCCAAAGACAGACTTGCCATGAGAACCAGGCGGTGCCTCCATTTCAAGGCAGGCTGGTGTGACAACTGCACCTGGAGAGGCAGGTAGAGTGCAGAAGCCTGTGACGAGTACCAGGCAGATGTGGGGTCTGCAGGAAACCCCGCAGATATCAGCTGGAGAAATAGATTTGTGCTTGCAGAAAAGGAGGGGAGTTCCCCCCCTCCTGCATTTCCCCAGGGGGGCTGCATGGGAAGACTGGCTGGATTCCTTGCTTTGATATGTTTTAAAGAATCATGCAGTATATCACATTTTCACTTGAAGAGATTCAGTATGTTGCCATGATAATTGTGTTGTCCGTTGCATCTTAGGATTTGATGTGTGATGCTAAACCCAAAGTAACTTTTTTAAGCCTTTGTGCAGCCTTCTTCTGGGCTGATCTTCTTTGGCAATAATTTGTGTATTTCTTTTAACTCCTTAGATGTTCTTTGAAGATCACATTGACGATGCCAAATATTGTGGCCACTTATATGGCCTTGGTTCGGGGTCATCTTATGTACAAAATGGCACAGGAAATGCGTACGAAGAAGAAGCCAACAAGCAGTCATGACATGAGATGAAAGGCCGTCTTTTTGGAGCTCCACGTGCTTGTATATAGGTTTTATCTCTGGTTGAACCCCTTGGACAATAAGGCTTTCTTTCCCCCTTTCTCAGCACACATTCTTTTCTGCCTTTCTATGTACTAAACCTGACTGTTCCTATCACAGATTTTGATCTTAATATGTAGAATTTTCTGGGTTACTTCTGCTGTTATAGCTAGCCCATTTGTAAAGAAGTATGTACAGGATCAGTGTGGCAGAGAGGAGGGGAAAACTAAATCATAATGAATAGTCTTGTAAACTTACCTAGTTGGTCTTAGTTTTTTTTGTCTCTCCCTCTCCCCACCCCCCTTTCCTTCTACAAATTAACTAGCACTGATTATAACCAACTTCCCCCTTCTTGTCTGTCCCTTCCAGTACGCAGGCGTTTTAGCTATTCAAGATTGTGGACCATCAAATTTGCACTTTAGAGGGTGACTCTGACTCAGATCCTCTGTTTTATTTGAAGTTTTTTTTTTCTTTTGCCCTTAGCTAGGAAACAATCATTCGCCAAGTTCAGCAGCTTCACTCTGAATTTCCTTGGTATCAGCCTGTAGCACATGACTCATTTGCTGCATAACCCGCATTTGTTCGAGCAAAACAAACTACTGAAATTGTAATAACTGCTGTCATTTTATTAGTGTTCAGTCATGGTCAAACACATCCTGCACGTGCCAGCTTCTGGCTGGCCTGCTGCTTTAAAACCGCTCGCTCTGTGATGGGGGAAAGATGTTGGGAAAACCAGCTTTACACCCTTCAGGAAAAGCACAGCTGTGACCGTAGCATTTTTGCTGTTCAGTTGAGAGTGGAAGGATGGCGGAACTGTAGGAATGTTGTAATGGCTTCCCTCAGTTAGCTTCCTAGCTTTTATTCTAGTAATGTATAGCCCAAATGTTTTTTATGAGGTCATATTTATTATGTACTTGATTTGATGATTTTTGAAAGTCAGTTTAGTTAAAGATAAAAACCCAAAGATCTGAAAAATACTATTTAATTGAATTTTTAAATTAGAAGAACAATTAAATCGTGCTTTTTTGTAGTTGCTACAAAGAGAGGTGTTTCAGAGATTTGTTGTAAAACAACAAAATATAAATAACTTATAGCTAATAAAGTTACCTGAGGAGTGTAATGCTAGTTTATTTTTGAGTATATCTTAGCAATATATTTTAGATATATTGTTTTAAAGGACCCTAAAGTAAGTTCTTCGCCCTGCATAGCCTGTGTGCAGAGCAGTGGTGCAGGAAGGATTTTTGGTGTTGAATAGCTAAATAGGAGCCTGAAATGATGGACCGTGCGACCCTGTGTGCGCGTGCGGAGCTGTGTGTGTGTCCCCCACCCCAATCAGTAGCAGGAAATCTCCAAATGTTCACCAAATCACCCTGTTTTACCTTGTACTTCAAAAACTTCTTTTTTTTCTTTCATTGAGTTACGATGATGTAACTGGGTGGTCCTTTTTAAAACAACAAATTATTTGCATAACAGAGGGTATTTGTTTTTAAAGCTTTTGTAAATAAAGGCTTCAGAAATGTTTTCTTACATATCTACAGACTGGTGCTTTTGTTGCAAAATTTTTCCTAGAACGTGTACTATATTCAGTTGGTTTTTATATACTCATATGTTTAAGCATGATAGCTCTCTTTCCTATGCTTATAAAATTATCCATTTCCCGGCTCCCTGGCTGATTCCGCCATCAGTTCCTGGTGTTAAGGGAGAGGAGCAGAGCAGAGCAGAGGTCTTCTCACAGGCTTCCAGTGACTTCCTTGCAAGGACCTGAGCTGCTGGAGTGGGACGGGTACAACTTACTCCTGAGGCCTCCAGACCCCACCAGCGGTTTCTTTTGATACCTTTGTGCACCAGGTAACCTGATCTATTTTATTTTTTAACTCTTGTCTGGCACATACCTAGCAGAAAGAGGGTTGTGTGTGTTTATCGTGACATCAGCTGAGCTTGCGTAGGCCTAGCCCGAAATTCTCGTGGCATATCTGTCTTTGAGCAGCCCTGTTTGTTTGTGTCCTTGCTGTAAGAAAAGCCCTCCCAGAAGTCCCCAGCGTGAAGCCGAGAATGCGTTTTATTCCGCGTGCCAACTCGTGGTCTGGTCAGATGTGGCCCAGCTGAGCAGCGGCGCTCGTGGCGGCTGGGGCTGTCTGTGCAGCATCCCGTTTCCGTGGCTAGATTAGATTTAGTTTCCATTAAGGAGTGATTCAAATGGTGAATTGCAGAGATTATGAAAAAAGCTTGCCTGTATTTGTGTTATCCTATTGTATAGGACTGTCACTTCCAAGCTGCAGAATTTTTAAAATCTAAATGTTTCCCAAGTGGACAGGATTAATTGCTTTTGTGAAAGCGAATGCATGGGCACAATTCCAGCTGTCTAGACATGCACCTTTTCTGTTCAGAGACAAGAATCCTCTTCCCTGGCCTGCATTCTTCCCAATCCACTTAAAAGCTATTGTTTGATTAGGTTTGTTAGAAGAAATGTAATATCAAAACCGGATATATGGGGGGGAGAGGGTTGCCTTTTTTTTTTTTTTTTCCCTACTTGCCGTGGCTTTGGAAGTCAAATATTGGAGTCTGTTCCAGGAACATAATGTTCTGTCACTTTTTGCTTATTTTTAAGCATCAACCTCTTTCCTCATTGACGCTCCCTAACAGGGATCCTTGAGACAGAGCAGACTGGGAAACTAGGTCTGGAATATCTGAGGCTTTTTCTATTGTGAATTTGAGGATGAGCTATGACCTCTGACATCCAAGAATTTTATCTAATCGTGTCTGACTGGTTCATCCATGCTCAGGAATGGTTCATCCCCATATGCGGAAAATCAAGCAGAAGTGGCAGGAAACCTGCACTGATGAACAAGGAGATAATTCTGAGTTAATTCAAAAATGAGAAGGAAGCCAACAAGAGCTGGAAGCAGGGACAGGTGACCCAGGAGGAATACAGAGACACACACTGTCCAAGCATACAGGGATGGGGTCAAGAAAGGAAACGGCCCATCTGGAGTTGAATCTGTTGAGAGCTGTGAACAGCAACAAGAAGGGCTTCTCTACAGGTTTATCAGCAGTAAAAGGAAGATCAGTGAAATTGTGGAGCTGTTACTGAATCAGGCAGGGACCCTGCTGGCAAAGGACTTGGAAAGGCTGAAGAGCTGACTTCCTTCACAGCATCATCTCACCTTGGCTTTACAAGTAAGAGCAGCCTCCAGGAACCCCGGGCACCTGAAGCCTGTGGGAAAGTCTGGAACAAGGAAGATTTGCAACAACCTTCTTCGTTGGCCCTGCTTTGAGCAGGAGGGTTGAGTTCTCCAGAGGTCCCTTCCGACCGCAGCTGTGGGCTGGGTCTGTGATACTGAAGCGCGTTTCCCTGGGGCAGACGAGACGTGAATACGGGTGTCCTTGCTGGTCACCCCCGTGACCGTCTCTGGTCTCCTGGAGACTGAGTGGTTCCCTCACGTTGGGTGCTGTGGCCTGGCGCACGGGGCCCGTGCAGACGGCCTGTGCCGTGGAAGGGCTGCCCTCTCCCCGCCTTCCAGTGCTGCCCCGCTGCGTTTACTCAGAGAGCAGGCACATGGTTTGCTCCGCTTCGGTGCTTTGCTGTCAGGCAGTGAGCTCCTGAAGTGAAAGGGCACGAGGCAACCTTCCATGTTGTAGGGCTGTTTTTACTTAACTTAAAGTTACTTTATCAAAGGTACCTCGCACTTGAGCTAGCGTTGCCTAAGCAGTTGCAGAGCATGAGCTCCATTGAGCTGATGAACTTGCTAAGAGGATGACGAGTCCCAGCGGGAGAAGCTGCCTGGTGACCAGCGTGTGGCTCCTGCGCCCGTACGGAAATCCCGGGCACCACCTTGTGCTGGGCTACGAGTTGTTTTTCTGGTGATTGCTCAGCAGTGTTGGTAAAAGGAGGCACCTCAGATCTAAAGTTACAAAATCAAGCTGATTTTTTAAGATGTTCTTCTCACAGAAAGTGAATGGCAGATGATACAAATCTTTCCGTTCTTATTTCTTTTTAAGTAAAAGTTCCTTTCTTGTGTTAGTGCTGAAGAAATCTGGCATTTAATCTTGTTTTAAAAGGTCTTGTTTTAAAAATTTAATCTTTGCTTTAATCTTGCACTCATCTAGAGTGACGGTGCTTGTTCAGCTCTACGAAACGCTCCTGGGTAACCCCTCTGTTTTGCTGCCCCGCAGCAAAATGGTGAAGGGCTAAGTAAATCAGAAGGCAAAATGAATGAAAATGTACCTGAAAATGTACAGTCAGTCATTTTTTAAGTGCCCATTTTCTTTTTCACTTTTTCAAGCATCACTTTTACCTGACAACTTGCATTTCTGAGCTTTGCATTTCAAACTTCCAGCTGGTGTCTCAAGCTCGAACTTAGCTAGCCTAAACTAGCTAAAAACACTAAAAAGACGCAATCCCCTCCACAATGAATCAGGTTTTAGGACTTTCCCAGGTTTTAGGACCTGCTTAATATTCACATGATAGGCCTGGGCTGGGCATGGTTTGTTGTAAAGTGAGCACACCCGCTAGTTTTTGAACAATAGACTTAAGATTTTTGTCGGCACCAAGTCAGTGTTGACAAAGCAAGCCAAACACCTCCAAGGGAGCCTGGCCTGTTTGTGCCAAACCCCAGCAACTGCAAAATGTGATTTTATGTAGAGCTCCTAGGTTGTCTCAGGCTCCTTTCCTATACCTATAACATGAAGCTTGTTTTTTTGAGCCTGAGCGTGGCTTGCTTTACAGGAGGCTAATTTGGGCGTTGTCTCCCATGTTGCCTCAGCAGAGGTGGTGACGGATGGGAGGGCTCCCCTGCCCTGCTTTTCCCTGCCTCGGGCTGGGCAGGACGGCGTTCGCTGCTGCAACGCAGCAACCCCCTTCGGAGCGCCGGCCAGCGGCTGCTCTCGCCCTCTTCCGCCAGCGACGGGTGCTCGCGACACCTGTTTTCTTAGCTGCCGCTGAAGCAGGAGCATTTGCTTCCTTCTCTCAGTAAATATTTGTTTCACCAAAGAACGTTGGGGAAGGTGTGGGGAGAGAGGGGGGCGAAGCCTCTGTGAAGGGGTCCAGACCAGCGGAATTGGGAGGGTTGTGCTGCACTGCAGAGCACATTCTGTGTTTTACAGGGTACCAATCCAGACCCGTGGTTGCACTTGTCCCCTTACCAACTGGAACAGTGTTTTCTTACAACACAAAAGCATTAAATTGTTGACAGCATCTTTTATTTCCTTTCCTACGTAACAGCTGAGCTTCGCAGGCTGCCTCCCCCTCCAGCGCTCTCCGTCTGCGGGCTCTGCAGCATCTGCTCTAGCGGGGAGTGGCGAGTAGGGGGGTTAATGGCCAGCGTGCTTGTGCCAGCTCTAAGTAACTGCCTTTCTCTGGGTGCTGTGCCAGGCTCTCTTTGAACTGCTGTTCAGTCCCAGGGTTTACATGGACAATAACAGGTTCCTGTTGTTCAGGCTGCAGCAAAGAGTTTGTGTACTTAGTGCGTTTTGCCTTTATAAACAAACAGGTCTCCTCCTTACGTGAGCTAAGAATTTTTCTGTTTTCAGGAAGAGCAAAACCAGGAAAAGGTCTGCAGAACGTGGTGACTGTCCGGGAGTGTTGGGTCTGCTCCAGATGTGCCCATCAGCGGGGCTGGCAGCAGTTACTCCTTGCCTCGAATACTGGAAATGAAGAAGTCAGGCTTCAGGTTGACTAAGTTGCTGTATTTCAGTGATGGGTGTCATGAGGATAACTCTGAGGAACGATGGAGTCACCTGTCCCCAACGGGAGGAAAATGACCAGAAATTTAAAAAAAGGGGGAAACTGGATCTGTCGAGACTCAGTCTGCAGAGAGCAAGCTGGCAAAGCCTGGTGCTTGTGCAAAGTGAGCAGCCCTCAATTGGCTGCTGCTTTTTCTGTCCGTTTTCCAGGTCACTGATGCAAAAGGTGCGTGTGGCACCCCCGTCCATATGGTTTAGCGCCAACAGGGAGGTTTGGGGTTGGTGTGGGGGCGGTGGTGGTGCCGTGTTTCTTTTTGCAAGTGTGGCACTGGATGATAGATTCGTCTAGCAATTTCTCCAGACTTAGCTTTAACACTTTCATTAGCTTGAATCTTTTTTGTTCATTTATGGGGAGTTTTTAATAAAAGAATGCCCACTTCTGTAGGAAGAGGGTGGAGAGAAGGCGAATCTACCTCAGGGCATGTGTGAAATGTGTGTAACAGGTGAGAGTTGCTTTACTCTCAACTAGTCCCAGGGGGAAGAGATTTAGCATAACTGGTACAGGGCAGTCAAACTGAAAGTAGCAGGTCACAGACTACTCCGGGCATGATTTGCTGAATGTGAAACATTTATTTACGTGAGCAATACATTAACAAGTGCAAAGTTGTACACTAAGGATATGTGGAAACACCTTTTTTCCCCCCATCCAACATACTAGTCAACTGAATCAGGGCAAAAACTACATTTCAGTCTCGGTTTAGAACCAACAGAACAGTTATTAAATAATTATGCTTCAGAAATTCAATACCGTGCACTAAAACACTTAAGATGAAATTTGCTTCTTCCAGCCATGCTGAAGTTTTGCTTGAAGACCCAGATTAGTGGTAGTAGAAGTTCACAATCAAAAGAAAAGTTATGAGGGGTTCATTTGTTACCTGCCCACAGTAACAAACTATGTAAGAGATTTAAATCTACAACTTAAGATGGACTTTTTTTTTTCTTTTTAAGTTAAAGAATTAAAGTGCATATCAGTAGTTGTCTGGTGACTCGTAGTAAATAGCTCAATGGAAGGAGTTCACCGCTGTCTTGAAACACCGCTGTGTTTTTGTTTTTTTTTTCTTAATAAAAATAGCTCTCTGTGACTTCTAGGATTACATCTCTTCAGTGCATTGGTTGACAGAGGACACGTGTGGACTACGTCTGGGGCAGACACGTATGGGGCTGTCCTACCCTACCCACTAAGGAAGCTTGTTGCACAGACCTGAGTGGTTAAACGCTTCGTGGAGCTGTTTGCATGTGTACAAAATAAACCAAGCCCTGCCATCATCAGGGAGTCAGGCCCAAGGAGTCCGTTCAACTCATCCGATTTCCGCTGAAGCTGGAGGTGCAGGGGCGCTTTAGACAAATATCAGGGCTATATTTAGCAAAAGAATAGATTAGGAAAGATTAACTGTACAGTGAAGTATAAAGCAGTCTTTTAAAAAAAGCTTACAGAAATTACACATAAGGCTGGAGTGAAGTGCCCAGCCAGACTGAAGAGCAGTGGGAGCAGACAGCCCACGGCGCTCTTGCTTCCATCACCTCCCCGGGAGCTCCCCCTGCCCGCAGGACACGCGTTCACCCGCGCTCCCCAGGATCTGGGAGCGCAAAGCCCGGAGCAGACAGGGCCCCCGGGCGCGCGGCCCGCGCTGCCCTCCGGCCCCGGCCCGCGTCAAGCGCCCGTCCGGAGCCGCCCCCGCTCCCCGCCTCCCCCTTCCCGGCCTCCTTCCAGCACGGGGGCTCCACCAGTTCTCTGCTTCAGACACAGCCTCTGCCTACACCAAAATGCAGATTTTTTAGGGCTATTGTGCTTTCTAAACGTGACTGCCGAGGCACGGAACAGATGCCCGTTTCCCAATTCTGTATCCTTGTCCTTCCCCTGCGCCGATCCCACCTCGCACCAAGGGCTCCTGGAGCTCCTGAGCACAGGCAGAGAGGCCGATTTCCTTCCTGTGAAAGCCACTTGTGAGATCTATACTTGACAGAGAGCTAATTCCACTGTGACTTTTGCTGGGGAGGAAATCCGACCTTTGTGTAAAAATATGGAGCAAGTTACATTAAAGCTGCATTTCAACTCTACAGTAATTTTAAGTGCATGCTCCATGGTAAACCACCCCCTGAATAACCACACAAAACCAAGACTATACAGATAAAGAGAACTTGAAGTGTTAAAAATATATTTCCCCTCTCCCCCTTATTCCTTGACAAGTTAGCCTTTAAGTAACCACTGACGATACAAAGGAAGCTGACCGAACAGCACTGAATAAACAGCTACGAAAAACTTTTGGTTGCTAGATGGTTGTACCATGTAAACTGTGTGCTACCTTCATGCTAGGTTAAAAGTGTTGCATGTCAAGGAATCCATAACTCTGGCACTTTTGGCAAGAAAGATGTTTTCAGGCTGGTAAGAATTTGAGCTGAAAAGAGAAGTGATGGTTAAAGGGACGATTTGTCCTGCTTTCCCCACTAGGGAGAGTTACGTTTGCGTCCCCGTGGCCATCTATCTTCCCTTTATTTGTAAATTTAGGAAAAAAATAGAGAGTTCTACCTGCCTGTAGGAGAATTAGTGATGTTTTGCTTTCAGGAATGTGTCACTTGGTCACTGTGCCAGTTTTCTATAAATGGATTTGCTAGTCCATAATAAACAACTGGAATCCGCATTGTGAAGCAGCCTGGTAAGTCGTTCGGTTTGGAGACCAGAAATACTTTCCTGCTACAACTGAACTGAGCCTGAAAACTCTTTTGGTTTTGTTTTTAAGACTAGTTTTCTTACCCAGCCACATCAAAAGTATAACCAAGTTCCTCCTGAAGCTGTTTGCCAAATAACACAATTACTTTGCATTCAAATGTAAACACTGTGGTACCACAAACATAGTGTATACGAAAGGCACAAGACAATTGGATTGCTGAAACTTCCTGGTCTTTGAAAGCTGATAATGCGTCTTTTATTATCTGCCTGGGAATCACTGATCCTAAGAAAGCCGCTATCTCCTAACTTAATTGAAAGGGGTATCCCATGTGCAACCGTCTGGCTTTTTGGCATTACAATCAAATGTCCTTTTTCCTGTAAATGTAAATGTCACAAATTATGATAGTAAATCTCCTTGTTTGCATTTAATATTCCTTGGGCTATGCAATAAGAAAGGAAGTGTCTTAAAGAACAACTGAGAAAAGAAATAAGACGACTATTGATTAAGCAAACTAGGATTTTGTAGGCCAGTGACCCTCAGGAGCGCAGGCTGGTTTGACTCCAAGTGAAATGCCAACACCCCCACGGCTCCAACTGGGACAATAAGTTCCCCCTGTCATTAGACCGTCCTGCACGGCTTTCATCAAAATCCCCCGACGGCCGGGTTCGTTTGTGCCTTACCCAGCTGGACGGGGGCTTTACGTGGGGACGCTGCTTACGAGCGTCTGACCGTAGCTGCGGCACTTAAGCGGCACAGGAGGAATTTTGCCCTCCGCCTCTGGCGCCCTCTTGGTGGCGCACGGCTGGGGGAAGGCGGCCTGTGCGCTCCTGCCTTCCAGACACGTCCCGAGTGCAGGCCGGTCCTTCCCTCAGGCTGCCTTATCTGCAGAAACAGCTTCCCAAGCGCGCGAGAGGAAACGCAGCCCACCGAGCCACTCTGTTAATAATCAACATGGACTGTTCGCCCAATCCATGAAGCCAGTAGTGCAATATTGTTTTTAAATCATCCACTTGCAGCAATTTGAATTAACTGGTGAATTCTCAAAAACAAGGGCAAGTACTTGGACTGATATGTGAGAAGGTCACATTTTTTTTTTTGTGCTAAATACCAAAGTAAAACCAGCCATAGAGTTTGCAGAATAATCTCAGCCCCCTCTTTCATTTCATGATACTCAGAATTCTCTTTTACCATTCAAGGACAGTAATTTTAAGTTGAAACCTTCTTTCTGTGGTTCAGAAGTAGTATGTCTTTGTATCATGTTTCAAGCAGTGATATGGAGACAGCTAATTATCTGTCAGTTTGTTTTCTGAGCACATCCACACAAGAGCAGACAGGAACAGTTGGCCAATAGGGCTGATTTTTGGAAGAATATATCCTCCTTCCAACAGCTGCTTTTTTTCTTGAACTGGAACAGAAAATTCAAAAAAATGTTTTTAGAATCCTTAACAATGGAGTTATTGCAATGAGCCTCATCAAACCAAAGGAGATGGCACAACAGCTTACCATACATATATCAATATATCACAATACAGCATACATGCACAATAGTTTACCATACATGTATCATACCTAGTAAAGAGGAGGGGCATATGAGACAACTTCACTGTTATGATAATTCACATCACAAGGCAGTGACAGAAAACTGACCCCATAGTAACTGGACAACTCTTCACTACTAGTACAGGTATCCACATCATTAAAAGAAACAATTCTGTATGGCACTACCTGAGACTACCAGATGCAGTTCATATTATTTGTTTTCTGATTAACTATACAGATTGATCATAATCTTGGTTGGGATAAAAATCCAAATTAGGAACAACTTTGCAAGAATGTAAGCTGTATTCTTGCATGGCAAAGATGCTTTTGAGAGATTATCTGGTTTTGTTACTGTGATTCAGCGTCTTTAATAAAGTATCCTGGTATCCTAAAATATCAGGAGCAAATAGAACTCAAAATACTGGCAATAAAGGAGAAAAAATAAATGCCATAGTGCCAGGAAGAATACTCTAAGCACCTTTTCAGGTAAGGTCTCTTATACCAACAGCTGTATGTCAGCTATAGACATACATATACACACACAAAAAATAATGCAGCTCTTCTGTTTTTATCTCTGGAAAGACTTTAAAGGGCTGCACAGAAGAATCCCAGATACAGGTAGGGGCACCACCACATGCCAATGAACTATCCCTGTTCACTCTTTCAAAAGGTGCCCACAGTCGCCTGAGTCAAAACTCATGTCCAGGCCCTTCTTTGGGTGCCTTCACACAGACTCTCTGGAACACTTAACACCCTCGGAAGGTGGCCTCTCTTTTCTTTTAAAGTGTGTGTGGGGAGATCAAGCCACAAACACAAATCTAATTATTACTTTCCCAGACTGGATTTAAAAAAAAAAAAAAATAAATAAATAAAAAAAAAACAGTGTAGGATGTTTATCAAGAAAGATACCTTGGGAAAACCAACCAACCAACACCCTTTTTAAATACTTTGTGTCTCCAGAACCATTCACAGACCACAAGTAAATCACACGTCCAAAATAATTTAAATAACCAGATTTCAAGGAAATACACACACTGTTTCAAGAAAGATTAAGGTTAAGAGGTTTTTAAAGAAATTAGGTATTAGAGTTTTGAAAGCAGAACCCCAAAGACGACAAAGCTAATAGTAATTAGTGGTATGTCTGTAATATTGCATAGTTTGATCCAAAGATCTGTTTTTTGGGTTGTGTTTCTTAATTTTTCGCTTCAGAGCATTATTACTGGATAGCTTTGTTCAAAAACACCATCACTTGAGTGATGGTGACATGTAAAAAGACATGAAACTAATAGAAGTTGAGTAATTTATTTTTTCCCAGAAGCTGTTGTTTTGTTGGAGCAAAGAGAGTTTAGATTCCAGGGAGGAAAATAAATAAATAAATAAATAAAAAGCTACCCGGAGCAGTAAAAATGGCTGATATCAGCTGAAAGTTCCTTGTCTCTTTAATTGCATTTGGCACCCATATTTTAGACTCATAAAACCTGTTTCAGTATCATCTACTGCTTGTGGAAAATAAGCACCAACACAGATATAAAGATTAAATAATACTTTGAAAACATGACCCATAAACAAAAACACCAGATTTCAAAATCTTAAATTTATGTGCTACTGCCTCATGGTACCAAAACTGAAAAGGAAAATAGGTCTTTTATGCATTCTTTAAGTGGCAAGATTAAGCTCACAAAACATTAACATACCTTTCCTTCAATATTCAGACATTTCTTCTAAGAGTAACTAGGTCTCATTTTCCATGGTTAATGCAGGATTGCTCATACCTTTACAGACAAACAAGGCTATTTTTAAATGAAAAGTTGTCAAGTCATTTTAGAAAACAATACATCCTTTAACTAGCAACTGTCTTAGTTTTGTTTCCCCTTCAGTCTAGTCCCGTCACGCTTCTCACTAGTTGCAACAAGATTCTGTCATAAGTAGTTTGTCTCCCAAGCTAAATGCCACACTGAGCTTAAGAGATAATTGGCATCTACTAGTATTGCTGTTCTCTCATCTCTCACCCCCTTCATCTGCAGCTTGGAAGGATATGGAAGCTTCGGAAATGGGGTGTTTTACAATGTGCATTTGGAACACTAAGTTGAGTGGCACAGCTCTATGAAAGCAATTTTGGTTCATGAACACAAACCAAGTGACCTCTGTCATAGTTTTTACATTATACTCTTCAAAAATAATTTATTACAAAATTAATTACTGCAGCATACATAATTCCTTACCAACTTTGCCCTTTTCAGCCTTTGCACTCATATCTGACCAGGACTGCGGATCAGTAAGCAGGTGGCTCTGGGAATCTCGCAACGGCTTTGCTGGGAACAGGTGATTCTCACTGCAACACAATTGCAGAACATGGAAATGAACTTCAGTAATTTCACATCGCTCTACTGCACACTTCACACACTGTGTCCTAAGCAATATTTTCTGTATCTTACTTTGCCTATTTTCTGATGAATCACTAAGCTTTTATCACTACAAATGCTACATTTTAATTGTCACAAGTACAAGTGTAATTTAAAAAGCAACTCTTTAACGTAGAACAGGCAAACCATTCTTTTTCTTCAGCAGGTATTATAAATTAATAAGGAGAAGGTAATTCTAAATGCACTTTATACATGTAAAAGTGCATGTGACAAATCTGACACAATAAACATTGAAAATGTGAAAAATCTCTGAAATCTTTCATCTTATTCCAGCTATGGTTCGCTCTCCCTGCACCAGCCTGTCCTCATGCACAGACTTGCAACAGTACATGCCTAAATTATTGGTGTAAGACTTAAAACATGCTCCAGATGAATATTTCTTGCCTGTTAACAAATAACTAGCTGAAATGTAATGTATTGCTCTTATGCATAAAAGACTGTATTATTTGATTATCATTCCTTCATCACAGTCAATACACTGTACTTATCACATGCATCATTTATATAAACATTGCTAACAAAATTGCATGTGAAATACTGAGAAACTACGACATATTTATTTAGCTTAAATAAAGTCTGCATACTTTTTACTCTTTAAGGATGCCATGACTGTGAAAGAGGAAGACTAAATGTAATACTTAATAAAATGCCTCCTATTATCAGCAGAAGCAAAACATCTGAATTTAATATGTGCAACTTCCTTTCCTCTTCCTGTTCCCAAACTCCCTGCCACACACAACCACGGAAGGATGCTTTGCTCAGGAGAGCCCCAGGCCCAACAGAAAACAAGGACTGGCCTCCCCACAGGTCTCTCCAAGCAACACATCTAGGTCCAGGCAGAGCCATTAACAGTCTCCTGTGTATTCAGGACAAGACGTTACTGACACAATTTAGGCAGGCTTAGGTGAACCACAACTTACTTGGCTGTTTTAAATTTTACCTTATTTCTTAACAAGAAACTCTTCATTTACTTACCACTATATGTTATACCTTATTCCATCCATATATGCCCTGGAAACACAGAATATCAACTATCTGAAATATGTAACAATAAGGAGAACATTACCTTTTGGACGATGAATTAAGACCACCAGGCGTGGAAGCCTGCTCAGGATCTTGATTAACAAGGCAAGTTGGGAAGGAGCAACCATCCCCTAGACTAAAAGGTTCAGAATTAGCGTTGCACTTACAAAAACACTTCGCAGATTTTTTTTTTTTTTTAAGTGAATTTTGCCATATCTAATTTCAAAAAACTTAAAAGACAAAACAAAACAAAAAACCCACAGTGTTCCTGTGGCTCCTGGATCATTCAATAAATGAAGCAATCAAAACTTAACACATACCTTGAAAACACAGGCAGCAACCAGTATTTCTTCTCATCACCAAACACCTGCCTTAGATTTTTGCTGAAGCCCAAACTAAAACCATTCTTGTCTGTTCTATGACGAAATATGGGAGCTCTAAACACCTCTTTAAAGAAGAAAAAAAAAAAAAAAAAAGTTGCAGCACATCTCCTTGTAAGAGAACACATTTCAGTTTCACACGCGTATTTAATAATTTGCACTGATGAATCATCATCCAAGAGAAAACACTGTACAGTGTAAATGACTAACGAAGCTGGGTCATTCTCAATATCCAAAGTCACTGACATACTATATGTACAAAGGAAGTCCTGTGGCTGAGGAAGGGTGGAAGTCTTGCCCTCTTTCCTCCTCCACAACCAGGAAAAGGAAGAGCGAGGAATTTACTTGTGAAGAGGGACTGGTGCATTATATGAAGATTTTACCATATGACTACACCACTAACAGTTATCTTCAGAAAGAAAAATCCACATAAAGGGTCTGCTACCTATGGAGTACTGGGAAAGAAGAAAAACATAACCTGCTTCAGCAGTAAGACCAGCTTTTCACACCCTGGGGTATGAAAACATTTTACACTTTTACAGCTATATAAAGAAAGCACTTTACTCACAGACCAAGATAATTCCCCACGGATGTCCCATCCAAATGTCTGGAGAAGAGAGCTAAAGATAGCTTCAAGTGTTGCAAGTGTCAAGCAGACAACTTGTTCACTTTCCACCAAGCAGCTGACAGCCATTTAATTCCCCTCATTTGCTATATATAGTAGGCAAACCGTGTCCTGATGTACAATACAGCTTAGCCAGGCCCTTCCACCGTCATGCAGAGATTGGGGTTCCAACATATTAAATCTTCAGCTATGAAATGCTAAAAATGACCTTCTAAGTGTAGATACGTGTTAGATATGAGGTGCTTTAAGGAAGCAGCAGGAGAAAGTGGAGACATCCTTTCAGATACCCACGTGTGGCCAGGAAAACCTTCCTTGTATCATTTAAGCATGGTCACACTTAAAGTCGCCATAATTTTATTACCAAACTGTTGTTGCATGTTCTGGACCTGGCATGTGGAGTTACTCCCCAAAGTAATGTTGAAAGAGGAGATACAACTACATCTTTCTGAGTAGACTATGTATACAGAAGACATGGTATATTAACTATGTGATATTTAGTCTTAAAAAAGTAAAATGAGTTAGAAGTGTACTAATTTTCAGTTACCATTGAACAAATATTTTGTTCGATATTACATGTGCACTAAAGCTGGTAACAGTTTATTAAATAGAATCAATTAATTCCTTTAAACAACTTTAGTAAAACTTTCTTCACCACGTAGCTGGTTTGAATGATTTCTTCTGTTACTAATCCATACATTACAGCCCAATTTTTCAGAATACCAAAGGAACATACAAATTCTAGGGAAGGCTTGAAGTAAGCCAGCTTTCCTCCAATTATTATAAACACAAGATTTTCCAATAATCATGGAATCATATTAGTAAAAGCCCAGGAGAAGTGGCAAAAAACAAACAAATAAATAAACAAACAAAAAAACACTTTCACTTGGTTAATCTAAATCAGCATTTACAGATCTAGAAGCTTTGACAAACATAAGATCAAACTGGTAGTATTACAGTCCACGATATTGTAAAAGGACATAGAAATCCTTTGCTACTCTTTTTTTCTAGACCTGTGACCAGACAAGTGTTCACTGGTATGGTGGGAAATTGCGGCTTGACATTGGTATACACAGTTATAAAGACTCGCCTGGTAAAGGCACAGGCCATCTTCTATGAGGTTTTTAAAAACAACTTATAACACAGAATCCTTTCTATGCATCTATGATTATGTGACAGACAGGACTTGCAACTACAAAATTGCCTTTTAGATCTCTACTACTAAATATAGAAGCACTATTTTAAAAATCTGTTCTTCTGCATCTGGTTATTTCTGACTTTAACCATTTGTCCTCATTCCTGTTGATCAAAAATATCAATAAAAGGGCTATGATGTGTTTACAACTTGCCTTATAGACTCACTTTTTTCTTGCTTCCAGTGTAGGTAAATTTTTGAAATTACTAACTATGCTTTTCAGAGCTTTCTAAAAATTTTTGACTGAAGTGAAAATGGGAGCTGTGCTTTTCCGGGGAACAAGGAGGTGGGTAGGGGATGTTAGCAGACAGCTGAAGGAGGGAAGGCGGTGATGCAGGCCCTGCAAGGAACAGCGGTTCAAGCATGTACTAGTGCCTGTAACATTTATTACAAAGTGATCTCATTAAAAAAAAAAAAAAAATCAGCTTCTGTTGATGAGCTACAGATGAGGGAAGCTGGGAGCAGAAATGAAGTTCATTAACTGCTTGGCACTTTGGAGCAGGATGCAAAAAAAAACAAAATTTTGAGGAGCAACAGAACTGGGCAGTCAGTACTGGACACTGCCAGACTCAGGATTTTCTAAGCAGGATACAAGGGCAGTGGAATACATACAGATTTGCCCTCTTTTTACATGTCTTCCATACATATCATATTCTATATATTTTTTTTGCTATCAAGCACAGAAGCATTAAATTTGCTTACCTAAAGTGGATTTATTCTTGCTGACAAGCCAACAATGATACCCAAAGAGAGAAGAAAGACTAACAGAAAACATGGCTGCGGCAAAGAATAAAAACATGATGTGGAACTTGGCTTGTGTATCAGGAAGACCATTCTAAAAAGAATGGAGAATTAATCTGTTAGAATTTGCAAAATAACTATTTAACTCCATTATTAATATTCTCTGTTCAACCAAATTCAACTCTATGCAGACACAAACACTGTACAGTAAAGAGCCCAAATAAATGTGCTACATAGTTGGTAGGTACCATTGGGCAAGGTTGCTGACAGCATGCAAGTTAAAGAAAGCAAACCTTACCCATGACAGTAGAAATTTTGACAACAAGAACCTGAAATTTGGATCTCAATCTTAGCTATGCATTTTGAAGTGACTTCTAGAGAAGAATGGTTTAGATTCAGAACAATTATTTTGTTTAATTAGCCTGGTTAGAATAGCTATGCTATATCACTGCTATATCCTAGGTTGTGAAAACTTATAACCATAACAGTACAGATTTTTCTTTGAAGCTTTTTCATAATATACTATTAAAATAAGTCAAAGCTATCCAAAATATAACATTCCTTGAAAAGGGTTTTCTAAATGATTGCATACTTGTTTCATGCAACTTCAAAATAACATAGAAGTGAAACTTCATAAACCATGAAAGTAGAGAGAGGGGACTATGATTATTAACTGAATATTTATACCTTATACTGGGACATTATTTACAACAAAATTCAGATATGACTTCTTGCACAGGAGTAACTTTATGCTTGAAGACAGTATGTAGATGTATACTTACTGTCCAAAACTTGATAAAATACTGTAAATCTGTGGCAGCAATGAAAATGCAGTACAGTAGGGAATAAGCCAAGAAGAGAAGAAAAAATTTATAATTGGAGAATCCTACGCAGTTGTTCACCCTGACAACAACAACAAAAAAGTAAAAAGGAAAATGGAATGAAAAGAAAGTTTCATTCATTGCTTTAGTCCAGTTTCCAGTTAAACTCATTTACTCCAGCAGAAGTTAGTACCAGTACGTAAACCAAGCTTTGGTCTTTCTACCCGTGATGCCCCTGACTAATGAAACATACTTAAATTCCATTCCTGAATCAATGCAATAAATCTGAGAAAAACAAAAGAAAAAAAATACACACAACAAAACCCCAGAGAACTTTACAAGGTAATACAAATAAATTTTGGCTTTTTGTATGAAATCTGTGCCTGGCACACCTAATGTAACTGTGAATTGCAGTTATGGTCATTTTTTTTTTTTAGCTTGTAGGTAGATTTATGGATCCATGTTTTACTCTTAGGTATAGTGCACACAACAACTAGAGGAGTTGCAATCCAAGATTTTGCATATGAGTTGGATTTTGTGAGAATAAAGGCTGTCTCAATTTATATCCTCCATTATTGATATTAAATAATAATCTAAACTTTTTCATAAAACTCATACTTAAGAATATTCACGAGACCCTTAAGCATATGTTTATTTATAAAAAGAAGGAAAACAAACAAAAAAAACAAATCAGGGAAACTATTGTTGAAGCAAATGTTCCACATCAGTGACAACATATCAGCAAAAGAGATGAAAAAGATAATAAATACATATTCAAATGTTAAGGTAAATCTTATTTTACCATTTTTATAGACTTCAAGTTTATCTGCTTCCCATTTTTAAATAATTTAAGTTTACACATAATAATTAGTGACTAGAATACAGTGCCAAAGAGATATGATGCAGGTTCATTTAGAACTGTAACTTCACTTTACCGTTAGTATTTTAAGTATGACAAATTTCAGAGCTATATAAAATGTGTAATGATATTACATCTATCAAATGAAAATTCTAGAAAGCTGCCCATGCACAACTTCCTCTTTCTTTTATTTGGTTGCACTGAGAAGCTAACCAAAGTTAACATTGCACAACTAACTGGCGTGATTCTTGACAAGAGTCTGAGAACGAAAAAAATCCCAGTAACTTCTTTAATGATACTGCTGTCGAAAGATTTCGATAGTTAAGAGCCCAAGAAAGCCCTCATGCATTGGAAATAATTCTGAAAAACACACGAAGCCTTGCAGAGCCCCAGCTTCTGTTTCTCCCAGAAATGTAGTAAAAGTTATTGCAAACATTCTCCTATTTAGGGAGATACTGATGATAGTATTCAGAATATGGAATAATCTTAAAATATTGATGAACTTTCACTGTGGCACACTAGTTTATTATAAAACCTTAGTACATGGATAAATATTAAATTTAGCATCCCTATTTGGACAGTTAAAAAACAATAGCTAAGTGTCTATCTTAACTAGAGTTAAAGCAGGATTCACAAGATATGGTTCTAACAAAAAGTAGAAGACAAATGTTTCCAAGCTCTTCATGACAGTTATTGAAATGTTGGTTTACAATTCTCTGTAGTGGTTGTTTTTCTCATTATGTATGTCAAAGCTAGCAATTCTGTGCAAACTGTGAGCAATTCAAACTCATCATTTCTATTTTACTTCCTTGGCATTTCTTTCATGACACTTTTTATGACACTGTTTAGGATACAGAAAAAAAATACCAAGTGATACATTATTTAGCACAGATGAAATTTCTCGAGTCAAAAGACAGACCTCCTTTGTGCTCTTTTGCACTACTACATATGGTACCTATTTAAAATAAACTTCCAGAAGTTATCTCCCTCCTCTAAGTTTTGACAAAGCCCCTGACCGAGGAGTTCTTACTGGAAGAGAATATTAATCAAAAGATTAAAAAGAAAGTTAACACCAAGGTTTTGCAATTGTAATGAATGAGCATGTAGTATCAAATCATAAAAAACGAATAAAGTTTACATGTAAAGGCTAACATTTTTTAAGATTTAAAATACAATAATCATATAGGCAACTTGCTAAATAGTAGTCTTTTATCGCAATAAACATTTATTTAAAGGAACATATCAGATTAGTGATTTCTTTTATAAACAACATTTAAAATGCTTAAAGCGGAAGTATGAAAAGAACAAGCTATTCCTGCCAACTCCAGAGTGAGTTATTAAAAATGCAAGGTGAAAATGTAATTTGCAAGGCACACAGGTTGATACAACTCAGTTAACAGAAAACATCACAGCATAAAGGACACATGAAATTGTTCCTTGATAACTCAAAAGACAGTGGAAATTTGTTTCACATGATTCCTAAAGGGCGCATCTTGTTAGCAGAGTTCCCATATATAAACTATACTTTTTCAGTGATGCCTCAAGCCTGCATTATAATCCTACCTGCAGCTTCATCTATAAGTATCAGGAGCACTAGCCTAGAAGTCAGTCATGTTCTTATTTCTGCATCACTTAAATCTTGCACGGCAGATAGAAGGCAAGAAGCATTACGTATTTCTATTTATCACAGCACTTATATTAGCACAGGAGTGACAGCCAAAATAAAGCCTCTGAAAATATCCTCTCTCCCCAAATCCTTCGCACACCAATATCCCTGTTGCACAGAGTATGTAGAAAGCAGATCTACATCAAGCCAAATATTCCAAGCTGTTGTATCTAACACACAGCTGTAAAATAAGGGGACCTTATTAAAGTAATACTGCATTATGTCAGAAACTCCGGTCAAAACTAGAGCAGGAGAAGCTTCCCCAGCCTCCTTTCCTTCCCCAGCACAGTCCTCTGCCCAAGAACCTGGTTTAGGGTCAAAATAGCTTCTGGGAACACCCTGCATTAACTTGCCCTGGATGCAGGAGGTTCTTTTCTGACAGGTTTGATGTGGTGAAGAGGTGCCACCAAACACTCATTCCTGCTAACTTGGACAATTCCCACCACTAAACAGCTACCTTTACTTCCATAGGATACCTGCCAGCTGAATTACACATCCTGCCTACCCACTAGTTCCAAGGCTTTTTGGGAAAGGAAAAAAAAAAAAAAAAGGGGGGGGGGAAGAGGGAAAAAAAATCCCCCATGACTAAAGAGCTAACATGATGTTTGCAGCAAGCCGGCTCCAGCTGACCACTTGGGAGCTCAGGGGGAACAAGGCACAGCTCTTCCCTCAGACTCAACGACTCTGAAGGAAAGATGTAATCCTTAACAGAATTTCTTTTTCTTACTGACTAGAAGTCTGCCTTACCAAACTATAGGAAAAAGAGTTACTAAAGGTTTAAGACAAATGATATAAGAGCTTCTCTTCATATTTCCTAACTAGAAAAAGAGAAGATTAGCAAACAATTCCACCTGTTCCACAAGACCAATGAATTCACATGAGCATCTAGCAGAAGGCATGGCAAAGCATCACCTTCATTACAGGCCCCTCCGAAATCTATTTTACCAAATCAGAAAGTTAGGCAAGGCAAGCAGGTAGTATACTCACCAAGGACAATGATGATCCATTTTCAAAATGCATCTTTAAAAAACAGAAGTCCAAGCATCAAAAAATATAAGTAATGCCACAAAAGACAGAAGGAGTTATGTTTGTTGTATTTAAATTAGTCAAGTATAGATTAAGAATTACATGCACCATCAGATATCTAATCTATTTAGCAAAGACAACTATTTAATTAACATAACATAGTTTACCAACAACTATGCAAAACACTCGTTTTGTCAAAGATTAGTGATATAAGAAAATCCTGCCTACAACTTAAGCTTTAGGTTTTGTTCCTCAGCCTGAATAAAATTTTCAACTGTTGGCTATTCTCTAACAGAGATTTAGAAACTAATTCAGCTATTTTATATTTATTGATGTAAATAAATATGTTCTCAGGTATTTTATAGAGTTTTTACATAAATACATATGTACGCACAAATAGACATTTTAAAAGGAACTTACCTTATGTGAAAAATCCAAAAATTTTCCAATTAATTAGTCTCCATTAATAGAAGGTGCTCAAGGAATCAGATATAATTGAGGCAAGTGAATTTTGATAAGTAAGGATTTAGCAAAGCTAAGGTATTTTGCAAAACACCTTATCTCATGAAATTCTGTAAATTTGACTCACATTTCATAGGACAACAGAGGTCATCCATTTTTTCTACCCTACCCAGACATGAGATTGTGTGGTATGTGATGGTGGTTGCATTATAAGACAGAAACAAGCAAGATCCTCCTATCTTAAATCAGTTCTTCCTTCAGTGCCTTTGCTATTTTGCTGTGCAATACAGTAAATCTTTTCTGCCTCACAATCATGTTGCAAGGTTTGACTCATTACTGTCTGAAGAGTAGTTGGTACAGCCTTAAGAGCTAAGAATAAATCAATGTTTGAGGAAACTCTTTTTTGAAGTTAAGGGTTTAGATCACTGGGGGCACGAGGGGAGAAATATAGAGGCACCTCAGCTGATTGAGGAGACATCAAAGAGAAGAACAACTGAGGAAAGAGCAATTAGATTTCTGATGAATCCGGAGGTGACCTTCCTTTCCTGTTACACAAGCAAAACCTGCATATTACTTCTTTAATGAGAAACGGGGCTGCTTGATTGTTTCCTTTTTCTCAAAAAAGTATAATCTTGAAATTATCCAAAGAAAAATAGGATATTAAGTTTGTTACCTCAGGTAAGTTGCAAGTGACATCATGATTAGATTTATCTTTAGGTAGTGATCTCTATTCAGACTCTAACAAAAAAAGCAAATTTTTATTTAGCAGCTATTTTTGGTAATATTCCTAAGGAAAGTTCATTATCAGATCTCACAATTTAACCTTTAAGCAAAGGATGCATAAGGCTACCTAATCCACATTAGAAGAATCAAGAGAGTCATCAAATTACAGTAAGCTACAGATTTTCTTAGAAATAAACAATCCTCCCCAAAAATTCTGGGATAAAAAAATAGAAGTTTCTCTGTCCAGAAAAAATATATATTTTAAAAAGTATTTATTAAGAATATTTTCTTACTTGTCGCATACAGAACAGTGATGGCAACGATCTGGTTTCACAAGCTGGCATCTGTCACAGTATCTGATTGCTAAAAAAGTTACAAGATCAGACACAAATATAGTTAAACATTTTGATTCCTGAAGTCTGATCAAAAGTATATACTTAAAAACCCAATTCAGCAGAACTCCTTATAAAGTATTTTAGCATAATCAGAAGCAATTGCAAACACTGAAGCATTCTGTATGCATTGTCACACAGAATCTACCAGCAAGAACCCAAGGAGCTCAGATTTTGAAATAAAACTAATCAGGATTTTTCCCTCTAAACACTAGTGAGATCCACAAAACAACCAATCAACCAAAAAAAAGATCTACAAAACCCATACTAGACCAGAAAACCATTAAAGACTGCTCAACCACAAAAATAAGTGCCATTTAAATGATTATTCTGACAACGTTAATTTGTTATATCAGGTTACCTTTTGGGTTTGCTTAGCTAACAAACATTCACAAACTTATCATTAGGTTAAGACCAAAGGAAGAGCTTCTGCTCTTGCAGCTGAGCCACGAGTGAGTTCAAGAGTAACAGTTCATTTTGGTGGTCTAGTTACACATACGCACAGTGTATAATAATTCATATGCAAATAATGTTTATTTTTTATTTATGAAAGACTGAAAATCTATGTAATTTAAGACTCCTACTGCTTCTTGTTAACATCACCAGCCATTTTAAAATATTTGTTTGTCGTCAATCCAGTTTAAAATCCAGTTTAAAATAAATTGTACACAGCTGTTTCCAATCATCTGCATAAAGTTACATAAACATCTGAGATTGCATTGGCTTAGTGTGTTTCCACCAACACAGATATGCATGATTCTTTGGTCAGTGTATTATTTTCTGAACTACAAAAAGCAGTTCTTCCCCACAATGCAAACATCTGAAAATTCTCACTTTCTTCAGGCAGCAAAGTACCTCTAGCCACCTGCCTTCAACGGCCTCCTGAACTGGCAGCATTTACCTCCAGACATTGTCCGTGTGTAGATAGGAAGATCCTTGGCTGCTCGTCTCAAGACTTCTTGCTGGGATTCACCTCTAGGCTCCCTCTCTAGGGATTCCTTGTCTGAATATGACAAGTGGAACTGGAAGCAATTTTTAAAGTCAAGGATATGTTAGTAGATTTCAAGGTAAGTGTCTCCAGACACATAGGAGAAATATTCAATAAATAAAGATGGGTTAGTGGTACATACATGGTATCACAGCAAATACCCTGATGTTTCTATAGCACTGATTCAGTTTACAGTGTTTTTTTGTCTAACAGTAGAAATAAGACCAAATTAAAATTCTTTCTGATGTACTCCCAGTTGTACATGGAGACTCTTCAAGAAGAGGATCAAAAGCTATCATAATCAAATGTAATTATCAATCCCTTGACAGGTCAGCTAATCTATTTTTCTAATTGTAGATATTAGCTAGCAAATATAAGCCAATGTACGCCAGTCTCTAAATGAAAGAAAACAGGCTACCAGTAGTAATAGGAGAAATGATAGCTAGATTTCTTTCCTAATGCCTGGCACCTTCTCATTTATTCTTTGTCACAGGAGAGTCACTGTTCTCTTCATGCATGTGTTAGAGAGCGCTTCTCCTTCAGAGATTGACTGAAAGAATGGAAGAGTTGGCTGCCCTAAATGAATAAGTATGTCTTAACATCAAAGAACTGTGACTGCCTCTGTTGCTGTTTAAAATGACAATGGCTGGTGTTGTTCTAGTAAGCGCTGAAAGGTTGAAAGGTTAGTGAAATAGATACACGGTATGTGCTAGGAAATCAAATTCTCTTGTAAAGTCCTCTGCAGCACAGCAACAGAGTCAGCAATGTACCTGCAGCTTCTAGAAATGGGGAGATGCAGAAGTCTCCCATAATGCCATAAAAGAAATAAGACACAAAATCACTTCTGAGAAGAAGCCTGTATTGGGCAGGAAGACTGACTGCCCCAACTTGTAGCAGCAATAGAAATCTTCTCAAATAGCACTTATGCCCATAAAAATGCTTAAGAACTAATCATTCTAACAGTATTAACTTTTTTCCCTAAATAAGTGTGACACATGTAAAACTAAGAAAGCAGGCAGAAGCACATAGTCAGGAGCCTATTTCCAGATCTTTAGAGAAAGCATTAACCAACATTCTTGAAAAGAGCTCACTATCTTCCAGTAGAAACTAGAGGTTTGTTGTGTAACATGAATTTCTAAGGGATCCTTTAATTCTTCCCTAGCAAGTTTACACTCTTCTGGCTATTCTGTTTAAAAGGTGCCTCCTGTTTGGAGTACATGAAGTTATTACTCCATCATTACAAAATTGGTTCCCAGAATAGTTATGAGTCTACAGGAAATGGAAGGTTTTGATGCCTGGGAAACCTCGCTGTTTCCCATCTTCACACATCATCACAGGCACAGGTACAGAATGGCAGCATCTGAAATGAAGCCCCTCAAAGACAAAAACACATCCAGGCAACTCCTTTGCAACAGAGTTTTAATCACAGAAGTTTTCCTCAACCATTGAAAGGCAACTCACAAGTTTTCAAGGGAAAGTAAGAAAAAGCTCTTACAAAGCATAGGGACACAATTACCCAGTTAGGGTAATAGAGTATTGCTCAGGTTTGAAGTATTTCTCCGGACAATTATTTCTAACTGGGAGGGATAGCAAGAAAACACTGAACATCAGAAGAAAAACGTCAGATTAGTAGTATTTTAAATTCAAAGCCACAGCACTGGTAGTCTGACTGATGCTTTTTATACGTGTAGAAATTTGAAATAAGTGTAAGAAAAGAAACACATAGCCAGTGTTTTTCCACCAGCTGCAGTATTCACTAGAACAAAACACAAAAGCCTGATTCCTTTTTTTTGTTTTTGGAAGACTATTTGTTACAGTAGGTATGTCAGTTTAGTTAAGTGGAGAATGTACCCTTTTATATTTACAGACTTTATTCTAGAAATTGGAAGTCGCACAGTAATTTAACACTACAAAATACCTCAATTAATTTAAAAAATAAAGCTTTAGCAGACTAGCAAGAAGACATGGAACAGCAAAAGATGTGATTTACTACCAGCGAGGCCATGCAAATTGAAAAAAAAAAACACTGAAAGATCACATATTACTTTCTAATACCTAACTCCACTACTTTTAGTATTCCGTTTGAAGTTCCCTGAAAATACTATGACTCTAGAAACCCAGCAAAACAATGAAGGATTTGTCAAAATGCTGACAATAATCGTGTCTTAAGAGTCTTTTAATGGGATCAGGTCAGTGATTGAATAATTTCCTAATTATTGCTGTAGCCACTTTAAGCATACATGTATTCTGCTATGGAATTACTAAATGAAATAGGTTCTTAATTTATCTCCTCTCCATCCAAGCTGTAGTAAAGATTGCAACGTGAATTTTAAGACAGTACTTAGACTTGCTTATTTCCCCAATTAAACATTTCATTTGTGCATGAAAGCAATTCCTTCACAAAACAAACAGTGGAAATCACAAGCTATTTATTTTGTGTTGACATGGTAGTTACAGGAGGCGAAGTTGTTACGAGACCATCTAAAATAAACATTGGCTTTGTGGATATTAGGAACTGTAAAGCAGCCGACTCATGCCACCTCTTAGCCTTACAGCTTAGGTGACATAGCACTTAGTATGGAAGCTAGAGTTTCTGCACAAAGACAGGATGCAAGAGGCCAAAAGCTTGTTTTGTTTGTAGCAAGTTGCACAGGGAAGAACTGCATTAAGACTGACATTTTTCTTTTCTTTACCTTTTTTTTTTTTTTAAATGATGTTAAAAAGAATGCAAAATGGTTTGAATATGGTTTCATACCATAATATTCTCCCAGACAACTGGATCCTCCTTATTTAACTCTTCTGAAATAGCTGGTCTTAGATTTTGGGTTTGCATTCAACATCGACTTCTTCTATGCAGCGGCTATTCCTGCTTGGCCACAGCAGCTTCCCAGCCTCAGCTTACCTGACTGTACACTCACCCTCAAACTCCCCCAAGTTCCTTTATGTCAAACCAAATGTAGCAGAATCTGTAATTTAGAGAACAACTGACAAATGCTGGCAGGTAACTTGGAATACATGACTTAAACAGGTGGAAATAAGATTTTTCCCCACATAAACATATTGTATTTCTGTGCAAATATTTAATGTCCTAGTTCGGATAATTGACATTTTTCAACTAGACACTTTTATTTTCCTTCTCTATAAGTGTCATCTCTTTCTTAATCTATCTCTTTTTTAATCAAAGATTTTTAAATTTAGTAAAGGTGTATTTTGTCTTGTCAGTTATGCTGTTTGCGATCTGACTTATTCCTAGTGAGAAGCTGTAACTATCAGGTGTATCTTTTTACATGTAAAAGTGTGTAAGTTCATAGCCTAAATTATTCAAGTACTACAAAATTAAACATTTGACCAGGCTGGTTCAGAAACAAAATTTAAATTTATCTTACTTCTTTTGAAGGATTCATTGGTAGTGTAAAGATTGTTTTCCAATATGACCAGACGAACAGCATGAAAAATATGTGGTAAGCAACCAGGCACACAACTAAAATCAAAGAGGAACAGAATTAATACAAATAGACCAGCAATACTATACTACTTACAAACAGATGCTGTACGTATCACAGATAATTACTCTAACAAAAGTAAATACAGAGGCTTTGCAACAAACAGATTGCACTGCAACTTTACATAAGACAAATACAGACTTACTGTGCTGGGAAAGTCATAATGTAGGCTAAATATTATAAAAGTTTGAAATGAACTGTTGACAATATATTAGAATTCCATAACTAATAAGCAAGCACTCTCCCTTTATCCATTTGTTAAATCCTATTTAAACAATTTTTCTCTGCCTTTCCTTTTTTAAATCATTTACAGAGAAAGCTATGCACAAAAAAAAAAAAAAAAATAAAAAATAAAAAAAGAGGAAATACAGCTACCTAAAAAATAATTATAGAAGAGTCCTTGAGTATGTATGGATATGTTATCTGCATATCAACTATAATCAATTAATTTATATTGCTCGACTTTTCTAGAATATAGAATAGTTTTAAAAGATTGCAGGTTATTTAAACTTAAACATGCACTACTTTTTATTCTTCAAAGTCAATATTCTCACATTTCTAAGGAGATGTCAGTCATCATTTATTTAGGTGAGATGTTTTACTAGAACACTGAATGCAACATTAGTTTGGTCAAAGAGCCTGCTGTATTCCTATTCAAAAGTTCTCGCTGTATGTGTTGGTTATTCTATACATTAGGGCAGAAAATAATCACTAATACAATTCACCACAGTAAAGATAGCATCCAAAATCTGTGTTCCTTGATTAACAAACTGGAAACATCTTATTGGTTTAAATAATCAACAGAAGTAAACTCCAAATCAAGCACAGGTCAACAATCATACCCCAGATTATATTAAATGACTATCTCATTGTTACACAGGCATCTCAAAAATAGCCCACGTTTTTATCAAAACATTTTATTGAATTTAACAAAAGCTTATCTACACAAACAAAACCTGTTTTTTTTTAAACAACAGTATATTTGTGGCATACAAACGCAGGCAAGGTAAGACAATTTATACAAACTCTATACTGTGGTGAGAACAGTGGTTATGGGGACTGGTAAGAGCATTCCTTTTTTCTACATTAAAACAAAGACTGTTGGAGGAAAAAAACCAAAATTCTGGCCTGGAGGTGTTATCTTTAATGGCAACCCGTGCTTTCCCTTTGAAGTGTGCACAGGACATGATGCTCTCCTGCTGGGTCTGGCACCCGAGCTCTCCAGGCAGGCCAAGGTGATCACCCACCTTTCCCGAGCACTGGCCATGAGGCTCCGCAGGCTGCGCCGGAGACCACAGCCTGTGGGAGCTCCACGCTCTCCTGAGGCAGACAAAAAGCAGCATTTCTGCTGCAGCTCACTGGACAGAAATGCTAACCTCTTTTATGTGTAAGCATGATAGAAGAAAAAAAGAGAAAACCACCACCTCCAAACTGATTTTGATACTGCATAGGAAACAGTATGCAAAAAAAGGGTTGAACAGTCCATTCCTGGGCTGCGTCCCCATTCTTATTTGCTTGATTCAAGGATGTTTCTGAAAGAAGCCTCAAGTCTATTGACTCAAAATGAAGAGTTATAGTTACCTTCCACATTGGAACCCTGGCCTGGGATGCAGAAAATGTCTCTAATCTCTACAGCCGAACTGCAATTTCCCAAGAGATAAGTCAGCTGAATTGGGGTTAATTCAGTTTGCTTAAAACAAAACAAAAATCCATACATCTGCTAAGGAGGAAAACCAATATGCAACGGAAAGTACCAACCAAGGGAATGTCAAGAGAGAGAAAAAAGAAAAAAGCCACATTCCCTACTGCACAAACTGTCCAGAGAAGGTCCAAAGACTGACTGGAGGGAGCACAGTGTAAAATTTCTATTAGTTTATTTAAGACAGAGGGTATGCTTTGAATGCACTAGAAATAATTTTTATTTAAAAGAAATCAAGCTTTAAAATACGTTCCTTTCATTTAAAGGCTTGAAAAAATGGAGGTTATTCTGATGTTCTTATTTTACCAGCTAGATATTCCCAAAGGATTTAATTTTCCTCTTCAAGGATGTTTTAGTACTGGAAAATGTTTCCAGACTGTTTAGTGCATAGATTATCTGCAGCAGAAGATTTTCTTCTTTTAACGCCCCTGTGGGGAAATTAGAAACTGTTCCTTTTGCACAAATCATATTGGAAAATTATTACAAGACAGGAAGAACCAAGACAAGACAGCAAAAACTGAGAAAATGCAACTGTACATATTATTTTCCTGGAGGGCTCTTGGTTCTTTCAGCTCATGGGATGGAGAATAAATTGCTTAAGAAGTAACTTTGGTACTCTACAATGGAATTTGAAAAGCTTAGTCCAAGAAGCCAATTCAAAAAGCATTTTTCTGCACTGACCAATTCTAGTTTTTTAATCAGACACATAGATTTATTCCCTTTCTCAGTTTTGTGTCTTCTAGATCATTCACGACTTGCCTTTGTCTTCTCCCTTACATTCCCAGCTCTTCATCTGCTGACAAAACGTCTTCTCCCAGTTCTGCCATTGGGTGGGCATACAAAAAACATTCACAATTGGCCACAGGAGTTCCAGGAAGGCTTACAAAAATGAGCTAATTTACACCGCTTCTTTTTTAAAAAAAGTGCATACCCCTTGCATCCAGGAAATCCACTAAATCCACTTCGCAGATTTCAGACCCACACCTCTGGCATCACTAGAGTTGCCTGGAAAGTTACAATAACTTATAATAGGAGTGAGCCACATTTCTCCAGCCTTCATCTCTGAAGATTCTTAGTGCAGAAGAGTGGCCAAGGTAGATTTCTCAAATGAAGTTTGCTAAGGCTTTGAGCAGCTAAAAATAAGGAAGTCTAAGGCTCCTCAACACTGTTTTTTTAGGCAATTATAATTTGTGCTTTGTGAGCAAAGGCTAACCGCACATCGGTCTTTATTTTGTTCCAAGGAGCTGTGTAAAACTGGAATTATTTCAAAATTTGCAGGGGCTGAAGTTTGCAGATATGGTTAGGTATTCATAGGGGAGAAACCATTGGACTGAACAAAACTGTTTTTCAAGCAAGTATTTCGTAATTGGCAAATGCTTTTTCTCAGTGATGAAATCTCAAATGACAGTAAAAACTGCTGAAATCATACAAATTTAAGCAGATCCACTTGGCCTCCTAACCTCCTTTCATCTAAAAGCTCCACAGCCCCACATTTCACATGCACAAGTTGTTCTGTATTATTAAAATAGCACCTGGAAAAGCATCTCAGAAAGTCGCAGCCTCCAGGCAGCTTCTCTAACGAAAGCTGATCAGGCAGTTTTATTTCCTTCTAAAAAGGTTATGGATCTGAAGGAGCCTATGACAAGGATTAAAATGGAACTGGAAAAATGAAGAAATGACCTCCAATTTCAATATGTGGTCCCTTCCCATTCTAAACACACACACACCCCTTGCTCATTTTTAAAGACCTTCCTTTTAGAAGAGCTTTCAGTGTTGTGAAAAGGAAAGTCTAAAACAGGATGTTTATATTTGGCAACTCAAAGCCCATAAGAAGAGTGAAAGGTTCTCATCTTTCTCATCTGTATTTTGCATGGCTAAAATAATTTTCAAGAACAGCAGGATTATAAAGGGAGCTGAGTAACATCAAAAAATGTATAGCCTGATATATGAGTTAAACTTACAAACCTCTAATAAAAGTCTTACCTTTTTCTCCAATATTTGCCATTGTTACTGAAAAATGAGAAAGAGAAAAAGAATAAAAATGTTTAAATAGCAAACAAAACAATTATTTTAAGCTTCTGTTTTTCAACATTCCAGAAGTCAGAGTACCTCAGCAATGGAATACATAAGAAACAAGTAACAGTCTGCATCTATAGAAAATATATATTTTTTTTACATTTATATTCCACTCCCAGTTGTATTAAAAACAACAACAAAAAAAACAAAACAAACAAACAAAAAACCACACACACACACATCTCCAAAAAAGACCAAAAACTCCAAAGACATTAAAATACCCCCTTCCACCCAAACCACTCAAGCACACATTTATCCATTCCTGTTCAGGAGGACGGGTCACACAGAATAATATACTGGCACCTACAATTTCCAGGGAGAAGATACTAGCTCAGACCTCCCAGGGGCTCTTGCTTCCACAGCAAAGGCAGCCACACAACCTGCCGGCAGGAGGCAACTCCTACAGAGAGGCCAGGCAGCTGGGTCAATCTTTCCCAGCTTAGCCTTGTTGATGGAGTAAGAGTCACAATTTAAGCACGTCTTGCACAGTACAGGAGTTTATCACATAAGCAGTTCTGCTTCATATTTGACCAGTGACCTGGGAGAAGTGAGGGCGTGATCACCTCTCAGGTTTGAAGAGAACATTGATTTGGTGGGACCAGTCAAGACCCACATGAGCAGAGCTGCCATCCAGAGGGACCTGGAGCCACCCGGACCCTTACAAAATTCAGAGTCCCGCTCCTGGACAGAAACAAGCCTGGGCAGCCATGGGGATGGGAGTAGCTCTGCAGAAAGGCCAGCCCCGGGGCAGGTGGGCCACAAGCTGAGCGTGAGGCCACCGTGCACCCTGGCCACAGGAGGACAACAGTCTCCTGGCTGTATGGATGGGGCATGGCCAGGCGAGGGAAGGAGCTGCCCCTCTCTGTAGAGGGCTTGTTAGACCACGTCCTGAACATTGCGACCAGTCTTGAGACTGATTAACTGAGGCAAATCCTGCAGCAAGCTACCAAGCTGGTCAAGGCCAGAGCAGAGGCTGCAGGATCATGACGAGTTCAGCATGGAGAAGAGGCGGCTTGGGAGGCA
Source organism: Nothocercus julius (assembly GCA_013398735.1). NCBI lineage: Eukaryota > Metazoa > Chordata > Aves > Tinamiformes > Tinamidae > Nothocercus > Nothocercus julius. The sequence continues at coordinate 3,354,532 of VZSV01000017.1, forward strand.
CCCAGCAGTGATCACGGAGAGGGCACCAAGAAGATGGAGCCAGGCTCTTCACAGTGGTGCATGACAGGAGGACAAGAGACAGTAATGTAAGTTGAAGCAAGGGACATTCAAACCAGATATAAGGAAAAGTTTTTCCCCATGAGGACGGTTTAGCTGTGGACCAGGTAGCCCAAAGAGGTTGTGCAGCTTCCATCCTTGCAGGTTTCCAAGACCCAACTAGATAAAACCCTGAGCATTGCACTCTGACCTCACAACTGGCTCATAAGAGGAAGAAGCTGGACTAGTAAGTGATCCAAGGTCCCCTCCAACATGAGTTATTCCATGATTCTATGACCACAACAAAATAGGTCCACTAAAATGCATAGTTGGCTACAGCTTGACCAAAAGGAGCCTTTCTTACCTGAGCCTATCTTACCTGAGGGAAAACAGTGAATAACCATGGTTAGGAAGATCTTAACAAAAGTCAGAAAGACACCAGAGGAGTTGCCTAAGCAATTACAGAACCACAGAATGGTTGAGGTTGGTCCAGTTCTTTATTCTCCCTTCAAGTTTCTACTTTAGCTAACTGACAGCACAACTTGATAAGCTTGATCTAGGCTACTGCTACACAGAAATTGAGGGAAGAAGTCTGCAAAGCAGAGATGCTGCAATACGAACATGCAAGAACTTGGTAAAGTTGTAAATAAACAACCGTCCACTCGGGGCAGGGGTGGGGAACAACTTTAGAGATGATGCGCAATTCAAAAATGCTGGAGCTGACAGACTAGGACAAAACAGACAATTTATAAACTCTGACTTTCTTTCTCCACTAGGTGTGGCCACAAGGTCTGCAGAATCCTCACCACTGCCTTCTCACAGAGCTTACGCTTGTCTTCTTGCAGTCACTACTCTCTGTAAGCAGAAAGCCTCAGGCAGGCATACAGTGCAGAATCACTAAATTCAAACCAAAACCCACTTGTTATTTTATGTCTAGTTATCATCAGTTTGCACTCTTGTGGAAACTCCCATAGTATTTCCCAGAACTGAGGAGCAGGAGAAAAGCAGTACATCTGTGTCTTGTACAGAGCAAGCTTGCAGCTCAGCTCCTAGGGTTAGGATGGATGCGGAACAGAACTTGAGGTTTTTCCAGAGGCCTTTCACAGCGGTTTGTGGCAGTCTCTCTTTCTCATGAGGAAGATCACAGAAAATGGCTGTGAGAGAACTGGTGGTCATCATTCCTTTTAATTACTACAGTTTATCCAAGATTAATGCGCTTAACTCGAGATTTATCTTCTGATGACTGAACCTACATCAGACAAGAGTGCTCTTCTATCCCCTTCATCCTCTTCCCTAAAATAAAACAGCTGGTGAGAATCAGATCCAAGTATTAATTAGGACGGATGAGAATTTCAATGGTGATGGTCGGCGTGACCAAGAAAACTGGCCAAAATAAAAGTTTTCTGTTAACTGGAAGATATTTAACAAGTTCCCTCCACCCCACATTCAAATAAGAAACGAGATAAGTGTAAATTAAATAATTTCTAGCTTATTAGAAGACAAAATTTTTTAATGTAGTCAAATGTAGACAAAATTTTTGTCCACCCTCCAGATATAATACGCACTTCAGAACACGCCTCTGTACAGCAGCCAAGCTTTTCAGTTTTTGCAATCTAGCTTAGAAGCCAAGTATTTCAGAAAGTCAGAAGCTGTAGACCATTAAGGCTAAAACATAAGTGTTTCAAAATGTCCAGCTAAGTCCAGTAGTCTGAGAACCTGTCTTAGCTTTTTTTGGACACCTCCGAACACTTTAGTCTCTTTTGCCATCTGCTAAGAATTGGAGTTATTTTACACTCTCCTTAGTTGCAGCAGTAAGAGACCGAAGTCTGAAGACAGAATCCAGGATCCTCAATCTTACTATTTTTTCTCCAGACCGTGACAGATGCTCACAGGGAAAATGCACTGCTTAACAAACATCTCCTCAAAGTGTGACAGAGAGGACGACTTAAGATACTCAATAACTTGCAGCTTTGTAAGACGTGAAGGATCACTCCTATGCTCATGTCTTTTTAAAGCATCTTTGACGGAGGCTCCCTGGAAGACGTATAATATGTAGGACATGAGGGGCATCTGCAGTAGCACAGAACTAGAGAGGAGATAAGGGTGATCCACCAACCCACACGAACGCAGGCTATACAGAGACCAGTCCAAAGATAACCCTTAAAAATCAAAGCATCAAACTCCCAAATTACTTTGAACTTTCTCTATTTGTACAATGACTGCAATACAAGGACTTTTGAGGATAACTACAAGATGCTCATACTTACAGAGTTTAAGCTCGTGGGAAATCATTTTGTAACAGGAAAAACAAAACAAAACTCTGAATCACTAATTTTGGATTTGATCAAAAACAAGCTTGTTAATTTTTCACCTTCTGAATAACACAGCTAGATTTATTAAAAATCAATTCCATATTTTTCAAGAGATACAGACATCTGGTATTGTTATATTCTTTAATGGTATTTTATTATATAGTTTTCTGTGGACAATTTACACACATCTTTCCAGTGATTTTCTCCTCTCTCTTCCTAGGGATTACATTACTGCTGGCAACACACAAAAAAGTAGGTCAGACTGTACATTCTGTCATTAACAAACATCAGCTTAAATGCTGCACATTTGCCTACTGGTAGTCAATCTGCATACAAGTAATGAGTGCAAAAAGTACTTAAATATACAACAACTAAAAATAACCCCCTAGGACACACCTATCCCTACCGTTAAAAGAGTTTTACAGCTTTGAAAGAAAAAAAGCATAGAATTATTTGAAACTATATGGCATGATAACTTCTATATTCCAGGAACAGGGGAAACTGCAAAACCACAGACCCCACCTTCAAGAGTTCCTTAAGAAGTTTCAGCTCTGTTGACGTCCTCAAGCACTGCAGGGCCAATTTCACTAAGAATTAGCCTTCCAAGGCCAAGCATGACCACACTACCAGGATTTGGAGCTCAGCTCCAGCAGGCTACCGCATCCCTAGGGGCCCTCTGTTAGATTATGCAGTTACAGAAGGCGTTTGTCAGAGCAGGGATCAGGCTGGGACAAACGCAGATCTCGGGCCAAGGGAGCTGCCGGTTTCCCGAGGCAGCGGCACCGCGTCCTGCTCCCCCCACGCCGCGCTCGGCCAGGAACACACATGGCACTTGCGGCGCTCCACGCCGCTGACCAGGCTGCGCGTGCGAGAACAGCGGCGACTGAGCACAGAAAGTTACGCTACAAAATATGGGGAAAAGGAAAACAGTGATCAGAGGCGGAAAAAATCAGGGTGGGGAGGACACACAGAGAAGCCAGGGAATTCTTATTCGAGTTGCTGGTAATCTGCCTTACCGAGCAAAGTCTTTCCTCATTAGGTATGTGGCCTTGATAGGCAAAGCCGACAGAAGATACTCAATGAATACCCGGCCTTGGAGGGCGCAGGAGGAGAACGGGGCAGCACCAAGGCCCCTGCACTGGCCAAAGCGCATCTGGCCACAGAGCAGCCTCAGAACACAACGGGTCTGAATGAGCAGCCTATTTATTGGAGGTAACCTGTGCACCTTCCCTTGACTCGGCCAAGTCACTCCGCACTGGCTCAGACCTTCATCTGAACCACGACAGGGTTTATCATTCCTGGATCTAGGAGCTACTTTCTCTAGCAACCTTTCTTCTCAATTTGCCCTGGAATGTTCAGCAGGAATCCATCTGCAGCGCTAGAGACAGTGCAAAACACATTGCGAGCCCAAACCCCCACAGAAAGTGAAGAATGAGATTCCTGTTAAAATTTGGCATCTGCTAACATTAAATCTTACCTGATTTCTTTCTACCCCCCAAATCAAAAGTCTTGAATGGGGAACATAATGCTTGGACTACAACAAATAAACAAAAGAACACGGGACAAAGCACTGATTATTTAAAGCTTTGATGGGTATAAGGACACAAAATCTTGTTTCGACAGCTTAATGTATATTTTTAAATATTTAAAATCAGGACACAGCAGAATAATGCTTTTTTTTTTTTTTTTTTCTCTTCTTCTTCTTCTCTGAGCCTTTGCACCCACATCTATAAACAGCTGTTTATCTCAAATATCTGTATAATTTAACATCCTTATCTGATGCACAAAACTAAGTACGTATTTTATCTTCACAGTGTACCTGAAGCTTTAAAACATTGATACGCAAGTGCAGTTTTGAATTGAGTACGTCCAAGAACTGATCTCTCACACTTACAGACTTCCTGTTTGCCTTCCAAGTAACGGAGATTACTTTTAGCGAAGTTGTATTTTCAGATCCTTTTGGAAACAGGAAAAGTGCATGCTGGCAAATAGACCTTCGTGAACTATTATGCGTCCAACAGTGTTAAGTCTTTAACTGAAAACACCCCTTATCTAACCTTCATCATAAACCCTATGCTTTCAACATAAAGCCATAGTTTAAACTCCACGGCACAATACCTGCAGGTAGTTTGAGGTGCTACACAGCAGGAAAAACAATCCTACTTAAAATAGGATAATTCAGTTGCACAAGCGGACAAGAGAAACTTTTCAGGAGAAGGGGTAACATCACATTTTGAAGGAGGAAACAACCAAGGTAAGTTATCCCTTTGAAATTCTGAGAAAGAAATCAAACTGAAATTGGGAAATGAAGAGGAATTTTGCTGGTTAAAATTCAAAATGCCGATTTTCCTTCAGCTGGGAGTTTTGAAGCTTTTTTTAAAAGTAGACAGAGATTTCAAAAGACAAACTGTGGCGTTTGCAAAACCTGGTATAAAATATACAAAAGCCTTTGTTATTTTAGTAGCCACCGTCAAAATACCTGCCAACTACCCTTGTATTAACAACATCCAGCTGCAACATTGCAACCTGCTTTTATCCCTGTAGCCACAGGGAAGCTGTGGACAGTTACAAGACACAATAAGAAAATACCCTAAACCTTTGATCCATCTGCAGAACACACCGACCAGAGAGCTCAAATCCAGGGCACCAAACATTGAGCCTCTGCATTTTTATAAGGCACCGGGCTGTTCACTTCTGTCTCTCTGCTCCTGCTGCTCTCACTACAGGGCATTAATTCGACCCCTAGACCAAGACGAAGCAAGCAGCTTGCCCACTATAATTCCCATTCCACTGATGTGTTTCTCATGTACAGGAGCAACGGATGAAGAGGATGAGGGAAGTATTTCATTTGCATTATTTGCAAATGAAATACTTCTGTAAGTATCCTACTCTAAGTATCCTACGTGGAAATTTCATCAGTTTCAGCTACCAAAGTTCAGCATACTCACTGGATATAGCCTGTATTCTCCCCTCTTCTTAAAAGGGCATCTTTCTTTATTGAATTTTGGAATATTTGCAAACACAAGACAAAAGCAAAGAAAGATGAAATATGTTTAAAAATATTCCCTAGCTTTATGCATCTACAGATGTAGCTATTGCACATAAAACTGGCAGGAGTTAGAGATTTTACTATATACCTCTATCTATCATGAATATTTTTATTTGAACACTGTTTTCTTTGCCTTTATCTCCAGATATGAGTGTGCAAGATCATACTGAAGCCTCTAAAATTTTATCCAGAAGAACAAATCTTGTTTTCAAATGCTGCCAGTCCCTTAGAGCTGCAAAGGAATTTAACAAGAGTTGTGGCACCCCGTGCAAATCTCCTCTGATTTAATTACAGGCTACAAATTAATCAGAGGTAAAACCAGACTATGCTTGAGAAATCCTGGATTAAAATCTACCCACCAGAACACACTGCCTTCTCTAGCATGTAGACAGGATTGTTTTTAACTACTGAAAAATTAAAAATATTTAATAATCCCTAAAAGCAAGTAGTAGCTAGAAGACACAGTGATTTCTCATTTCCTTAGTCAGAAATGCATACTGCTAAATACACTTCCACGAGCCCAAACAAATACTCTTATCCAGGGCACTTGTTTACAGCTCCCTGATTTATCATGTTGACATGATCTGAGATATCTTTAATTCTGCCTATTCCAAAAACTCACATATTACATTTATTATCTCAAAAACACAAGTCATCTCTAACACACACATAAACACACGTTCACTCTACTACTCTCTCCATTGGGGGCGACATGGGTGCAAAGGACTGAGGGATATGAACTGGCCACTAAATTAGGAAATAAATTTCCAAATCAGGATAGATCTGAGGACTTAAGACAGATTCAACAGAAGTAACGGAATTAAAAAAAAGAAAACCCCCAACTACTTCTAAAATGAGCACTCTCAGAGGTATGACAAGGTGCCTGTCATAGCAGCAGACCCCTCACCGAGGGCCAGGAGGCTCCTGTGGTCTAGTGCAATGGAAGATAAATCCCAGGTAATCCAGCAAGCAGTTTTTCTGAGCAGGAATGGTATCTTATTATGGGGAATGGGACTGGGATATCCACTTTACAACTTCCCTGTTACGCATTCTTTCCCCCCAGCACAGACACTAAACAGCCAACGAAAGCTGAAAATTTTCATCTTTTAACATGCAGAAAAAACTTGTGCAGTTCAGATATATAAAGAAAACTATAAGCTTGTGTACAGTTTTTCATTTAAGACATTTTCCCCCTAAGCTTTTAATCATTTTGCTGAAATAATTCAGATTTTTTTTTTTTGATGGAAATGCACACTTCTCCCTTCATTCTTCCAAAAAGGAGGAACGTTTTCAGAGTCCTATGAATAACTGCACTTCTAGAAAGGGGCACGATGACAGTTTGCATTGCAGATTCCTTGCAACTTTCCAAGAAACACTCTGAGATGCCACAAAAGAATTTCTGTACCAGAGAAGGCAGAAAAAAAAAAAGGTTGTTTCTACTTACATGCATAGCTGATCTAGAAACAGGTCTTGCCACATTTTCCAAGAAAAAATTATGCACTACAATCTAAAAAAAGTTCACAGTCCAACACATGTTCCCTTTCACATGCACTAGTGTCTGGCCTAGCCCTTCAGTCACTTTACATTCTGTCCACAAAGTGACATCCAAAGACAGAGAAATCAGGTTCTTTTTAATATTTTTTTTTTTTTTTGGTTAAGATTGATTATGTCTTGAAACAGTGCGGTTCAGCATTACAGATTCTTTGAAAATGAGCAGCTTTTCAGTTTAACATGCTTCCAAGTTTGCTTTGTTATTTAAAAATCAAAGCAGCAGCTTCACTGCCTTGCAAACCGTTCTGAGAACATCCCTTAGCTGCACATCAAAACCCTCAGACACAGCTAGGAAGATGGGAGAGATTTATCTTTTGCTCTTGAGTTTTTAGTCCTACAAAACTATAGTTTTTTAATCAGTTTCTAGCCAACTGCCTTCAATAAAAGGAATACTGCATGAAGGTACACTCCTAAAATATGATGTGCTGAAAGTCCTTTGGGTTTCATGTGACACTTAGGTCAGATGATAGCCAAAAGATATTTTAAAAATTACACTGTTAAGCTCATATAACCCAAAAATGATTTGCGAAAGAGACTTCTCTGTTATCTATTCAAATTCACTTAAAATTAATAACTGACTTTAGCCATAAATACTATAGAGAAAAAAATATATACTAGAACCATATCACTCATCCTGATTTGTTTTCATACATCAGAAAACAGCCGATGAACAAGTAGAACTGAAAAATATCTGTTCACACTCACCGTATAACATAATATCTAAATATCAGAGTTATGAATCTATTTATGAAATATGCTTATGTAAAATAAATACACAAATTGTAAAAATGGAAGGGACAAGAAAAGTTTCTGGATTCCATATATTTTATCATCCTTCTGCTCAACCTTTGAAACAGTAATTTTGTAGAAGAAGGAAAAAAAAAATCATTCTGAAACACTCAGGTTTTTATGAACATATGCAAATATTTTTAAGAGAAAGAATATTTAAAGGTCCAATAAATTTAAACACAGAAGAAGCTATTTTGGGTGAAAGACAAGCACTACCGGCAAACATAGGTTTTGTGTGCTTGCAACACCAGAAAAACCCAGAGAATGGAATAGAGCAAAGCAATTTTTAAAACTGATCTGTTTCCACATTTAATTGCAGTACTCTATAACCAGTAGGAAAAAGATAGCCATTTCCTAGTGTTCAATACCTTTCCCTTTTTCTTAAATGTTAAAGCAGCATGATCACTTAATTGAATTCACTAATAAAAGAGACAGAAATGTGAAAATGCTAAATACTGTAGTTAAAAGTTAAGGTTTCCTTTTTTTATTTCTAAGAGCTAAATCATTTTTTGCACCTGCAAAAAGTTACTCCTTGCTATGGCTACTCCATGCTATGACTACTCAATTTTAGACATTAAAGACTTCAGCTCAGCTAAAAATGATTTTTTTTTTTAATTTAACCCCTCTCCTAAAACCCTCAGCCAAAATTTTAAAAACATGTGAAATTCTACATTTTGAAACTCTCATTATCAAAAGCTCAAAGAAACCACCTTGGATATCAGCTTGCAAGGTTACTTGCCAACTCCTACTAAACTGCAGGTAAGGTTGCCGCCTGTATGTTACTGTTAGCATCAAAGCCACGGTTAATAAGCGTGTTCTCTTTAGCAGTAGCTGCTGCAGGAATAAAAGATGAACTGAATGGACAGGCTACCTTCAAAGCACTGGAAATGCCTACAGTCTGCTCCTGCTGTTGGCTTTTGTGCTCCAAGTTGTTTGCTATTCCTTCTGTTGTTTACACTAAACACTCATTAGCAAGACGAGGCATAAGCTTGTTTTATCTTAATGTGCCAAAAATGAGGAAAAACATCCAGATACAGTTAAGGGATATAATTAGTTTAAATTGAGAATGACTGCTATGCCAAATTTGAAAACCAGTACCCAGGCAGAATGGGAATGGGGGAGAGAAAAGACATTTGTCCCTAGGGAAAATAATAATAATAATAAAAATCAATATAAGTGTGGGGTTTTTCTTGTTTGCTTGTTTGTTTTTGAGAATACTTAGATTTCCTTTGCCTCCCTTCCCACAAGCCTTTTCCTTAAAATAGTTCTCAAAGTATTACTGTAAAATAAATAGCCTGAAGGAAGTTTTAAGCAGTCTATTACCCTAAGAGGGTTTAAGAAATGCTTTCAGGCATTAGCATACTGAAACACATTTTTCTGTAACAGGAGTGTTACACAGGAGGCAAAAATAAAAATAATAAAAAAATAAAAATAAAAAAACAACAAACTAATGCTTCAGTGTTAGTCAGTTAGATCAGCACCAACACCAGTGTCAGAATCAAGTGTGTTCCTGGAGGAAACGAAGGGAACGTGTACTTCAAGAGAGCTGCTAACTGCAGGGTCTCCTCCCCCTGCCTGTCCTCGAGGACCTCCTGTTTGGGTCAGTTTATGACCCCCTTTCCAGGCTCGCTGGGTGCCAGCTCCCTCCCTGCACTGGAGGCACACACCTGGGAGCCGGACAGAGCCCGCTTCGAGATGAGGAGCAGCCACAGCAAGAGGAGCCCACGGGCAGCCCAGCAACGAGGGCATTGGATGGAGCCGTGGAGGGGAAATCTCTACAGAGCTCACCCCAAAGTCATCTGTTCCCAAGAATGATTTTTTTTTTCCCCAAGCACTTTAACAAATATTTTCTAAGCACTATAACAAAGTGAATACCATCAGTAGAAAACAAACAAACAAAAAAGCCCTTGACAAAGTCTATATTGTCTTCGGATTGGGACCTCAATCTGAAACAGAGGAGCTAGACCTGGGAATTATTTTTTGCTAAATCTCTCAACCGACTGTTCAGCCAAGCATCTGTAAGTAAAGATTTTTCCTATCATATTCTTCCATTAAAAAAAAAAAAAAAAAAAAACATGGCTACTGAGATTTTAAATCAGAACAGTCAAAGCCTGGCAAAGTTATATGCAACTATACACACACACACTGGGGTGACAAGGTTTTTATCCTCTCCCTCATTCTCTCAGCAGAAGCTGAGTAACTTAAGACTCAAGGGACAATACAGACCCACATACAGTAAAAGGTGAATGGAGAGCCAATGGAGTATATATATATTCCTCTGGGCACATTACTATAATGCTGCTTATAAAACATCTGTAAGTGAATGCATTAGCATCTGCAGATTAATGACTAGGCTGTTTTCTACAGGATATACTCCAGTAGAAACAGCACTGAAGTCAAGAAATCTTAGCTAGGTTGTCCTTTAATACACCATTCTGTCTTGACTACTCAGATTCACCCAAATATCCAGATTATTCCAGATCTGCAGGATACAATTAATTATTTGCCTAACGTCAAAGAAGTGTCAGTGCATCGTCCCGATGATGCCCGAGCGAGTCGCAGGCTGCCAGGGACAAATACAGACCAATAAGTTGTTTTTAGATGCCCACAGATGAGTGTATGGGGGACTCTTCCCACAGAAGGTCTTTCCACTTGCACCAACTCCAGACTCAGCCACTTTCCCCGTGCCCACGATGCGGCTCACGAGGGGCGAGTGCTCTGCGGGCAGCACCGCGAGCTGGGGAGAAAGCTCCAAACCAAAAGAGATCAAAAGCCCCGTTTGATTCATTTTGGTTTTAGGGGGAAGAGAAAATCGTGCACGATGAGACGGCAAAAGCCACAGGCTCAGCATGACCCCAGCAATTTTGGGATTCAGCGTGGTGTGGAGGCCCACCAGGACCCTGCACTTTGGGGCGGTCGGTGCGGGGAGCCAGCAGGACCCGCGCAGGGCGCGGGGAGCCCCCGTGGCAGCAGGGCAGGCAGCGACGCCGGCTGCTCTTCCCTCTCGCAGCCGTGAAACAACTTCCCGCCGCCCCCCGGCACCCGGCAAAGCGCCGGGCGCGGAGCCGCCGCCGGAGCCGC